>PVKU01000510.1:0-429386 GCA_004027475.1 Anoura caudifer
ATGTGTTCTGTTCCCAAGTCCAAATCTGTGAGGGACAAATCACAAGTTTTAACCCAGCCTATGAGCCAATGGAAATAGGGTCATTTAAGAATAATTACAGAGCTCAGGTAACAGAGACAGTACTTACGCCTAGGGCACAATAAGAGGCTATGATGATAGTCTCCAGATTGTGGTCTAAGACAGTGATTCTTAACTGGGGGCAATTTTGTGCCTCAAGAGGACATTTAGCAATATCCGGGGACATTTTTGATTCCTGTACTTGGGAAGGCTACTGACACCCAGTGGGTAGAGCTCAGGGCTGCAGCTAAACACCCTTTGACAGGACAGCTCCACAACAAAGAATTATCCAGTCTAAAATGCCAGTAGCGCTGAGGTTGAGAAATGCTGGTCTGAGATCATGGCTGTGGGGACTAAACAGCTTTTGCAGACATGCTTTGACAGTGAGTCAGATGTGGAAATAAGAGAATGACAAGGGTGCACAGTGGCTCTGAGATAGGTGTCTCCAGAGCTTAGGTGATCAGAGATGCCATTAACTGAGAACAAGTGGAGCAGGGTTCGGGGGTGAGGATAATGAAGCACTTTGATAGGTCCCAGTCCCATCGCTGTGATGTACCTGCCAGCAAAATGAAGATGGACAGTCAGCCAAAGGGGAGGTTGGATGCTGTTTGGTTATGCCGTATCATCTTTTGCTACAGGGGTGCAGGAAAACAGAAACTCTGCGGGTTCTTCAGCCTCTGCATCAGCATACTAACGGTGAATGAAGTGCACAGAATACTGGTCATTTTATGGCTAAATGAAATACCCTTAAGTGTCCAATTCAAGGGGGTGATATGTACCATAGTTTGCCATGTGCAGTGTGCGCCCATGTGTAATGTGCACCCACATTTTTGGACCAAACTTTCAGGGGAAAGAAATCTTTTATTTTTTAATTCAATGATTTATTTATTTATATTTAGGAGCAAAACCCAGTATCATATTCCAGGATATTATTTTGCATATGGATAGTTATTGCTTTCTAGAGTTACACTTTTAACACACAAGCATAAAGAATTAAAAACATATGTATATATATGGAATTAGTACTACCCATGTATAATGTACATCCTTATTTTTCCCCTCAAACGTTTGGGCAAAAAATGTGCATTATACATGGCAAAATATGGTAATACCACTAATATATATTAAAATCAAGTGTTTCTGCTGTTTCTGCTCATTTGGTTATTATTCCTTGGTTCTAAGACTCTTTAAATAAAGGTGTAGCAAGAAAGAGCTAGACATTATTTTATTAACATACTACATATCCTTCATAATATTCATACATGTTATTTGCTTCTATTGATTAGTGAAATATATTTAGGTATTGACAAAGTCTCTCCTTGTCTAAATGTTAGGCTCCGCTAAGCCCTCTAGGTTTTGACCTTGGCATTTGTCTTCCTCAGACCTGCATCACCCATTTATAGCAAGAATCTTGCTAAGTCAGTTTAGAGAGAAACCCACCCACTAATCCCATTCTCAATATCTCACCACCCTCAGTATCTGATTAAATTCCTTATCTCCCACCCTTCATATCTGGTCACCGTGGCCAGCCCTCAGTAAGAATCCTGTTAGGTCCTTTTAATCAGAATCCGCCTTTACCCCTGATGTTTCCTGTTAACAATTTTGCTTCACTGCCTCCCACCCTGCTCCTTGGCTATAAATCCCCACTTGTTCTGGGTGTATTTGGAACTCAGCCCAGTTCTATAGGAAGGTCCCTTTTCCCCTATTACAATAGTTATTGAATACAATCTGTTTTTATTGCTTTAACTACTGTCCAGCACTGGTTTTCTTTAACAGTATTATCCTCAAGTATGGCTTTAAGCAATCTCAGCAAGTCCAAATAAGTACCTGCCAGGGACCATTACCATGTTAAATGGTTGTGGTCCCTGTCCTTAGGAACAAACTGGAAAACAGAGCCGCTTGAACATTGAAAACACATCTGATTCAATGCAGGGGATTGGTTACATTGGTGATTGAACAGCTGAGAAGTCAAACAGGACACACTGAGGCAAAGGCCGAGATTGGTAAAGCAGGAACCTTGTTGTGAAATCTCCGGGGCTGTGGTCACATGGCAGAAGCGGACACCGTGGTGCACCTGACCAGCAAGAGCTGGGGTCACTATGGAGACAAATTGCTGCCAGATGTATACATGGCCCAGGGCAGAGATTTGACAAAGGGGGAAGTGCCTTGTCTCCTCCCTCAGCCACACCTCCAGTCCCACCCTGAGTAACTCACTGGTCCACTGCAGCTGGAAGCTGGAAACCTGGGGAATGCTGTCTGCAGGGTCCACCCGTTTGTGGCAGAGAGCAGGGGGAAGAGATGCTAGCCTAAAATTAAAGGGCCAAAGTGAGCAGCAACAAGAGTTTATTCAACATCCAGAAGAAGAGCTATTCAGAAAGCACTGATTCAGGCAGGAACCCAAATAGTGTTTCAATTAGGGGGTGAAGGCAAAGGGTTTTTATGAAATATGGAAGGTAAATAATTATATGAATGGAAGGAAGAATTTGTATTGGTGCTAATAAACTAAGGAAGGAATTTCTATTGATGAAATAAGCCACATTATCTTTTAGCTATATACATGGTACCAAATCTAAAAAATATCTTTAATTTCAGTCCCATAAGTAAGGATGTCTGCTTCCTTGTTAGCCTTAAAAATAGTTGTTTGAATACAATGTTTGTCTGGCCCAGTCCAAAGGTTATTTTGCCCAGTTCAAACATTCCAAAGGTTTGCAGAGGAAGGAGGGCAATGGCATTGCTCTGGGATGGCTGTCCTGGTTGTACTTTAAAATGGCTCCACTTCTGTCAACTTTTTATTGACCAAAAGTAGATCTCCAGCCTGACAGAGTGGTTCATTCAGTATATACTTATTTGTGCAATGCTCAGTAGGGGGTTACTACCCATTTTTACAGTGTAGGAAACTTTATCTCATGAAGTGAGTTGTCCAAAATCAAAAGGGCAGTTTTACCCTGATCCAAAGTCCCTGCAGCCTTCTCAGCAGGGGCTCGAACATCACAGCAGCTGTAAATCCTACAGAACAATTTCATGGAGAACTGACATCCTCCAGGGAAACAAAACACACAGATTATCTAAGTCGCAGAGAGACATTCTTGCAAGACAGGACTACCAAAGAACCCAGCTACAAGCCTGGACCTTCTTATTAAATAAAACAAAGATCCTGGCCTAACTTCTTACATAAATCATTACTGTTCTGCTTAATGGGGCTGCCATCAACCTAATAACCCAAAGGATTTGTAAGCATTATAATGAAAAACACACTGGCATTTTAGAGAAAACTAAGTGAGCCCAGGGGGACAGAGTTTGGATACAAGGGAGATTTATTCTGGTAGTCAACAATAAGCTGTGTTACCTGGACGATGTAACACATTAGCACAGATGACTTGATGTGATAAACTGCTCTCAGCAAGAGCAGAACCTGAAGACAAGTAAAAGGGCTCAGAAGTGGTTGGTGTGGAGGATGAGAGGAGGAAAGGGGAAGGGAAGGTGAGCTATCTTGCAGAGAGATGAAGCGACCTCAAGAATAATGGAATTGCTAGGGGAGTTTATTGAATGTGTCATATTTCCTTGTTTGTTTAGATTTCCTGTGTACTTATTAAATGTGCGTGCAAGATCCTCACAGGTTATCAACCTCTATTAGAAAGCTACTTTGTACAGTTTTACAAGGTTAGAGGATATGGAAAACTCTTCTTGGGTGCTTGTAGAACAGATGTTCACACATTCTGATCTATATCACCCCATGGGGCCCATCTGAAGCTAATATGAGGCTCAGAATTTTCCTGTAGGCTTTGCCCCATCTCCTCTAATCTAGTTTCAGGACTAATCCTCACTCCACTTGCTCCTGGGCCACAGTGATTGCACAGAGCTGGGCACACACACCACGTCAGGCCCATCTGAAGCTAATATGAAGCTCTTTGGATGTAATACTAAACTGTAGCCAGTCGTTAGAGAGATCCAATGAGCAGCAGGAGAGAATGAAGCTGGTAAGAAGGAGGGAAAACCAAGAGAGCCTCTGTGTTGGTGGTTTAACTCTCTAGTTCTAGTTCAAACTCTCAGGTCCCAGACCACCAGTGAAGTGATCATTGCTCACGCATGCACATTCCAGTCCACTCTCCTGGGCTGCCAAGTTATATCGATGTCACACAAACCATTCTTGTTATATTAACAATGGTTGGACCTTTCCAGACAGACCGCATACTCTTAATGTTCCTGTTTGACTTTGTTTTGGTGGTTTTCTTGTTTTATCAAATTTAGATAGTATGTATTGGTTCCCACTAAAAATAGGCCCCCAGACAAGTATTTGGGAAGACAATCCTGGGAAGGACATGAGGGGGTGAGGATGTATAACACAGAATGATGAAAAGCCAATGGTGGGGGATTAACGGACAAGTTGCCTCTGTGGGCAATGGGGCTTAGTATCTCTGCGGGATACACTTAAAAACTGGACCACTCAGAGTTGTCTCAGTGAGAGAAAACTCTCATCCCCATGGGTTCAGAGTTCTTCCTGGCCCTCTTCCCAGCACTCCCGGCCTGGCCATGCGGCAGGTCCAGCCCATTCCAGCAGAGAGAGAGGGAATGAGAACCCTCACATCAGGGTGTGGCTGTGGCGGCCTCCAGGGTTGGCCCAGGGGATGTCGGAAGGGCACAGACAAGGTGTGTTAACACTTCTCCCAAAGCGTGACATTCACGGTTCTCTTGTTCTCTTGGGGACCTGGATAATTTACAAGAGAATATTCTGGGTGCTTTTGACATTCTCGTATTGACCCCCACTGTGTGTGGTAAGAAGGTTTGTGCTCACTCTTTCTCGGCTGTCCCTCTCCCTTCCTGTGTCCCGCCCTGTTTCAGCTACAATTTAACATCCTGGTGGTTCAGATCACATGATCTCTGGCAACTAGTCAAACCCGCTTTGTTTCATCTTTAAAACTTGAGACCCACTGAACATTTTAATATTTATGGCACAGTAAGCATTGTTCATTACAACCCCCAAGTACTTTGCTCGCATTGCACTTCCTCCTCTGTGAGCACAGCAGCCTGACCCACTGCCATCTGCAGAGAAAACTGAAGTTAAGGCGCTCAACTCCGCAACGCGCTCCACTCAGCCTCGCGCTTGACCCGTGACTGTTTTCTCTGGTTTCTTATTTGGCTCAGGAAGCCTATTTGCATTTTTCTGTTTCGCATTATTCGTGTTTAGCATACTCTGAGTTTTTTCTAAGCTCATTTATTTTAGTCTACACAGCTCTCTTCTCAGAGCCATCTGTCCTTTTTTTCCTAACTGGACTCAGGGCTAACTGCTCAAGAGCTCACTGCTCTCCAAATCCACCACACAGCTGTCCTCATGGGCCCCTTCTCACCACTTCGTTTGGTCCGCTGTGTTTAGTGTACAATATGCTTTCCTCTCTCCGTCTATCCTCTCCTTTTGTTGGGCTATGTCCTAAAAGAATATTTAACTTTCTGAGAACTTACATGCAGTGACATGACTTACATGACAATATATATATTCTGCCCTCACACAAAACTGATAATTTGTTGGATACAAATTTCTAGGTTAAAAATAACTTTATGGCAAAATTTTTAATTGATTGTATTATTTAATCTCCAGTACGGTTAGAAAAAATTTGATGTCAGTATGACTTTTAATTCCTTGTAAGTGATTGGGTTTTTTGTCTTCAAGGTTTTTAGGATCATCGTTGAATATTGGTTATGTGAAAGTGCAGGACACTATCTCGATGTGGGTCTTTCCACACTTACTTTTCTGGACACGAGGTGGGTCCTTTCAGCCTGAAAAGTCTTCCGTCTTCAATTCTGGGAAATTCTCTTCTAAACTGTTTAGTGACTCCCCACCATGACTTCTGCCATCACAAGTTACTCATTTTTGCTTAAAGCGAATGGGCAGATTGCCAGTATGGATATTCTGTAATATTCTACCAGGTATCTTGGTCTCTTTTCTGACTCAGTCTCTCTCCAGCATAAAAATTTTGACTGAGAATTCTAGACCAGATGTAACACTACCAATCATCCCAAATTCTAGAACAAGAAATACTTTTTTTTGGAGGCTCCAAAATCTTCACCAGAAGCCTTAATTGTCTCCAGACAATTAGTTCTTTTTATTTCCACCTCCTAAAAAGAGGCAACAAATGTTTTGCTTTGGGAAATGACACCTGCTTCTGCTCTATGCTCTGGGGAGAGGAGAATAAGGAAGCCTGCATGTACAATTGGCCCATAAAGAGCCATTTAATGAACCCCTCTGATTTTAGCCTCACTTTCCCCTTGAGCAAATCTGAACCCAGAGCTGCCAGAGGGTTCTGTTTCGGGAAACTGGCCCCTTTGTCTTCAGTAACCACCTCATAGAGTGTGAGTGTTACTGTTTTTTCTGCCTATTTTATTATCAACCCACTTCCAATTTCTGTCTTCCAGAAATTGTTTTGAAATGTGCTTAATCTTTCCATTTATTTGATGGTAGTCTTTAAGTTTTTATTACCCATTTGTATGAAGATTTCAATATATGAGTTTTTATCGTAATTATAGTAAATATTCCTGCCAGCGTTACATTTAAATTTTTTTTAAGACACTGTGTTATTTCAAGCAGGATTTAATAGATTGCTAGATATAGATACATGTGATGTATATACATATTCATATATTCCAGATAGCAGGCTCTGGACAGCTGCAATAGGTAGCAAAATGCCCCCACCCCAAAGATGTCCAGTCCTAATCCCCAGAACCTGTGAATATGTTACATTATAAGGCAAAGAAACATTACTGTTGCAGGTGGAAATAGGTTACTAAATCGCTGACTTTCCGATAGGGAGGTTATCCTAGATTGTGCGGGTGGACTCAGTGTAACGAAAAGGGTCCCTAAAGTGGGAGAGCGAGGCAGAAGAGCCAGCGTCAGAGTGATGCTGCATGAGGAAAACTGGACCACCATCGCTGGCCTTGAAGATGGGAAAGGGCCATGAGCCAAGGAATGCAATCAGCCTCTCGCAGCTGGAAAAGTCAAGGAAACAAGTCATCCCCTTGATTTCAGCCCGCTGAGACTCATTTGGGACTTCTGACCTCCAGAACTTACAAGCTTGCATTTTATTAGGAAACTAATTCAACAACAAATATATCAGTTTAAAGAATCTTTCTAGGATTCCTGTTGCAATTAAGATTCTGGAGTCCAGAATGGGCAGAAACCAGCTTGGCAGTACTATCTAGATTCTAGAGAATGCTATTGTTTAGCACATTACTTCTGTCTGTCTGGGTAAAAGCAGAATACTAATATCACTATGTAAGTTTTTAAATGTACTTTTAAATATAATTCTTGGAGAAAATTAGCGAGTGCACTTGCCAAAAGCTTCTCTTTAAACAACTTTAAATGCTTATGGCAATGTTGAACTCTCTTATTTATTAAAAAGCAACATTTCTGACTCAACCCCCACTATATCTGGTATTTGATGATCATTAACTGACAATAGTTTCTAATTTCCCATTAGTTTAAAAATTGACATCTGGCCTTCAGACTTCTATCAGACCTAGGATCAATATTTGTTACCACCAAAGAGAACATTTGCTAAGGGACAGATGGCTTGCACTACAATTTTCTTTAACTCTCTACAATGAGGCAATTCTTATGAATCATCACTCTAGAGTCCTACCAGGAATGTATGGAAACTGCTAGTTAAATCCCTACCAGAGGAGTTCGCTCATCTCAAAAATCTGCCACTACACCTGGCTCCACAGTGGGCAGGCTGGGCAAATAGGGCAGCAGTCTTCCCTGCTTTGCTAATGACTCATGGGCACTGGGGAGATAGACCAGGGAGCTTGGCTGGCTGCTGTCTTTGCAGAATAAGGTCTTTGAGTAGGTAAACACGTACTTTTAGCCCAGAACTCAACACAGGTTGAAATGATGAGAACCCAGACACATCAAGGGAGGTCAGAAAAGGGGCGTGAGGGCAAAAGTTGGAGAAAAGAGTCACAAACATATGAAGGAAGCACTGCCAGAGGCAGGTTGTTCAGAAACAGTTGGATAGCAGTTTTTCTTGTCATTGTACCAAACTGGATAAGCCCTTTAGGCCTAATTAGGAATTATTGTACAGCTGGGGTACACTCATCAAATCACTGGGGAGACCATTACGAAGTGTGCATTGGGAAGGAATTCAAAGGCAGGAAAATGGAAATCATAGTGGAATTTTTCTAGACCCACCCCACCAAGCATGGGGTGGAATCATGAGTTTTAAAATCATAAATCAAGCTTTCCCATTGATTTGAATATTTTTAATTGCTCACTTTCCCAAAGCCTCTGTCTCTGAAGATGTCGAACACTGACAACTTCAAGGAAAGTTAACCAAGCAGCAAAGGAAAAGCAATGATTGAGAGATACAATTGTGTCCCAAACTCCATCAGCTGGCTTTAGTAACGAGGAAATTTTGCTCTTATGGTTAGGCATATTCCCTTTTCATCAGTTTTCTGAAAGACTGTGTAGAATTGATATTATTCTTCAACTGTTTGATAGAATTTACCAGTTATGTCATCTGGTCCGTGAGTCTTTGTGGGAAGGCTCTCAATGATGAATTCCTTTTTTAAAATAAATGGGTATAAAGCAGTTCAAGTTATTTCTTCTTGATTGAGCTTTGGTCACGTGTGTCTTTGAGTCTGTTTATTCTTAGCTTGTCCAAATTATTAGTATAAAGTTGTTCATAATATTCATGTACTATCTTCTTAGTAGAATTCCTAGTGATTTCACCTTTCTCACTGCTGACACTGCTAATCTTTATCTTCCCTTTGTTTTCTGATCAATTTGGCTGAAGATTTACTAATATATCAGTCTTTTCAAAGAACCAACATTTGGTTTCATTGGTTTTCTTGAAGGTTTTGTTTCCTATTTCATGATTTCTATTCTAATCTTTATTATATCCCTTTTGCCCTATTAGGTTGAATTTGCTCTTCCTTTTCTAGTTCCTTAGTAGAAGCAAAGGTCATTGATTTAAAATCTCTTTCTTTTCTAATAAAAGCATTTAGTGCTATAAACTTTCCTTTGAATACTGCTTTAGTGGCATCACAAATTTTGATGTTATTTTTATTCATTTTGAATACTTTCTAATTACTATTTGATTTTTTTGACTAATGAGTTATTGAGAAGTATATTGACTTTCTAAATATTTGGGGATTTTTGAAAGATCTGTTTTGTTACTGATTTCCAATTTAATTACATTTTGATCAGAGGACATACTTTGTCTGATGTACTTTTTGTATTGAGGTCTGTTTTATAGCCCAAAATATGACCTCAATAAATGTAATGTTTGCTTTTAAGAGTGTTTACTCTTAAGAATAAGAACAGTAAGAAGGCCATTCTGTTGTTGGGAGCGTGCTCTGCAAATGTTAATTAGGTCAACTTGGTTGATAGCGTTATTTGAATTTTCTACATCCTTGCTGATTTTCTACTTGTTTTCTCAACAATAATTAAAAGGGTATTCAAATCTCCAATTGTAGTTGTTGATTTGTCTATTATTGCAGTTTTATTAGTCTTCATTTCATGTATTTTGGAGTTTTATTATTAGGGGCATAAATAATCAGAATTACATATTTTTTGAATAATTAACTGTATTATCATAAAATGACCTTCTTTATTCCTGGTATTGGTTTTTGCTCTGAAATTGACCTTGTGTGATATTAATTTAGCCACCTGAACTTAAATGACAGTCTTTCAGTGTGTGCACATACCAGTGTGCTGCCGGTTGCCTAAATGTTTAGCCCTTTGGCCTTCGGTTAAAGTTACTTCTAGCCAGGAACACTCTTTTGCCCCAGGGTGCCATGTAATCTTCTGTGTGCCCTTAAGTGGTGGTGGTGGTGGGGGGGGGGTTGCAGATAGGAAGAGGTTAGAAATCTGTGATACTAGTGGGACATAATATAAATAAATACATGTGATAGATTTGAAAAAGGGTTCCAATTCTTCACCATCCCCACATTCATGTCCTTTGCCATGTAACTGGTGGGTGCTCCACTCAAACTTGGGATAAGCTGTGTAA
Organism: Anoura caudifer; assembly: GCA_004027475.1. Classification (NCBI taxonomy): domain Eukaryota; kingdom Metazoa; phylum Chordata; class Mammalia; order Chiroptera; family Phyllostomidae; genus Anoura; species Anoura caudifer. The sequence continues at coordinate 10,059 of PVKU01000510.1, forward strand.
TTTGCTGTGGGCAACATGTCAGAAAATGTGCCATAAGCGGAAGCTTGAAAACACTCATGCAATTGACCTTGTCCTCTCACACACCAACAGTACATGCCAGGAGGAAGGGACAGGTGGAGCAGAACCTCAGGGTGGATGTGGCCGCAGTGACCTCTGTTGAGGAACATGGCTTGCTGCTTTTAAACCCCACACATTTGTTCAGTGTCAGAGGGCTGGCTCTCATCTCCTTTCCACGGCAGAAGCTTTGGAACCGTGGCAATTTTCAATCTTACTTTTCTCATTTCCTCTGAGACACTAAGGAGTATTTCCTCTTACTTTTAAATGGATACATTTAACAGCAGGAAAACATGTTTTTATGAGCAAAGGCAGGCTACTCATGACAGTATTTTCTTGGAAAATAGCACACAAATCATATTATAAATTGCCAGCATGTTACAATGTAACTCCATCTTTCTCCCGTGAGAAAGGGAAAAAGATTACTTGGATAGTATTAGAAAGTTCTCAGGCCTGTAGAGTCTTAATCTAAATTTTCTTATAAATGCTAATATATAGCATTCTAAAATAAAAATATGGTACAGTTAGCCATTCCAGTAAACTCTCCAAATATTTGTTATGTTGTCACAATGTATATTCTGATGTTATCTCTTGTGACATATTGTTTTTGTAGTATTGCCGAGATAACAGATAATGTACTTTTTATTATTTAACACATAGTTCCAAGGGTCTTTCAGTAACTTAAATACACTTCAACTGCAGTATAGGAGAATGCCCATTTTCCCATATCCTAGCCAGTATTTAATGTTATAAAACTTAAATTTTTATTGATTTCTCTGGTTACCTAGGAGACTAGGCATCTTTTAAAAACCTTACTGGCCATCTTTATTTCTTTTTCTGATTGACTGTTCATGTTTTTGCCTGTTTTTCTATTGTATAACTTGTTTCTATGTATTAGGTAGACCTGCTATGACTCCCTGTCTTGGTAGTGTGGCCTACTGTAATAGGTGCCCTTCAGGGTCCGGTGGCGCAGCCTCCCCTATCACCCAAGCTGGGTACTCAAGGTGCACCCTTCATGTGGGCTGAGACACCCTCCTCTTATGGTTGAGCCTTGGTTGTTATTGGCAGATCAATGGGACAGATTTACCCAAGCAGATTTACTCAGCTACACGGACTGGCTGTAACCACCGACCACCAACCTCTCCCCTCCATGGAGAACCAGCTGTGCAGGGGCAGGGTGGTGGTGCTCTGACATGGTCCGTAGCCGTCCACCAGGTGCACTGGCCCTGGGGTTTCCCAGGGCTGCCCCACCTGTGTTCTGCCCAGGGCCACCCTGTGTGGTCTATAAAGCAATCTAGGCTGGCTGCTGCTAGGGCCTGGATCACTTAGCAAGAGATATGGGGGCTGGGGGTTCATTGAGTCTGGCTGTTGCTTGTTTTAGAGGATTTAGGAAGTTGTGAAACATGAGCCAATACCAGCCATTCATATGGAAAAGTTTTTATTAACAGCTTGGGTGGGCCCGTAAAGTTAGATGGGACAGCCTCAAGGGATCTCCAGAGCAGGAGGGCGGTGGGGAACCGTGTTGGCCAGGTTGATGGGAGTCTCAGATAGAGCACCCGACTGCTGCTCTGGGTGGGGAGGGCTCAGAAAAGGGAAAATTGCCTCTGCCCACCTTTCTGTCTGGGAGAAGGCTGTCCCCCAGCTCTCGCCTTGATGCCAAACACTTCAGTTTCTCCCTGTACGCTACTAGTGCCTCCAAGAGGCTACCCTGGTGCTGGAGCTCCGAGGGAGTGAGTCTGTGTAAGTCCATGTGTAGGTTCTTTAAGGGGAACTGGTTGAGACTCCCTGGAAGTTTCTTCCAGGATTTTAGTTTATGTTCATCAGGGATATTAGCCTATAGTTTTCTCATTCTTTATAGTGTTTTCATCAGGTTTTAGAATTAGGATAATGCAGGCCTTGTAAAATGAGCTTGGGAGCCTTCCTTTCTCTTGACTTTTTTAAACTAGATTGGGAAGGAGAGGTGTTAATTCTTCCTGGAATGTTTGGTAAAATTCACCTGTGAAGCCATCCACTCCAGGACTTTACATATTACTTGTAGAAGGGCTTACTTCCCATTTATTTATTACTCCAAAATCCTATTATTTGGATTAATTTTTATTATCTCAACTACTCTTCCTGCTCAATAAAACAGTTTAGGACTAAAAAGAAATTAAAATATTCTTCCAGTAATCTGCAATGACTTGTATAATACTAGTTTTATTACTTATTATATTACTTGCCATACATAAACTCACCATTTCTTATCTCCATATTCACAAATAAAATATTTATACTGCCTGTGCAATCACTTAACTTGTATAGTAATTTCCCTTTGTATTAATAGAAATGTTAGTTGTAAATTACTTCAAAGCATTATTTAATTTTGTTAATCTTTTAAAAATTTCTTTTAATCAGTACTTAACACATTTATTAAATATTTATTACACATTAGGATCTGTATCAGGCCCTGGATAGAAAATGGTGAAAGAGGTCCCTTAATTATCACTTGAGACTTTGCGGCGGTTATCAGGAGGAGCAAGACAGAACTAGATAGAAGCTCTGTCTTTGAAGAAGGGGTAACTGTATGAGGGCAGGAGGGACTGGGACTAGATCCAAAGGTGCCAGTTCAGAGGTACCACCCTATGCCCTTCAACTTCCTTCTCTCCCCACCAGAGCACAGCCCTCACTTCTGCTGCTGCGCTCTGCTGACCTGTCTTCCTGGTGGGCTGGAGCCAGAAAGGGAGGGAGATGGGATCCCTGTGGATTCCTGAGCTTGGGCTGATGCAGAATAAGCCCCTTGGAGAGTCCTGCCCCAGCAGCCAATATCGCTCCTAGGCCCCATCCTTTTTTTTTTGGCTGTTGAACCGGTTTCATTATCTTTTTTACCCTCACTTTAAAAAAATAATTGATGTATACATTAAATTAGTTTCAGGTGCATAACATAATAATTCAATATCACTATGTATTGCAAAGTGATTGCCACAGTAAATCTAGTTAATGTCCGTCACCCTATGGAGTTACCATTTTTTCTTGTAATGAGAACTTTTAAGATCTCTCTTTCAAATACGTTCAAATACACAATACAGTATTAACTACAGACACCATGCTGATAATTACATCACTCAGGACTTATTTTATAACTGGAAGGTTGTACCTTTCAATACTCTTCCCCCATTTTGCCTACCCCCACCCTCTGCCTCTGGCAACCACCACTGTATTGTCATAATTTTGTTTTTTTGTTTTTAGATTCCACATAGAAGTGAAATCCTAACTTTTCTTAGTCTTACTTCACAAAGCATAATGTCCTTGAGGTCCATCATTTTTGTTGCAAATGGCACAATGTCCTCTCTTTAAAATTTTATTTTATTGATTATGCTATTACAGTTGTCCCATTTCTCCCCCATCATTCCCCTCTACCCTGCACACTCCCTGCCACTCACATCCCCCCCTTTAGTTCATGTCCATGTGTCGTAAGTTCTTTAGCTTCTACTTTTCCCACACTATTCTTGCCCCCTCCCGCCCCATCTATTTTCTACCCACCATCTATGCTACTTATTCTCTGTATCTTTTCTCCCTCTCTCCTCCTCCCACTCCCCTGTTGCTAACCCTCCATGTGACCTCCATTTCTGTGTTCCTGCTCCTGGTCTAGCTGTTTGCTTAGTTTGCTTTTGTTTTAGGTGTGGTTGTTAATATCTGTGAGTTTGTTGTCTTTTTACTATCCCATTTTTTTATCTTCTTTTTCTTAGATAAGTCCCTTTAACATTTCATGTAATAAGGGCTTGGTGATGATGAACTCCTTAAACTTGACCTTATCTGAGAAGCACTTTATCTTCCCTTCCATTCTAAATGACAGCTTTGCTGGATAGAGTAATCTTGGATGTAGGTCCTTGACTTTCATGAGTTGAAATACTTTCCAGCCCTTTCTTCCCTGGAAGGTCTCTTTTGAGAGATCAGCTGACAGTCTGATGGGGACTCCTTTGTAGGTGATTCTGCTTTTATCCCTTGCTGCTTCTAGAATTCTCTCCTTCACTTGAATCTTGGCTAATGTAAGTATGATGTGCCTTGGTGTGTTCCTCCTTGGGTCCTTCTTTGGGACTCTCTGAGCTTCCTGGACTTCCTGGAAGTCTATTTCCTTTGCCAGATTGGGGAAGTTCTCCTTTATTATTTGTTCAAATAAGTTTTTCACTCATTGCTCTTCTTCTTCCCCTTCTGATACCCCTATAATTTGGACGTTGGGACGTTTAAAGATGTCCTGGAGGTTCCTAAGCCTCTCCTCATTTTTTTGAATTCTTGTTTCTTCATTCTTTTGTTTGGTTGTTTGTTTCTTCCTTCTGGTCCACTCCACTGATTTGATTCCCAGTTTTCCTCCCATCACTATTGGTTCCTTGTGCGTTTTTCTTCATTTCACTTATTGTAGCCCCCATTTGTTCCTCTAATTTGTGACCAAAATCAACCAATTCTGTGAGCTTCCTAATCACTAGTGCTTTGAAACATGCTTCTGATAGGTTGGCTACCAGTGCCATGAACTCTGCATCTGATACGTTGACCACCTCCTGGTCGCTCAGATGAATTAGCTCCGGGGCCCCGGTCTGTTCTCCCTTTTGAGCCATCCTTGGTTTTGTTTTTTTGTTTTGTTTATCTGGTTGCAACTGTTATGTAGTGAGGGGCAGAGCCTTAGGCGTTCACCATGGTGGGGCAGCCCAGTCGCTGGGTTGTGATGCTGGATGTGGGGGCGGGGTCCAAGAGGAAAAAATGGTGCTTGCTCCGCGCTGTCTCGTGGATTCCAGTCCCTTCAGCCTCTTTCCCCTATCAAATTGGGCCCTTCTGGTGCTGATTTTTGTGTGTGTGCCTGCACATGTTCCACGACCGAGGGTCTCCCCAATGGACTCTCCTGTGAGGCTGGGACTCCTTCCCGGCACCTCAGCCCCTACAAGTATTTTCAATGGGTGCTTTTAGGCTTCACTTTCCAGCGCTGGGGCCCTGCATCGCACAGTCTGTCTTGCTGCCCGTATTGGCCTGGTTTATCTGTGTGCGAATGTGTGTCCGCAGTCCACTGCCTTGTACACCCTGCCTGGCCTCCCCACATTCGGCAAGGCCGCCACCTATGTGCCTGGAGTGAATGCATGCCCGGGACCACCACTGGCTTATCCTGGCGTGATCTGACTCCACCAGCCACAGACTCCACCAGCTGCTGACTCCGCCCCTTACTGGTCTGGGTGAATTGTTGTCATACTCCCCCACAATTCAATTTTCTCTCTGTCCTGGTTGGGTTTTCTTTTTTTTTGGTTCTATATTTTTGTTGTCCTTAATCTTTGTTGTGAGAGGAGGCACGGCATGTCCTGCTACGCCTCCATCTTGGCCGGAAGTCCAATGTCCTTCTTTTTATGGCTAAATAATCCATACATATAATTCCTTTACCTATTCATCCATTAGTGAAGACTTAGGTTGTTTCCGTATCTTGGCTATTGTAAATAATGTTGCAATATGGAGGAACATGTATCTTTTTGAGTTAGTGGTTTTATTTTCCTCAAATACCCAGAAGTGGAATTGCTGGACCATATGGTAGACCTGTTTTAATTTTTTGAGGAACCTCCATGGTTTTTCTGTAGTGCCTGCACCAATTTACCTACCCACCAACAGCACACAAGGGTTCCCATTTCTTCACATCCTCACTAACATTATTTCTTACCTTTTTGATAGGCATTCTAAAACTTTGACATGATAACTTATCATGGTTTTGATTTTCATTTCCCTAATGAGGACTGAGGTTGAGGATCTTTTCATGTACCTACTGGCCATCTATATGTCTTCTTTTGAAAAACATCCACTCAGATCTTCTGGCCATTTTTCAATCAGACTTTTTATACTATTGTGTTGTATGAGTCCTTAAATATTTTATTATCAGATGTATCATTTGCAAATATGTTCTATTAGGTATGTTGCCTTGTCATTTTTACTGATGGTTTCCTTTGCTGTGCAGGAGCTTTTGTTTGCTGTAGTCCCACTGGTTTAGTTTTGCTTTTGGTGTCATATCCAAAAAAAAATCATGGCAAAAACTGTCATCAAAAACTTACTGTGTTTTCTTCTAGAAGTATTAGGGTTTCGATTCTTACATTCAGGTTTGTAAGCCATTTTGGGTTCATTATTGTGTATGGTGTAGGACCGTGGTTGAATCTGACTCTTTTGCATATGGCTATCCGGTCTTTCCAGTCTGGCCCTGGACTATTATTGCTTCGGAGGTTTTGATTACTGATTCTAACTGGTCTGTTCAGATTTTCTATTCCTTCATGATTCAGTCTTGGTAGGTAGTATGTTTCTAAAGATTTATTCATTTCTTCCATGTTGTCAAAATTTGTTGGTGTACAACTGTTCATAGCACTTTCATACGATATTTTGTTTTTCTGTGGTTCACTTCTTGAACCCTCTTACCCTGTTTCTGAGCCTTCCCACTGGCAACTCTTCTGCCTGCTCTTGTACGGGTTCCGTCCTTGGTTAAATCTCTTTCTACCAGTAGAACCACCACTCCACTCCACCTACTCCCCTCTCACTTCTCCTCAATGGAAAATTTTACATTCTTCGTCTCAGCACTGCATTATCCTTAACAATGGAAACATGTTATGGCATGTAGCTGGTGCTTACTAAACATGTTCAAATAATACTGTTAAATGACTCTAATGAAAAACATAAACAGTACTGCTTTATCACTATCATAAATTCCCACTTATAATTGATGGTAAAAATCAATTGAAATACAAGGTATTTTAGTCATAGCACTTGTAGAATATACCTCCTTCAAACATGTTTATTATTATGGAAAGTTCAGAACATTGTTGAAGCTTAGTTAAATGTTCATGAAACCCTTGAAACATTTCAAGAAAACATGGCTTGGAATGATGTTCTAGACCTATTATTCTTTTAACATAGGTCAATATGCAACAATATTTGGGACTAATTATCCCGATAGTTTTCAATTCAACATTAATCATGTAAAAAATCATATGTTTGAAGGAACAAAATTGATTCACTATATGGAAATTCACTTATATACATTGCCATATGGTTATTTAAGCACCCACATTAATCTGCATTTTCTTATGTTCCCTAAGAGAGTATTTATGATCTCTGAGATACATTTTAAAGAAAATTTAAAGCTACTGTCACATAAAAAAGGCTTTTGATAGTTCACTGTCTAAATAGTCTTTGGTTCAGTAAGTTTTACAATGACACTAAAAAGGTTCTGGAAAGATCCTGGTTTTGTTTTTTTGGTTCCTCCACACATTTTCCCTCCTGTGTTCACAACCTCATGATGCTTGCTATCCAGTCTCCTTCCAAATGCTAACAGTGCGATTAGAACTTCAGTTGTCACTACCAGTTCTCAGGGCTTTTCCCCACTTTTTATCTAGCATCCCAATACTTCTCTCTAGGAAATTAAAGTCTGACTTAGTGTTTAAAACACACATGTCCACCTCATCTTTTTCTTTTCTCTCAAACTTATTTCTCCTTCTTACACTAAAATTCAATTCAGCAAGCACTTGCAAAGATAGGCAAGAGATACACTAGGAACAAATATTGAGTTGGCCAAGAAGTCCATGTTTTTTTACATAAGATGTCTTTAATAGTGCTAAGCTGTCTTAATTTGAAACAATTTTGTTAATAAGACTGTATTGTGACAGCTGTCATATCAGTGTGCATTTAAAAAAAATTATCAAAACTGGTGAATTTTTGTGCGACCATTTTCATACTGAAGATGAAAGAAAATATACAGCACTTTTGGCATATTATGCTTCATTATTTCAAAAAATGTAAAAATGCAACTGAAACGCAAAAAAGGATCTGTGCAATGTATGGAGAAAGTGCTGTGATTGGCTGAACATGTCAGAGTGTTTTGCAAAGTTTCTTGGTACCATTGACATTGTGTGGCCAAATGATTCTCTGCTGCGGGGCTGTCTCATACACTGGAAGATGTTTAGCAGCACCCTGCCCTCCACCCACTAGAAGCCAATAGCAGCAGACAGCCAACATACTCAAAATATCCAAATCAATAAAAACTATTGGTGAAAATGAAAAATGTGTCTTTTATATTATGGAAAAAACTAAACGGACTTTTTGGCCAACCCAATATTTTCTATCTTATATATCCTTTCTTCATTTTCTGCCTCTTGTATTAAGGTCTCAACTTCCTTATTGAAATATAAAATACAACTTGATGTTATATAAGCACAACTAAAAAGTAAACAATTTTCGTGGTAAATGCACATCTAAAAAACCCAAAGTAGTAAAATGAGAAGCTAAAATTCAAGGCAAAAAATATTTAATGTATAAATACAATTTTTTCATAACTGTGGAAATATAAGAGATATAAGGACAAATTATAATTTGTGTGCTAGACAGTTATATTACTGGCCCCCCAATAAATCATATCCCCTGCTGTCTGTATCCTTATACATCCCCTTTCACACTGACGCCAACTTGGCCACGTGACTAACTTGCTTTGTTCAATGGAAGATGACCACGTATGACGGAAGTAGGCTTGGCAAGGTCTTATACATAAAGGCTTGCCCTTCTGGAATGTTTTCTCTCTCACGGGAAGAAGCACAGTCTAGTCTACTGGAGGATGAGAGGCTGCGTAGAACATAGACAGTCGAGTCACTGAATCATGAGAAATTCTAAAACTTCCTTGTTTTAAACCCCTGAGTTTTGGGGTGATTTGTTACGCAGTGATAGATAAGAATTACTCTTTGTAGAATCTTTCCATCACTGGCTGTGAAAGAGCAAATGGATGAAAACTAAGTAAACTACACTTAATTTGGAAACACCTAAGGTCTCTCAGCCAACTTTAACAATATTAGACCTGCTGTACTCCTCTTGCATTTCCCCCTCTACGTCAGCTATTCAGTTCATTTAATTATTTATAAGAATCGACATTTTAACTGTTATCCTATCCATTCCATTGGTACAGAATGTAGAAACTGTATCAATGAACAAAGAGTACACGATAAATATTTTTATTATTAAACACTGAATTTTACATTTTTTCATATAAAAGGTTATAGCTTCTGTCTTTAAAAAACAATTATACTGCTAGTAGTATCTTTATGTTTTTCACAGAAGCCATTTTTTTCTAAATTTGCAGCTTCATTCCATAGCCTTTATAGAATAGTCTCTTGAATATATTCCCAGTACCCTTTAAAAAATAAAAAATTCATACAGGATAGTTTCATTTAACACATTCAAACGTAACAGGTCACAGTACAACTGCCCAGCCTCCCAGCGACCGCTGACGCTTTTCCCAGCACCCAGAGGCCGGCGTGCTGGATCCACTAATGCTCTGCTTTTACCTTTATTAAAAAGAGGGTTCTGGTAGTCAGAACAAATAATCTCTCATTTGTTGCTTGAAAGCCCAAAATAGGATCATTGGTTTCTAGGCTTGCTACTTGCTGCTTAGCAACCTGCCCTACTTGCCGGCCTTCCTTTCTGTTGTAAAGTACAGTGGACATGGGCGTGGGCTGGCGGTAGATGAACACTCGGCGGAGGCACTCACAAAGGGCAGCATAGGAGGAATCTGGAGCGCAGGTGAAAAATTTTTTGTCTCTCTTTGATGCCTGGACGTAGCCTACCAAGAAATATGAGACAAAAGAAAAACTATATATTAAACAGAAGGAGAACAGTTGTGATTTAACATTTCACAATTTTATTACAAAATAAAATGCCTAAATTAAACATATAGCAGAAATACTCAACAATGAACATTAATGATTAACCACAGTCAATCTCTCCCAAATGATGCAAATATAGAGCTTTAATACCTAAGGAACAAAATAGACAGGGTTTCATCTCTTCAAGAAAGGAGCCGTACAGCACCAGATAATTTCCATGAATACTTAAAACACTAAAAATCTAAAAATTTAAATGCTAAAACATGCCAACATATCTTTAATTGCTAATTTAATAGTTAGGTTCATCAATAACAGGTCATTCTATATCTTTTTCTTAACAAATAAATGGGAAAATGTTTATAGGACACCATTGTAAAGTTATTTCAGGAGTGAGTTCAAAATGCCCTATTCCTGAAGGTACTAACATGTACAATATGTTCTCATTATTTCTATGCTAGTATTTTTATGTACCAGTACCAACACTGAACAGAATTTTGTTGTACTTCCACTCCCAGAAGTAGAACCCTGAGACCACTTCAAGCTTAAAAGAAAATTCAAGTATCTAATTTTTAAAAACTTCATTAGGATATCTCTTGAAAACTAAACTATGAAAAAAACTAGTATTAATCTTCTTAATAATTATCTTTCCAGATTTAAAAAGCTGAAATATAAATTAGGATTTTCAGCCATAACATGTAAGATAAAAAATATAAAACAAGGATACTGTAAAGTTCATCAGACAATGAATGAGCAAAGGAACCACTGAGCACAGTTAGATAAATATTCTGTCTTTTAATATTAAGCAGAGTTTGAGAAGGAAAAAGGAGGGTGCAGCTTTCTATTTGAGTAGCTTAGAATTAGTTCTCTGGGCTAACCTTGGTTAAATTAGTAATGTATATAGTATCTTTGGACTACGTATCTACTATAATGCTGATTTAATTTAAAGCTCAATCTTAACACAATCTTCTATGCTAGGGGATTTGGGGATACAAATAGAGTATGTGAGCCTATGAAAATTGTTTCCTCTTACTAAAAATACAGAAATTATAGTGGAAAGGCTAGAAATATGCGGTTAAATTACTTAATCACTTTCTTTCGAGTCATAAAAAGCCATCGGAGTCTGAATTAAACAGTTTAGCAGCTATGTTACGAACTCTAGGGGAGAGCTGACAAATCTCTACAGTTAGGGTCGTGTACACACTTAGCAATCGAAATGCATAACTTTGCTTCCTGTTGCTTGTTTAAAATAACCTTTCAATAAGGCAATAGCTGTAGCTAATTCATGTAAAACCTTTCTCCCTCACACTACTTACGCATTTTGATAGAAAATCAATTACTGCATACGTCTACAATTAGATAGTTTAAAATTTGTCAAGCCCTATTTTTAAGTTGGTATGTTCCCTTTTATCCTACAGGATAAATTTTATTTCTGCTGATTATCATTTTCCCTAAGTGTTTTCATTTATAATGGCTCTCTGCACTTAAGACCCATGAAAAATGTCTCCTAATGTTCACTACTGCAGAGCAAGTCTACAGAGTTTTTGGAGATTACTATGAAGAGCCCTGAATACAACTTCCATGTAGGGTATTGGGGAACTCCTTGCTCACATTCAAATACTGTACAGCTTAACTGGAATATACAAATGACTGACCAGAACTATTCAAGTGGTTAGATAACCACTTCGATTTCTACCCTGCATTGATCTTCTGTACATGCACAGAAACAGACCAGTCCTACCGTTCCCAAAGCACTGACATTCATCAAGTGTGATTACAGTGTAGGTCGATCCAAATGTGATTAGCAGAGCTCAAATTTTTAAAAAAGGAAAAAGAACACCTAAAGAAAATGAGTGCAATTTCTGATGCGATGACAATGCTGTTGAAGGGCTTGCTGCATACCTAAAGCGTTGAAAGTCGCAACGTGCTCCCACTTGTCTTGCTGGTTGCTGGCGAGCGGCTGCCAGAGGAGGGCGTCGACATCGTGGCGCAGACAGAAGCCGGGCATTTCCTTTGGATCCACGACGACGGAGAAAAGGTACTGGTTGCTTCCAAGATTCACCTGATATACAAAGTGACAAAAAATATAAGTTTTATTCAACAAATTATTAAAAATAATGATGATGACAAAAACCGACTTAACACTTTGTCAGTCAGCAAGCGTTCTAAACTTTTTATACACTTAACCTGATTAACACCTCATAATGCCCTTGGAGAAATGTGCCCTTGTCACCTACATTTTAAAGCTGAGAAAGTGAGGCACAAGGCACTTAAGTAACTTCCCCAAGAACAGCCTGGAAATAAGTCGTGGACCTGAGATGTGAACCTAGAGTCTATATTCTTAACCACTACGCTAAACCACCTGTTCACTGTTAATAACTAGTTTAAAACATGACATAAAATTCTAATTTATAAGCAGAATATTTTCAAAACCATAGAATACAAATGCTAACTTGCAATAATAATAATTACTAGGAACAATGACAGCTACTAGGATTTATGAGCACATCTATATGTCACACACGTTACAAATACTAATGTGAGCAACCGACAGGCTATTATTGTGGTCATCTAACAGATGACAGAACACACTTGGAGAGAAAATCACAATGCTCAGATTCAAACTCCCATCTGTTACTTTACAAAGTATTTACTCTGGTGTGCTATTTAATTACAGTATCAATATCAAGTATGTTTATTATGTTACCTTTTATTGCAATATTGATGGCTAAAGCAATTCACTGTAATATAAAAGAATCGGGTAGAGACTCCTCAGTGGATTCCATCTACAGGAATACTTCTTTTAATGGGAATAGTTGCAACGATGCTCTTTATTAGAAATGTTATCAATTTAAAATGTCTAAACACCAACACAATCACATCAAATGTAGAAAACACAAAACATGCATAGTACTTGATAAATGCGGAATTGTTTCCATAACTGTCAGAGCAGATTGGAGAATAAGTGGTTAAAATTAAGAGGTGGAGGCCTGACCAGTAGCCAATAGGGAAAGCTACGGCATGGGCCCCCCAGCAAGAGGACTGACTGGTGCAGCTACGTCAGAACAGGCTACCGGTCACAGGAGAATCCAGGGACAGAGCAGCCCAATCTCTGGGGCCCCAGTAACGCAGGGAGGCAGTTCTTGCGTGGGGCAGGTGCTTGTTTTCTATAAGAGAACAGGCCAGCACACAATATTCACAGACCGTTTCTTTTCTCCCTCTGCTGCCAATAATCACTGGCTACGTCAGGTTTATTTTCAAAACCACCAGCAACTCACCAATGGACCAATATTGCTTCACTCTCTTCCCTGAATGACCACCAGCCCCCGACCCTGCCACTCCCACCTGCTACTATTCTCATTTGTCTACCAAGGGCTTTCACAGAAGAAAAAGGTAATTGAGATACAAATACAAGTTGAAACAATATTTTCATAAAAATACATTTACTTTCATGAGCCAAGTACCTTAAGAATGTATTGAGCACTAACAGTGAAAGCAACTGGTCTCTAACCCTCTCATGCTTGGATGTGCGACAGTGAGGAGAATGGACAGCCCTGAACCACCAAGTCAAAGAAGGGGAAGGGACTAGTCAAGGAGCATGGATGAACGACCCACGGATGTGGGCAACGGTGTGGGGACAGACTGTGGGAGCAGGGGGCAGGCTGGGTGGAGGAGGGCCAGGGGGAAAAATTGGGACAAATGTAGTAGAATAAACAAGAATTTTTAAAAAAGGCTCAACACCGAGAGAGCTTAGCCACGAAAATAAGATGGAGATGCAGGTCTCTTGTGATGGGCCCCCTACTCAGACTCAGATATTCTCTTCTGCTTCCACAGCCCTCACACGTACACACTTCCAACAGAGTGGAGTCAAAGTACTGTTCATTACAAAACCAGCGATCTCACATCACATGGTTTGCTTCTGCCGTACCCTTGACACAGCTTGGATTCTTCCTGCACTTTCTTGGCTGACAGATTCCCATTTTCTTTTTTTAAAAATTATATTTTATTGATTATGCTATTACAGTTGTCCCATTTCCCCCGCTTCATTCCCCTCCACCTTGCACACCCCCTCCCACCCACATTCCCCTCCTTTAGTTCATGCCCATGTGTCGTAAGTTCTTTAGCTTCTACATTTCCCACACTATTCTTGCCCTCCCCCTGTCTATTTTCTACCTTCTGTCTGTGCTACTTGTTCTATGTACCTTGTCCCCCTCTCTCCTCTTCCCTCTCCCCATTGCTAACCCTCCATGTGATCTCCATTTCTGTATTTCTGCTCCTGTTGTAGTGGTTTGCTTAGTTGGCTTTTGTTTTAGGTCTGGTTGTTAATACCTGCGAGTTTGCTGTCTTTTTACTGTTCATATTTTTTATCTTCTTTTTCTTAGATAAGTCCCTTTAACATTTCATATAATAAGGGACTCTTTTGTAGGTGACTGTCCCCTTATCCCTTGCTGCTTCTAGAATTCTCTCCTTCATTTGAATCTTGGGTAATGTAATTATAATGTGCCTTGGTGTGTTCCTCCTCAGGTCCAACTTCTTTGGGACTCTCTGAGCTTCCTGGACTTCCTGAAAGACAATTTCCTTTGCCAGATTTGGGAAGTTCTCCTTTATTATTTGTTCAAATAAGTTTTCCACTGGTTGCTCTTCTTCTTCCCCTTCTGGTACCCCTATAATTCGGATGTTTGGATGTTTAAAGATGTCCTGGAGGTTCCTAAGCCTCTCATTTTTTTGAATTCTTGTTTCTTCCTTGTTTTTTGTTTGGTTGTTTCTTCCTTCCTTCTGGTCCACTCCATTGATTTGAGTCCCAGTTTTCCTCCCATCTCTGTTGGTTCCCCATGCATCTTTCTTCATTTCACTTATTGTAGCCTTGATTTTTTCATCTAATTTGTGAGCAAAATCAACCAATTCTGTGAGCATCCTGATCACCAGGCCTTTGAATTGTGCATCTGATAGGTTGGCAATCTCTTTGTCGCTTAGATAAATTGGCTCTGGGGCTCTGATTTGTTCTCCGGTTTGAGCCATTTTCATTTCTGGGTTTTTGGGGTTTTTTTTTTGGTCTAGTTGCAGCTGTTAGGTAGTGAGGGGTGAAGCCTTAGGTGTTCCCCAGGGTGGGAGAGCCCAGTCGCTGGGTAGTGACGCTGTATGTGGGGGCAGGGTCTGAGAGGAGACAATGACACTTGCTCCGCTCACTCTCGGATTCCACTCCCTTCCACTGCTTCCCCTTTGCCTGGATTATCTGCGAGTGAATGTGGGACCACCCGGTCAGCCAGCTGCCTTGTGCAGCCTCACTGGTTCTGCACAGTTGCCACCCTGTGCCCGGGGTCTGCTAGTCGCCGCCTGTGCACCTGGGGGCTGCCAGCCGCTGCTGCCTGCGTGTCAGGTCCGCACCTCCGCTTTTTCCTGCCGTGACTCCGCCCCTCTTACTGGTCTGGATGAATCGTTGTTGGACTTCCAAACAGTTTGATTTTCTGAGTTCTGGTTGTTTTCTTGTTTCTAAATCTTTGTTGTCCTTAATTTTGGTTGTGATAGGAGGCACAGTGTGTCTGCCTACGCCTCCATCTTGGCCAGAAGTCCGGATTCCCATTTTCCAAGAATCAGTTCAACCACCTTTTGCTTGAGAAGCTTCCCCAATCGCATGGTTATATGAGCTGTCTGAACTCTGAGAATCCCTAGCATCATGTATGCTATTCCTAACGAATTATTGATCCTACAATGTTAGATTAATATGCACGTGTAAACCACCTGTGGTAGGCTGAATGATGTCGCCCTAAGCGGTCTACATCTTAATCCCCTGGAACCTATGAATATGTTACTTTACATGGCAAAGGGGACTCTGCAGATGTGACAAAGTTAATGATCTTGAACTGGGGAGATAATCCTGAGTTATCTGGGTGGGTTCAATATATTAGTAAGGGTTCCTGTAAGAGGGAAATGGCAGTGAGGGGTAGTCACAGACACAGGACAGCAAAAGCAGAGGCATAGGAGACACAGGTTAGGGGGTGCTATGCTGTTGGCTTAGAAACTAGAAACTGAGACCACAGCTAGGGAATGCAGGCAACCTCTAAAGGTTGGAAAGGGAAAGAAAGTGGACTCTCCCCTTAGACTAGCCTCCAGAATGAATGCCCCGAATACCTGTTCTACTGACCCCTGACCGCTAGAACTTAAGGCCCTCTGACTTCTGGAACTTAAGAGAATTTGCATTTTTGATACTGCACAGTTTGTTACAGCAGCAGTAGGAAACAAGTATACCACATACCTTACAAAACTATCTTGAGAACCGGAAGCTTGTCTTCTTGTCTCCATATTCTAGATAAATACTTCTGAATGAATCTTTTATGTAGGAAATTATTATTTAGAAAGACTTCCAGCAAAGCTAATCTATCTTTAGAGTTAGGAATGCTTTATTCTAGCTTACAGTTAGAATAATGGGCTGAGGATTTTTGTAAAGCAACAAATCTTACAATAAAGCTGTTAAAGAAATACCCACTGGAAGGTGATTAGGGTCAGCAGCTTCCACACGTAGTTCTCAGTGCCTTCTAGTTCTCACTTCAGAAAATCTTACTTTTTCAATAATACTTCCTCATGACTTGCCAACGCTTGAAGAAAAATGTCCAAACTGACTTGAATGGTATTTCTGAAAGCTTCTTAAAACTGGCCCCCAAATACCTTCCCAACATTGGCTCCTATCACTCTCCTCAAAACCCAGCACTTAGCAAAAGTGGACCGCAATTTACAAAACTGCACCCTGCTTTCCCGCTTCCTTATCTGCCGTGCCTTTTCTGCTCGCTTTACTTCCTCTGCCCATTACAAACGCCATGCCATACTCAAAAGGCATTTTCTCCTCCAAGCAGTTTTCTCCGTTAACAAAAAGAAATAATGTATCGTAATAGTTTATTTATACCTCTCCCATAGAATTTATCTCCCTGTTCCCTTGGTAGGTCTTTGAGAGTGAGGACCATGTCTGCGGGTAGAATACTTAGCCCCTACTTTATTCTCCTATTAAGTACAGAGATAATAATAGTACTGATTTCACAACTGTTTTGCTGAGTAAATGATATGTTTCAAGTACCTGAACAGTGCTTGACACTTAGAAAAACCTAAATAAATGCAAATGTCCATTATTACCATTCTAGACGTCTTCTGTGCATTCTACCTTGAATATTACTGGCATTCCAAATCAAACAAACGTGATAAGCAACATTAATGAGAAAAACATACCAACTTTGATGTGATCTTCATATAGCTCATAAGGCACTTATATAATTTTATGCCCAGAAAATGATAATCGCTATAAAAACCGTAACACACCCTTATTCTGTCCTAATTCCAGCATATTTAAGTTACACTCAAATTTCTAAACTCTTGCACTATTTCAAAAATAAGAACAAAATTCACTATTTTGCTTGTCATTTTATTGTCAAATAAACTTTTTTTAAATTAAATTTTATTTTAATTGTTGTTCTTATACAGTCTTCTGTTTTCTACTCCCATCCCGTCCCTCCGCCCCAGCCCTCCCCAGCTCCCTTCCATTTCCACCCCCCCAGCTTTTGTCCATATGTCTTTCATACTTGTTGCTCTAATCAAATAAACTTTTATGTATAGTTTCAACTGTATGCCCATCACTTTCAATTTTATACTTTCCTACAGTATATTTCAGTAAAGAGTTCAGGAATCTGCTCCCTAAAAGTGAACAAGTTATTCTTCAAGTAAGATTTGGATGCTTTCAATATATTGAAAGCCAAAGTTCTGGAAGTTTAGAAAACAAATTATAATAAGCCAGTCTGATGGTAATAACTTACTGTGAGACAAAATATTCTTCTTTTTTTAAAATTTATTTTTAGAGAGACGGGAAGGGAGGGAGAAAGAGAGGGAGAGAAACATCAATGTGTGGTTGCCTCTCACATGGCCCCCACTGGGGACCTGGCCTGCAACCCAGGCATGTGCCTTGACTGGGAATTGAACCACAATCCTTTGGTTCATAGCCCACGCTCAATCTACTGAGCCACACCAGCCAGGGCAAACATTCCCTTTAAATGAGATAAACAATTTGAAATTCTTTTTTCTTTATGTAGTGAGGGACTGTGTGACTGATGTTCCTCTTACTTAGTCCTCGCCTTCCTATTCTTCACTTTAAAACCAGGTATTCCATACAGCTAAATACAAAAGGTTACGCCACTGCAAGAAGGCTGCTAACACTTAGGTTGGCCAGGAGCCATGAAAGGAAGATAAGCTCAAAGGTTGCAGGCTAAGAGTAGACAAGTGACCTGCGTGTAAATACTGTTTTTAATAACTGAAAAGTGTTTGGTTTCATTTTTCTCATGGTAGTACTAGAATCTCTTGTACTATTTTATGTTTTTATACTAATTTATACTAACATGTGTATATTATATATATATTACATAATATATTTATGTATTATACTAATTTATGCTCTTTACTACTTTTTCTTACCCCACACACTAGCTAAGATTTCCTGCATGATGCTGAGGAATAAACAGGGCAAATGCCTTTAGGGAAGCAACTGGTCTTTTACCACGAAGTATGTTGTTAACTCTAGGTTTTTTGAGGAGGGTAACAGTCACCTTCAATTCCTAGTTTGCTGAGCACTTTTATCATAAACGGAAGCTAAATTTTGTCAAGTTATTTTCCTGTATCTACTAGGGTGGTCAAATATCTTTCTTCTTTGTTGGTCACCTGAATTACACTGATTAACATCTGAATGTTGAATCAATCTCGAATTTCCAGGATAAACTCCACTTGGTCATGATGTATTATCCTTTTTATTCACTGGATTAGATTTACTAATATTTTACTGAGAATTTTTGTGTCTATATTCAAGAGGGATAGATACTGTTTTTTTTTTTCTTTTTTCCCCTCATTTACTTATCTTGTCATGCCTTTGCCATCAGGGTAATGCTGGCTTCATAAAATAAATGGGAGGTGCTCTTTTCTCTTTTATTTTGGGGAACAGTCCATATGGAATTGTTATTGGTTCTTTGTTGGGTAGCACACACCAGTGAAGCAACCTAGATCTGGAGATTTCTTTGACAGAGGGTTAATAAATTTAATCTCTTAACAGATGTGGGACTATTAAGGTTACCCACTTCTTTCAGAGTGGATTACCATTGACTAAAATATTCTCTAGGGAAAAATTTGAAACATGACTTTCATGTAGTCAACTGACTGTCTTTTCCTTTTCTTTGCTGAACACTTAGCAATGAAAGATTCCTGTATATTAAATCAAAGTGAAGACATTCAAATAACCTTTAATCAGTGCTATTACCAAATTAAATTGAAAAATAGTATTAAGAAAAAGGTTTTATCTATTCAGAAACAGAGTATTTGTTAGGAGGCCAGATTGAAAATTAATGGCATGAAACTTTAATTCCAAATTCATATTCTGTGCATAGGACTGCTAAAATTTACTGTTTTTAATATGCATGAAATATTCGGTAAGTAAAAACACCTGTGTCTCTCCTTTATGTTCACAACACTACCCCACCAAAAACATTCCTAACACCAGATGCGTGGGCTGTCCACACAACAAGCTTCTTTGACACCAGCTGGATGTCCTAAAATTCAATTCAGTTCTGAAAGAACCTACCTGGAGAAAGCGTCAGGTCCCACAGGTTAGGGGCTCAGTCCCACAAGACCCCGCTTCCCCACTCACCTTCAACACCAGTCACATGTTTCAGTTGTCACTTGTACGCCTGACCCATTGGCTATAGATCAGGGTTCTAATGATTCTCTCCTTGGGTTTGACAACTTGCTAAAATGTCTCACAGAATTCAGGGAAACACTTAACTTATATTTACCAGTTTATTATAAAAGAATACGATAAAAATGAACATTCAAATGGAAGAGATGCACAGTGAGAACTAGAGAGGAAGGCGCTCCAGGCTTCCACTCCCTCGCCAAGCCTCCCTGGTACCCCTGTGCATTCAACAACACAGGTGTTCTATGAACCCTCTATTTTGGGGATTTTCATGGCAGTTTCATCACATAGGAAAGATCAATCTTCATCTCAGTCAGTCCCTCTCCCCTTCCTGGAGGATGAGAGAGAGAACTGAACGTTCCAAGCTCGTAATTGGGACCTGGTCTTTCTGGGGACCAGCCCCCATCTGAAGTTACCTTGGAGCCCACCAAGAGTTGCTCCATTAGAACAAAAGACACTCCTATCATCCAGGAACATATTCTAGGGGATTTAGGAGCTCTGTGTTAGGAACCAGAGCAAAGACCAAATATTAAAACAGAATATGCTCCTAGTGCTTTTTTCAGGAAATTACAAGGGGTTTGGGAGCTCTGTGCCACAAACTGGGGACAGAGACCAATATATACATATTTTCTATAATTTCACAACCACCTTATTTAATCTTCACTTCCTGAGAATGAGGAATATGATCACATTTTATAAAAGTGAAGACTAAAATTCAAGAGGTTGAGAGATTTAAGATGCTAATAAGTGCTAGCTGGGATTTAAGTTTAATGTGCTTCCAAACTCATGTTCTATTTTTTTAAGATTTTATTTATTTATTTTTAGAGGGAAGGGGGGAGAGGGAGGGAGGGAGAGCGAGAGAGAGAGAGAGAAGCATCAATGTGCAAGAAAAACACTGCTCAGCTGCCTCCTGCACTTAATCACGGTAACTGCATGCTCTCCAAAAGCCTGTTTTATAGTAGTTACTAAGCAATCACCAGGGTATGACTCTGACTGGGCACTATTTCAGATATGGTAATCCACATACAACAAAATATGTGTGTATTCTGCTTGGTCAGTTCAGCTGTATTGGTAAATCGTGCATGCATGGCATGTCTAAAATTGATGATTATAAACAACAGCACAGAAGTCTTACAAAATCTTGAGTTGCAATTTTGTTTGAACAGCCATCCATAAAATAAACTAAATAAATCAAAGACGTTTAAACACTGACTAGAGATTGAGCATAGGAAGATGCCAGATCTGAGCTAAGTGATGTAAAATGTAACTGGGAGAAATGCATTTACATTTTTGCTTTACTAAAAACTATAAGGAAGAAAATAACTATTAGTACTTAGAAATATAAGGGAAAAACACAATTTTTTCATTCTGAAAATTATCCAGTTGGATCTTTAGCATATATATCGTAATTAGTATCAAGTTTCAGGGAGTATTCTAATGGAGGACATATATAAAAATATAAAGGAGGGCCTATAAGACAACAGTAATATATATATATATATATATATGAAATACAAACTTCCAAGAGGAAAAAGGAGAAAGCAGGAGAGGAGATACTGTGGTTGTGTCTGATGTAGGTAACTACGGGATGGAAGGTAACATGTGAACAGAGGTATCAATAAACTAAGGGAACACATAAGGGAAGCCAGAGCCCTTCAGGTAGAGAGAATACAAATGCAAAGGCCCTAAAGGAGAAGCACGTTCAATGTGGGGAAAAGCGAGAAGGCCAGAGTGGCTAAAGAATAAGCAAGGTTGAAAATGAAAGACAATCTACTGGATTTTAAACTATGGGTCTCAGCACTGGTAGCAAAATCAGTTTAGCAGATCAGAAGATAATTTTCTATTTTATTTCATTAAAAAATAGTATGGAATGGAGTGCTAAGGTATGTCCTATACAATAAGGATAATAGTGCTATGTGAAGTATTTGCTTGAAATTTGTGTTTGTTTTGTTTCAATTTTAAGTATATACAGTAAGTCACAGAAAGTTTGAAGGGGGCGTGAAGATCAACGGTAAGGATCCCAGATATTGTTCTAAAAGTGGCAGATAGAAAGCCACCACAGAAAGAAAAAGAAGAGAGAAACGACAAAACTTACTGAAGCCTTAGGATGACTTTAGTAATTGAAAGGGGAGACGAGAATGTATAGCAGAGAAACCTGGTGACACCCCATAACTAAACTTCACAACACAATAGTGGGGGAAAAAGTAGCACAAACTGCCAAGTTCCTCTTAATGTGATTCACTGGAAAGGAAATATTTGTGTAGTATTCCCAGCAAAAATGCAACAAGTGAACCTTGCTCTTGAGGAAATTCTGGAGACAGTCTATAAAAGGTATAAAGTCAAGTGAGTGTCATGAAGGGTAGGGAACTGGATGTTCCAAATTAAAGGATGTTGAAGAGGCATCACAACTAAATGCAGTATGTGACAGGGGGCTGGGTCCCAAACCAGGGGAAAAAACTGCTATAAGGCACTTTATTTGAGCAATTGGTAAAATTTAAACATAGACTCTGTATTAGGCAAACTATTATATCAAAGTTAAATTTCCTGAATTATATTGTGGCTATATTTTTAAAAATTAGGGGTAAAGGGACTCATCCCTAAATATTTTGGCAAAAAGGAGGTGGAAAAACAGAAAAAAATAAATGTGGCAAAATTCAACATTTGCTAAAATCTAAATGAAGGATATTATTATAGACTAAACTATATGCCCTCAAAATTCATGTTTAAGTCCTGACCCCCAGCACCTCCAAATGTGACCATCTCTGGAGAAAGGAGCTAAAAAGAGGTCATAAGGGCGGGTCCAAATCCAACAGGACTGATGTCCTTATAAGAGGTGATCAGGACAGTCACATGCAGAGGAAGACCATGGAACAACAAGGACACGACAGCCATCTGCAGTCAGAGAGAAGCTGCAGAAGATTCTAACCACGCTAACACCTCGGCCTCAGACTTCTAGCCTCCAGCACCGAGAGGAAACAAATTTGTGGTGTTTAAGCCGCCCAGCCTGTAGTCCTTCTTAAGGCAGCCGAGCAGAGAAATTATTATATAGCTTAATTTCTAATTTGGCCAAATTGATAGATAAATCCAAGTAAACGAAAAGATTATGTATCCCAAGGAACTTAAGAATGTAAAGGGTCCTGAAACTAAAAGGCTTGAGAACCACTGGCTTAGACACTTTCTAAAAGTATTTTCTTCCTCTATTATCTTCTGATCCTATCCTTAATATCTTTTTGGGGAAAAAAATAGTTTATCAAGTATATGCCTTTCCTACTAGCTTTCAAAATGACAGTAGACTAAACAATTATTTCCCATTTGTAAATCCTCTATTCAGGTATAAAAGTTGCAAATATTCTTTTCAGCTGTTTCAATCTCATATTTTAAGCAGTATATGATAAATATCATGTGATTTGAGAAACTCATTGTAATTTAAACTTTTAAATATCCTATCACCTTTTGGCTGCTCAAGTCTATATTTAATTTGATCACTTATAGACCAGTGTTGTCCAACAGAAATAAAATGCAAAGAACATACATAAATTTTAAATTTTCTAGTAGCCAATATTAAAAGAAACAGAATTTTTTAGAATAAATTTTATTTAGCCAATAAACAAGTTCAAAATATTATCATCTCAACCTAAACATTCATATAAAAGTTATTGTTAATATGTTATTCTTTTTTCATGCTACTTCAAAATCTGGTTGTCTATTTTACATTTACAGGGCATCTCAATTCAGACAAGCCACACTTCTGGTTTTCAATAGCTACTATGTTGGCAGTGGTTAATATTTTATCAAATACAAAACATATCTAGCAAAGCTGTAGATGGAAGCAAAAGTAATTCATCTTCAAATGCATTTAAATTCTGATATGAATTTTATACTCCAGTGACTCCATCTTTTTATTTTTCTTCTTCAGTTCTGATATTTAATATTTCTATTTTATTGTGCTGCTTCATCTACTCATTTAAAATTTCACTGTCCAAATGCCAAACTCTAACCCCAATTTACATTTCTTTCAGGGAATTTTATATTTTGAAAAATCTGTCATTTACAGTTTAGAGTTCTGACCTTTTTGTTACTGAATTTCTTCCCTAAAACTATAAGGACATATATTGATCGACCTTTCCACATCCAGGTAATTTTAAATTATCCAAAGCCAGGACAAATGAAATCAAGGAAAGAGAACCTGAAGCAAATACTGCAGAGAGAAGTACAAATGGCTGATAAAGCACTACATGATTCCACCAGTGGACGTGGCAATCAATCTGCAAAACATCACCGCCTCCTTCATTCCTTTCCTCCAATGGTCAGCCCACTCATACTCTCTTGAGTACACCAAGGAACTATTTGACCAGGGAGATCTTGATGTTCATTCAATGTGCAGATAAACCAAATCTGCCTTTAGGAAAATAGATGGACTTACTTATTATTGGAGCTGTTCAATTTACAGCTAGCTATTCCAATTAAATTCAAACAGCAATATTTATGCAATTTTACTCACTGAATCTTTACCTATATTTATAAAAAAAAGAATAATAATAGAAAAATGAAAGTGCTTACAATTGTGAAAAACAACTCTGGTCTCAAATATAACACACCTGAAACAAACACCAGACTCTTTAGAAGGTTCCCGGTGAAGACTGCAATATTGGAAGACCCTGAACTCACCTTCTGATGTGAACACACCAAATCTACAGCTCCCTATGGATCAATTTCCTCTTTACAACAACAACAACAACAAACCCCCTAAAAACTATCTGAGCAAGTCCTACGCATCAGGGGAACTAGAAAAAACCCACTCACTTTTGGCACAATGACCCATAATTGGAAAGGAACTCAAAACCCTGAGCGTCTCCCTGAGGAGCAATGAATGTGAACCCCACAAATCAGGTACCATTACTTTTAAGACTTGCATCTGAAAACAAGGTCCTACAATATCTAGCTTTGAAAGCTGAAGGGGGCTTGCATCCCCCAAACCTACAAGGCTATAGAACTGAGAAACGGTCCTTAGAGGGTTCTCACATGCGGACTCATGCCTTAAAGCTCCACGCAGAGGCAGCTGACCGCAAAGCACCTAGCCTTCCTGTGAAAAGCTTATCTGTTTATCCCAAAGCCCTGGCAAGAAGTGCAACTTTCTATTTTTTTACTTTTTTTATTGAATTTATTTTTTATTGTATTTTTTCCCATTACCATGTAGTCCCCTTATCCCCCCAACCCTGTAATCACCACACTATTGTCTGTGTCCATGAGTCCTTTTCCCTTTTTGCTCATTATTTAATACACACGTAAAACACTTGCCAGACGAAAAGCTTAAGGAGTTCATCACCACCCGACCAGTCTTACAAGAAATGTTAAATCTAAGTATAAATCTCACCAATAAAGGTAAATGTATAGTAACTTTCAGAATAATCTAACATTATAAAGGTGGTGGATTAATCACTTATAAAGCTAGTATAAAAATTAAAATAAAAAGTGGTAAAAATAATTATAACTGCAATAATTTAAGGGATACATGAGACAAAACGATGTAAATTGTGATATCAAAACCAAACGTGAGTGGTAGGAAAGAGAGAAGTGCAGATATAGGAATTGTAGGAGTAAAGTTTTAATTTTGGGACAGCTTTAACGATACTTTGCCTAGCAGCTGGCCTTCTGCCATTCCAACTTAGTTGTTTAAATAGGTATATAATTGGGACTTCTGGCCAAGAAGGAGGCATAGGTGGACATACTGTGCCTCCTCGCACAACCAAAGTTAAGGACAACAAAGATTTAGAAACAAGAAAACAACCTGAACTGATAGAAAATTGAACCGTACGGAAGTCCAACAACCATTCATCCAGACCAATAAGAGGAGTGGAGTCGTGGCAGGCAAAAGTGGAGATGAGGACCCGGACACGCAAGCAGCAGCGGCTGGCAGACCCCAGGCACGCAGGTGGCAGCTAGCGGACCCCGGGCATGAGGTGGCAACTGTGCAGACCCAGTGAGGTTGCGCAAGGCAGCTGGCTGACCAGGTGGTCCCACATTGGCGCACAGATAATCCAGGCGAAGGGGAAGCAGCAGAAGGGAGCAGAATCCGAGAGTGAGCGGAGCAAGCGCCACTGTTCCCTCTCGGACCCCACCCCCACATACAGCATCACTACCTAGCGACTGGGCTGCCTCACCCTGGGGAACACCTAAGGCTCCACCCCTTACTACGTAACAGCCACGACTAGACAAAACAAACAAACAAAAAAACCAAAAACGTAAAACAAAAACAAAAATGGCTCAAACCAGAGAACAAATCAAAGCCCTAGAGCCAATTCATCTAAGTGACCAAGAGATAGCCAACCTATCAGATGCAGAGTTCAAAGGCCTGGTGATCAGGATGCTCATAGAATTGGTTGATTTTGGTCACAAATTAGATGAACAAATATAGGCTACAATAAGTGAAATGAAGGAAAACGCACAGGGAACCAATAGAGATGGGAGGAAAACTGGGACTCAAATCAATAGAGTGGACCAGAAGGAAGAAACAAACAACCAAACAGAAAAGAAAAAAGAAACAAGAATTCAAAAAAATGAGGAGAGGCTTAGGAACCTCCAGGACATCTTTAAACATCTCAACATCTGAATTATAGGGGTACCAGAAGGGGAAGAGGACGAGCAACAAGTGGAAAGCTTATCTGAACAAATAATAAAGGAGAACTTCCCCAATCTGGCAAAGGAAATAGACTTCCAGGAAGTCCAGGAAGCTCAGAGAGTCCCAAAGAAGGTGGACCCAAGGAGGAACACACCAAGGCACATCATACTTACATTAGCCAAGATTCAAATGAAGGAGAGAATTCTAGAAGCAGCAAGGGATAAGGGGACAGTCACCTACAAAGGAGTTCCCATCAGACTGTCAGCTAATTTCTCAAAAGAGACCTTACAGGCAAGAAGGGGCTGGAAAGAGGTATTCCAAGTCTTGAAAATCAAAGACCTACATCTAAGATTGCTCTATCCAGCAAAGCTGTCATTTAGAATGGAAGGGAAGATAAAGTGCTTCTCAGATAAGGTCAAGTTAAAGGAGTTCATCATCTTCCAAGCCCTTATTATATGAAATGTTAAAGGGACTTATCTAAGAAAAAGAAAATAAAAAATATGAACAGTAAAAAGACAGCAAACTCACAGGTATTAACCACCACACCTAAAACAAAAGCAAACTAAGCAAACATTTAAACAGGAGCAGAAACACAGAAATGGAGATCACATGAAGGGTTAGCAATAGGGGAGTGGGAGGAGGAGAGAGGAGGAAAAGGTACAGAGAATAAGTAGCATAGATGGTAGGTAGAAAATAGACAGGGGGAGGGCAAGAATACTGTGGGAAAAGTAGAAGCTAAAGAACTTATGACACATGGGCATGAACTAAAGGAGGGGAATGTGGGTGGGAGGGGGTGTGCAGGGTAGAGGGGAATGATGAGGAAAAATGGGACAACTGTAATAGCATAATCAATAAAATATATTAGAAAAGTAAAAATAAAAAAATAAGTATATAATCTAAAAGTGCTCATTTTCCTAAGTCCTTTGAGTACTGTAATAGCCATTAGTTGAAGAAAGTTAAGTATCCAAAAAAGACTAGGAAAGGTTGGTGAGTGAGAGGAACAGGTAGCTCTCTTAAATCAAGTTCCCAGGACACTTCGGACTTTGGTTCTATACATTTTTGATAGACTATACTTTCACCTCAACCTCTGCAAGACAAAGAAACACAGGAGGCCTAACCTGGCAGAAATTTTAAAGTATTTTCTTGACCAGTATCAAAGACTGAGAGGTCTAAAAACAAAATAACAAAAGACCAAATTGTTCTCTTTTCTATTGCTTTTGCTTGGACTGTGACTCCTACAGAAAAACATTTCTGGTTTTAGTCATAAGACCAAATTAATTTCTGCATGCAAAGCTCTAAATTGGCCACTGATTTACTATGAAGACCCCTCTCACATAAACAACTCTATGAAACATACCCATCCTTGTATTAGTTATATTGTATTAAGTAATGATTAATGATTCACCTAAGCAAATACATCTAAAAAGTTCTGAATTTAAAAAATAAAATCTGCATCTACAAAGCTGAGGACCACACCCTGGGAAATGGGAATTACACCAAGCCAGTATAGACAGCATTCTTCAGTACCTAGATGCACAACTCTCAAAGCTTTTGAACAGGGTGAATTTTGAGAAAAAAATTAACTAATTTCTATATTTATGGCATACCAGAGAGGGGGAAAAAACCCCAAATGAATTAAGGCATCAAATAAAAATTCCAAAACAGAGAAAAAAACAGGAAACCGTTAAATCAGTTGACATAGAAGGGTTTACTAAGTTTATAATAGGTTACACAAATCAATGAGAAATACTAAAACAAATAAAAAAATTCTTCACGAAGAAGAAATAGAAGTAATGTATAAAACAGTCAACAGTAAAAAAAAAACAAAAATAAGACAGCAATTAGTAAAGATCAAACAAAAAACTGAAGAGGAAAGTAAAAATGCAATAATAGGTAATAACTGCAAACACCATTAACGAAAATATAAAGTGTCATGATTTAGTCTATGACTTATTAATTTGACTTCTGTCTTCTGTAACACTATTAGACAAGTACCCCCGATGACAGAACAGATTCCATGTAAAAAAGGGATTTAAATTGGGGGTGGTGCAATGAAAAGTTGCCCCTTTATGACCAATAATCAAGCCATCTTTGCAAAATATACATATTTGTTCAAACAATTATCATTTCATCTAAGTAACTTCTATTTCTTCAAAAATTTTTAGGAAAATCATTATTAAGAACTTACCACATGAGTAGTTTTTAGTGTATTGCCATCAAATCTGCATAAACTGGAACTCTCTTCAAAGAAAATATCACATTCTTCTAATTCTTGAGCATTACAAGGAGGTTTTTCTTTATCTGGATTTGGATTCTTAGACCAGAAAATAAGATAAGTATATAAACAAACAATAAGAGAATGTATTTCTTCATACTTAAACATGTTAATACCACAGCAATAATTAAAAACTGATTTCCAAGCTGAATTGAAAAAGACAGGTAGGAAGTAGCAGATAAGGACTAAAAAGCTGAGTTTTGATACAAACAAAGCAGTTGGGAGACAAAAATGAGAATATCATGGCCCACACAGGAGGAGCAGCCCTTGGTAAACAACCCAGACTTTCACGCGAGATTCATGAAAGTTCTGCCCTAGGAGTAAGAATAAACAAGGAATAAATATGAACCATGTAAAAAACTGAAATCCAGCATCAAGTCAGATCAACGCCCAATGGGGTTAAGAAGACAGATGGACAATTTGGGGGATTCAGTTAAAGTAGTGTTTAGAAGGGAGTGTATAAAGCATTAAATCCTTTCATGCCAGAAAACGTAAAAATCAATCATCTAAGCTTTTACTTAAACAAAAGGTGGGGAGCGCAAATAGATCCAGAGTAGGCAAAAAGAAGAAAAAAATGTAATAACAGAAATGAATAATAATACTGAAAACTGAAAAAAAAAATTAATGAAAATAGATGCCCCAAATGATCCTGTATCTATTGAAGAAATTAAATTTATGGATTAAAAAAAAGAAAACCACTATTCTAGATAGTTTCACTGGAAATTGTATCAAACATTTAAAGAAGAGATAATGCCAACTCTACACAATTTCTTCCAGAAATAGAACAAGAAAGAAAACACCTCACTACTCATTTTATGAAGTCAGAATTATCCAGATACCAACACTGGATTAAAAAAAAAAAAATAGTAAAAAGGCAAAACAAAACAAAAAACTACTAACAATATTTCTCACAAACACAGATGCAAAACTCCTTAATAACATGTTAGCAAACCAAAACCAGTAATATGTAAAAAAGGAAAATATAATATAACCAAGTGGGGTTTATCCTGCAAATAAAAGAATGCATTTGACAAAATTTAAAGCTTTTCATGATAAAAATTATCAATATATTAGGAATAAGGGAAATTTGTTTAATGTGATGAAAAGAATCATCATGTTTAATGGTGAAATATTCAATTCTTTTTTCCAAGTAAGAGTAAGGTGAGGATGTCTATTTTCAGTCTTCACTATTTCCATGTTACAATGGAGTAGAGGTTCTAACCAATGCAGTAAGGCAAGAAAAAGTATAAAGATTTGAAAAACACAAAACTGACCTTAGTTGCAGATGACAAGATTCTACGTTCATTTTTTCCCCCAAAAAGGAACGAACACACTGGGATTCAAGCATAAATTACTTACTCATATATGACCATACTCGTCTGAAATCATCAAGTGTGAAGAGGCAGCAGTAATTTCTACGGCCTCAAAACCGGCCCCCGGGACTATCACTGTTATATCCCCAGAGCCCTATCGCAGCAAATACTTGCTGAATGAACAAACACAGGGCAATGCAGTCTGCGCGGCTTATTGCAAGAGGTCTACGAAATCAGTTTTACAGTCTAATTTATGAGTTCCAGTGATTCCTGAAATGTTTAATTACCGCTGGCAAACATGGAACTTGGTGTCTCCATTTTGCCTGTGTTTTCTTTTGACTGATATTTACTTTAAATATTCTAATCTTTCCTTTCTACTTTAGGATGTAACTAACTATATAGTGTAAATATCTCTTTGCCTAGTGATGTCAAGCTGTCACAGGCTGCAGTGGGACGCATTACTCAGGTGTCTGTGGTGATGCTGGTGTAAACCTACTGTGCAGCCAGACGTATAAAAGTACAGCATATGCAATTATGTACACTTGATAGTAAATGACTGTTACTGGCTTATGAGTTTACTATACTTTAAACTATCTTAGATTGTACTATTTCTACTTATAAAGAGTTTGCTATATAAAACTATGCCACATTAGGCTGGCAGCAGCCTCATACATCTCATTCTTACCACGTCTCTTCATTGCATCATTTTCTCTTGTGCTTGACTTAATCTGGTGTTGACATGTTAGTAACATACTGCAGAGGCTTGCAGAGCAATAGGCTATACCATCCAGGTTTGTGTGAGTGCACTCTATGATGTTTGCACAACGACAAAATCATCTAATGAGGCATTTCTCAGAATGCATCTCTGTCATTAAGCATGCATGTTTGTGTATGTGGGTAGAGATACATGCATACATGCACATCTACCCTACCCAACATGCCCCCCCATGTATGTATTCAAATAGTGTAAGGATGGATACTAGATTTTAAGCCATATTGAAACACCGGTCAGCAATACTTAATATATGTTTTTTATCTTAGAAAAGCAAGATAATGCTTTGAAATATGGCATAATCCTCATATTTCTGATCCACAGAAAGTCAAACTACTATTACAATTGCTTACCAGTTCTTCAGAGGTCAAATGCATCAAACGTTCAGCTATTGCAGCACACTGGGCTGAGTCTCTTATATACTCCCCTTGTTTATCACCCACTACCAGCTCCGGCCAGGTCAGTCCTTCATTCTTCTTAATGAAGGAAATCTCCAAGCTAGAAGTTTAAATGAGAAAAGTAATGTGATATTAAGCAACTATGTAAATTATACAACCAATAGCAAACAGAAGAATCTTCCATAGAATTTACCTTTCAGGTGTCCACAAGTTGTTTTACCAAATATTGTGTTCGCTTTAGTTTTGTACATGATGGGAAATCTATAATCCCAGGGTAAATAATTTAGATTTAATAAACAAACAAGGAAGTACCACTGGGAATAGTATGTCAAATGGCTTGATGAGTAATTCGAAAGAGGAGGACAACCCAGAAAGTACTGTTGTTGTGCAAGCGTGTAGCGCATTACCAAACATAAGTAACAGGAACGAACACAAGCAGCACGTACCTGAGGTTATTTTGTTGGGGAAAGGTGGGGGTGGGTGCACAAAGTTAACTAGAAAGGGCCTGTAGCTAAAGGGACCTCTGTGTGTGTGGAGCCAGTTAACTTTATTTTCACAAACTGGTAGCCATAATATATATAATAATTATTAACCAAAGGTCAGGCAGGTTAAAGCAATACAGACGTTAATTTTTAAAATACAGATTTTAAAGAAAAGAAATGTAGGCATTAGAAAGAAATAACTTTGGTAATACGGGAAAAAAGTTAATATAGTCCCTATTTAAAAATCTAATTCTGTACATTTAAGCCATTAAACACAAATTCCAAATGTAATATAAAGGGCCTATGAAGGAGTCCTGAGATTAAGGTCTGACGTAGCAGCACCGGGCGAGAGAGAGCTGAGTCAGGGCGGATGGTGGACAGAGGACAGGGAGCTGCCTCTTGCACAGGAAGGAAAATCCAAGCGCACTACTCTGGGAGCAGCCCTTGCTGAAACACGGAGAAAAGCAGGGGGTGGCAGCCGTTTCACAGCAAAACAGCCTTTTCCACATGCCACTCTGGTGCGTGCGTGTCATACTGACCCACGCCCGGGAACACAATTGCTAACCAACAACTGCAAAAACACAGTAACAACTATTATCACAATTATCCAATAGAACATGCAAACTTGTCAACTAAGGCTGTTATTATCACTACCCCATGAATTAATTACAGCACTTTAAAATTTTCTGAAACTACTTATTTTGAGAGACTATACAAATTATCTTTCTTATGTAATACGAGTTCTATCATCAGCTTTAAAAATTACCACCACAAACAATAATGCCCAGGTTTAGTTATATTTTGTGAAGAGAAAGCTAATTTCGATGATGATGATGAATAATAAAATAATAACAGCAGCTTATATTGACCTAGTGGTTACCATATTCCAGGTGCTGTCTTAAGCACTTTACATGTTTTAACTCATTTATTGCTTGCCACAACCAAATAAAGTACTATTAACATCATTATGCAAGTGAGAAAAAGAAACACAGAGAGAGGTTAAGAAGTTGCCAAGGTCACAAGCTAGTCAAGCAGCCTGGCTCCAAGTCCATGCTCTTCACTAATACACTCTTCTGCCTCTCTGCAAAAATGTAGGTAAAGAACTTCGAATGAACTTTATCCAGTGACCAGAATGGATAAAAACTGTATTTAGTAGGTTGCTACCTAAGAAGTTCGAAAGAGTTCATACAATCTCAGTAGTAAAAAAATTCTGATCCATCATTAAATTTGCACAATTGCCCTTCTACATTTTAATACTATTATCAAATCCTGCTATCCAAGCCAAAAGGAACATAAAACCCCATACATAACAAACTGTAGACTAGTTATTCTTCCAATGAGAGAAGGAACATTATCTGAAAATGAGATACGAACAGTTTAATCCAGTACAGAAAATCGTGTGTTTTTAAACCAATTATCCCACCTACACATCATTGTAATGACCTTTTGTAACATAATAATCAAGCACGCCAAATTTAATGGAAAAGTAATACTGGTCCATGTTCATGTATAAAATGCTGGAACTGTCTGCATGCGTCCAGCTATCCTCACAGACCTTTGGCGACTTACTGCTAAATGACGTACATTTCACAGTATGTTCTAGCTCATTTGCCATGTGGCGGTGCTACCCTCAAATCTCTGTCTCACACACAAAGTATGTTTAAACAGAATATGAGGAGGTACAAAATATGTTTAAACGAATCTTTCAGATAACTGAGTTTTTGAAATAATATATTAAAAAGTGTAAACAAGTCATCAAATTTCTCCGTTAATAAAATGAATTCAGGATATCTGCTTTTAAGGCTTAAAAAAATTAAACTAAATATGTATTTCTCCCACTCCCAGGATTTAGACTCACACCAAAAACTCACACGGGTCATATATTAGTAGTTAAGAATTATATATTAGAGTGTAACTATCTAACTTACACCCAATTCTGACTAGATTTGACCATTTTTTAAATTAAGTTCCCAAACTACTTATTAATCCATCACTGAGTCCAGTCATTACTAGAACATAATATATAATGAAAAAGAATTAATTTTATGAATCCAAATGATTGGGGCATGAAGTACCTGGGACAACAGATTTGCGAAGAGGCATGATAGTGGGGTGGAAGATTATAGTTTTATAAGGCCTTTGGCCTTTGTTTACCTTTTTTTTTTTTTTAAACATAACTCCTTTTACTGACATATAATTTAGACTAAAAATTGCAGGTTTCAAGTGTAGGATTCATTGAGTTTTACGAATGCACACATCTGTATAACCCAAGGAAGACACTGAGCCATCCAGAAAGCTCCCCTGGGTCCTTTCCCAGGCAACCCTCTAGTATCTCAGAGGTGACCACTGCTCTGATTTGAAGCACCACAGGTTCTAGAATTCTCTGTATGTGGAATCAAACAGCGTGTACTCCTTTGTCTCTGGCTTCTTTCCCTCCACATGTTTCTGACATTCATTCATATTGTTGTGATTATCAGTAGTTCATTCTTTTTTAATTGCAAGGTAGCACTCAATGGTATGAATATACTACCACATGTGCTTACTCATTCATTCACTTTTTCATGATCACTGAGCTGTTCCCATTTTTTGGCTTTTATAAAGTTGGTATTAATATAATTCTACACATCTGAGGAGGAGATTGTTTTACTTTTTAACATGCATTTCATTTCTCTTGGGTAAATATCTAGGAGTAGAACATCTGTGCAACAAACTATGTATTTAACTTGGTAAGAAAATGCTAAACCGTTTGTCAAAGTCATTGTATCATTTCCACTCCAACCAGCAAAGGGCAAGTTGATACTGCTCCACGTCCTTGCCAATACTTGATAATGTCAACCTCTTTAGTGTCTGCCATGTAATGGTGTCTCATCTGGCTTTAATATGTATTTCCCTAATGACTAATAATGATTATTTTTCATAGTGCTTACTAGGCATTTATGTATCTTCTATTGTGACATGTCTCTGTAATTCACTGGATGACTTTAAAAACTGGGTTGTCTTTTACTATGAATTTGTGGTAGGGCTTCTTTATATGTTAAGAACACAGGCTCCACATGTTTGATATAAGTAGTGGAATACTGTTTCCCAGTCCATGGTTTGCCTTTGTTCTCTTAACGGTGTCTTTATAGGAAAAGAAACTCTCTGTTTTGATGCACAGAAAAGCTTTGTTTTGATGAAGTTGAATTTATCATTTATTTTGTGTGTGTGTGTGTGTCTGAACACACAATTCACAAAAGAAATGATATGGCTAATTTACATAAGGAAATATTTATTATCCACAATTTTTAGGGTATGAACCATTCTACTGGTATTTACATGTATTCCCCATGCATCCCACACATGGGAAATGATATTGACAGACAGATAAGACATACACAGTTATCACTGTAGCAAAAGAGTGGAAACAATGTAAATGTCCAACAACAGAGGGCCAATTGTTTAAAATGATTATGCAGTTGACTGAGTAGAATTCTATGAAGCCATAAAATAGGATAAAAAAATTATGCATTCCTTATAGAAAGCTCTCCAAGATTTATTGTTAAAGTCAACAAAAGCAAGCTATAAAACAGTATGTAGTATGTGTTGAAAACTTCTTGTTAAAAAAAGAAAATACTGGAAGGGCTGCGTTGGAGGGAGACTTATCACTGCATACCCTTTTATATACCTTACATTTTAAAGAATGGTAATGTGTTACCTAATCAACAAATTAAAAGTTGTAGAAAAAATTATCTATATTAAAAAGTTTAAAAAGTGCAAATTAAAATAACCATTTTCACCTATTAATGATTATTATTGTATCCAGAACTGGTAATGAAAAGCACTACAATGTCATGTAAGTGACAACTATAATCAGTATCTTTAATGTTAACTACAATTATGTTCTTTGACATAGTAATTCCAATTTCAATCCACCTTAAAAATAATCAAAATACACACAGACCAATTATAGTATTCACCTCTGAGTTAACTACTATGGAAAGAATACAAGTAAAATGATGAAAAATTTTAAATACAAATAAAAGTATAAAATATACCTATTATTCTCTTTAATTATCCATGTACTGCTTTCATGATCAATAGATGAAAAAAGACTCCCTTCCAAAAGCTTCTGGCCCTTCAGCACAATGGTGACACGATCGGGTAGAAACTGTACTTGAACATCCTCCTTAGCACTGCCTTCCGGAAGCCGCACTGTGGCTGTCAAATCATCTTCAGTCTGTTGCCAGTAATACAGAGGCTCTGATGGGAAAGGAAAAAATACGTTACATAATAAAAAGTCAGAGAATAGAACATGTAAGATTAGAAGACATGAAAGAATACCTATCTAAAAGAATCTTAGCATATTTTCTAATGCTCTCACACAAAAGTAATTGTAACAAACACACACACAAACAGATCTCTTTTGGGAATTTTCACTCAAAGAGTAATAGCACTTGCACCTGGCATTTTCCGTTTCCAGGCTTACTTAAGTATTCATAAAATACTAATGATAGCAATCCTTACCCCCCATTCCTTCTCTCCCAGCCCCACAGTCCCTCTCTTTCTCTCCTTCTCCCTCTTACACACACACACACACACACACACACACACACACACACACACACAGTGGCTTTCTCATTCCAAAGAATACCAAACATGACAAAACCACTGCCAGAAACTTCCACCACTGCCCTGCTTTACCCATGTTAGAAGCAAGGCAACTGTGATACAGGAGACCACTATTATTTGGGACATACATCCACGCAAAAATGAAAGATTTATTTTCCTTATAAAAGTATTGGCTATTCTACCCCACAACTTTGTTGCATGAACCCAATTTCTTAGGAAATTTAAAGGCTGTCAGCATACTTTGTCTAAGTTCCCAGTAAAAAAAATCCTCCTTCCACCTCCTTCTGTCTCCTCGGCCTGCCTTCCAAATAGCCAGCTACTGAAGGATCACCTTTAGATCCATCAGACTATAACCATGGAACTAACAAAGTAGGGGCGAAACGTAAAGTGAATAAATATTTGCTTAATGGCATCCATAAGCATTAATCTGTCCACCCACGCACCAGGAAGGAACAGTACATAGTGGTTAGGAACCAGTGCTCCAGAGTTGACTAGTCCTGGGTCAAAATCCATGTCTTAATTTTGGTGTGCAATTTTATCCCCGAGCTTTACTTTCCTAATCTGCATAACAAGGTGACAGAACATTATGTACCTCTAGGACTGTTGCCATTTAAGTAAGTTAACGTATATAAAACATTTACTATCAATCCTGTTGCCTAAATGAATTACGAATTCTCACTAAATGTGGGTTGTTTTTCTTGTGTTTTTGTGCTGTTTTATGTAAAAATGTTGGTACTAGGTATGTTCAGAGACATAGGATAAGAATGGTGTATCTTTTAAAGGGTCATTTTTATTTTATGTTAAAAAATTTAACAAATGTGGTATTATAGAAATAAATATAAAGTACATGAATTTTCAGGATAAAATTGTTACTTTGGGGTAATTTTTAACCTGCATCATATCCCTTTAAATAGCCTCTCAGATCTTCTCTCTTTTGCCTTTGGAACTCTTAATATGAACTCACTGAAAAAAAATATAGCTTGAAAGGTTAATAACTATAGGCTCCTTCAGGCAAGTAATAATTTGTCTTATTCCTATTTCTGTCCACTGCAAAAGTTAACAAGGCAACGTACACATGATAATGCTCGTGGGAAACTGCTGCCAGGTATGGGAGGGGAGGAATCTGCAAAACCCCAAGAGCTTTTAGTACAAATTTAAAAACATGGACGTAGACTAAAGGGAACACCTGAATTTTTAAATTCTCTCTCCATTAAATGTATGCAAACACGTAAATACTTATCTCAATTGTTGGTTGCTTTGACTGCTTTTGTATGTTTTGAGAGATCATCTTTTAGAAATTTCAAAGGACATACTTTTATTTATATAACTGTAACAATACTAATTGGCAACAGACAATATGTCTTCTTGAGGTTTACAGAAAATGAGGCGAGTATATATATTAGAAAACTGTTTAAAAGAAAACAAGCTATAATTAACAAGCTACTCATAAGTTTTTTAAATTATATTTTTCTTTTATCATTGTGAAAATCCGATGCTAAAATAAATACAGAATAAATTTCCCACTAGAAATTGGGTACACGAAATTAAGTTTGGACTGTTTGTTAGAAGGAAAACAGAAAAATGAAAGGGATTTGAGGTTTACATTAAAAGGGAAGAAGAAACATAATAAACTCAGGAAGAATTCAAAATATAATGTGAATTGTCAAGAAGAAAAACAATACCTAACCTGATAGTGATTTGAACATGTGTCCCATCTACCTATAATCCGTCTTGGAACCACACAGTCCTAGCTTCTAGGTAAAATGGTTCCAAGGATTAAGGCATTATTTTCTTCCTTCACAACTGCTCCCCTAAGGAGTTAAGTTTTATACATCATGTGACCTAGAAATATGAACAGCTGTTCTGGCTAAGTTCTAGGAGAGTTTAACATTATTACAGTTAAGACAGAATAGAAGAATTTATTTCAAAAGGGATCTTAGAAGTAATCTAACAAAAAACATCACATTTGAGAAAACCAAGTTGTTAAGAGCCTAAATAAAAGGCGACTAAGCACAGCTGTTGTATTCTGAGGTGGTATTTATAAGCCTGGGGAAAATATTTTTCAAATATTTATTAATTTAGTATGTTCAAACAGTTTTCAAAACTACATTTTGAGGAAGATGTACATATATAAAAATAGAAAAACTAATTTTTATTTAAATAAGTAACAAAAAAAGGTAGATTTCAAAGAGTAACATGTGTAATTGTTAAATATTGTGAAATCTCTGTTAAAGAATATGCTATTCTTGCCCTGGCTGGTGTGGCTCAGTTGGTTGGAGCATCATTCCATAAGCAAAGGGTTGCCAGTTCAATTTCTGGTCAGGGCTCATGGTGTGAACACTGGTCGGGTTTGATCCCTGGTCCAGGCGCATATAGGAGGCAACCCATCAATGCTTCTCTTGTGCCAATGTTTCTCTCTCCTCCTTCCTCTTTCTCGCAAAGCAATGAAAAAAAATCTCTGGATGAGGAAAAAAAATACTTATGTACATATATACACATACACTGTTCTCTGGCTATAAACTTCAGAAGTATGAACAGTAATAATTAAAGATGGAATGTATCTACGGTATATTGATATATACAAACAGTTCTCTTGAATTTTTCAAAAACATGTATTCTTTGTATGCAAATGTGAACTTCTTCTGAAACACCTTGTTACTCTTTTCATTCTGAAATCGTTACAAATCTTCACTTAGTCATTCAGTCTCCACAGAAAACAAGCAGTGATTATGCCCTCAAGGAACTTTCTTTGGAAAGAAAAAAACTTTCTTTGGAAAGGTAAAAATTAGAGGACACTAATGCACATGAACAGAGTTGAGCTTATTTTAAAGGTATTAGAGGTATTAGTATTAATGCCTCTAATACCGATATGCCAGCTTCTCAAATGCCAACAGCAAATTGTCATTATTTATTATTTTTCTGAGTATTTATTAAACACCTAATCAGATTAGCTAGGTGTGTGTGTGTGTATAAACATTTTTGGTAATTATAAAACTATTAAATTAAACTAGTTTCCACTATTTAGGTGGTATATTTTACAAAGATTATTCTGGGAAATATACTTTAAAAATAATAATTAAGCACTTATTTTGACCTGGTAAAATGCATAACATGATTGGGCAGACAAGCCAGACTTAAGTAGGTAGCATATAAATACCCTTGATTTTACCTGACATGTCTTCATCCTTATTGTCTTCAACATCTTGCCCGACTGGAATGGATGTGAAGGACTTGTAGGAAACAATCATTAGACCATTCCCGTCGGGCTCAATAGCAGCATAGTTTGGCACCGACTTTCCACGGAGAATATTACGCTTAATGATTTCATATTTTTTATTATCTGAAAGAATAATAAGTTACAAAAACTACATTACTGAAATATTCTGAAAATATTTGTACATTAATTCCAATTAAAATTAAATATTTTAAATGTACTATTAAAAGGAATATTGTTGAATATCTTTATAGATTAAAAGGATAAAAAAACCTGACCACCTAATATCCTGTAAATAAACCCCTATTTTAAGATACTGGATCTAATAAAAATTGTTCTAGATTGTGTTATCCAATGTGGTAACCAGTGGTCACAAGTTGCTATTTAATTAAAATTAAGTAAAACTAGAAATTCACTTCCTTAATTACCCTAGTCACATTTCAAGGGCTCAACAGCCACCCATGGCTGGCTGCCATCATGCTGAATGGCACGCATGTAAAACATGCCCATCTTGCAGACACTTCTATAAGATGGCAGTGCTCTGTGTCACAGGTGACTGACTTAACCTGAAATAGCAGCCTCTGAAGGACCTATCTTTTTCTTGACTACAGTGTGTCTACTTTCTCAGCAAGTATATGACAGGTATCTTCTGAAAAGAGCAACAAATAGAGGAAAAGGGAAAAAGTGTGGTATAGACTATTTTTCTGCCCATTCTAGCTATTGAGAAGGGGTTTTATTAAAATGAAATATGCTTAAGGTGGAAATGATTTTTATACACACTCAGATACAGATCTACATGCCTACAACAATCAAACATAAATAACTATTCTTAGAATTTTTAAGATATAGCCCTGGCCAGGTAGCTCAGTTGGTTAGAGTAATATCCGGAATGCCAAGGTTGCAGGCTCAACCTCCTATCAGGGCACATACAAGAAACAAACAATGAATGCA
Source organism: Anoura caudifer (assembly GCA_004027475.1). Taxonomy (NCBI): domain Eukaryota; kingdom Metazoa; phylum Chordata; class Mammalia; order Chiroptera; family Phyllostomidae; genus Anoura; species Anoura caudifer. The sequence continues at coordinate 50,089 of PVKU01000510.1, forward strand.
TGAACAAGTGGAACAAGTCAGTGTCTCTGTCTGTGTGTCTCTCTCTTCCCCTTCCCCTCATCCCTCCTTCCCTCCTCACCTTCCTGTCTCTCTCTAAAATCAATATTAAAAAAATTTTTTTAAGATATAAATAACTGTATCCTGAAAGTATGTGGTAAATTAACTGATTTTACTCTTACAAAAATACATTATTTCTGCTTTAAAAAGTACTCAAATATTTCAGATGAGTCCACACCTTTACTTATATTGTTACTCTATTAAATTGGGTTCTACTTGTAAGCTTCACCTTGAGCAGTCAAAAATCCTAACTCAATGTCATCTCAGTTATACATAGTAACAGAATACATTCTAAAAATGTCAATTATTGTTTTTTCTAAATCTTCACATACACTCACATATTTATTTCATACATATTTAAGAACAGACTTTTCATTTCATAAATGAACTAAAAACTACTCTTCCTACACAAGTACATGTAGGGCAAAGAGTCCTACCTGCCTCTAAAGACCTGAACTTAGACACTGTATCTTACAGGGTGACTTTTCCCAACATGTTTGGGACAGAAAATAATAGGTAAGCTTCACACAAGTTCCATGGTTAAATAGGTTGGGAAAGTCTGGATTAAAATTAAATTTTCTTTTTTACTCAAAATTTTTAGAAACTTTAATATGCTTAATGTGTAACTGGGGATACTATATGCCCCCATTTTAAAACTGAACCACAAATATAATTTATAAAATGTTCCACTCAACAGTTTAGAAAAACACTGCTCTATAATCTTCATATAAAAATAAAATGAAAACGTAGACCAATCATTATTAGTAGTGATAGGAGGAAAAAGGGAACGAAGCATTAAGAAAAAAATAGAGAAAGTGAACCACAGAGAGAATGTTTCTACAATAACAACTAAAATGAATCTGGGGGAGAAACGAGGAAGGTGAACCGAAATGTGTCTGCCTGGCTGAGGCAAGGAGGCAGATGAAGGGAACGGAGGTGGCCGAGGTGGGCCGGAGTACCACGGTTCTGAGGCACTGAGCCGAAGGGGTCACAGAACCAAGTGTCTGAGAGAAAAGAAGGGACATGCAGGACGACTTCACCTGTAAGATGTTCAGGAATTTACTTTAAAAAAATAAAGCTTTTATTATCTAAAGCAGGGATTTGCACACTGCACATTGTGTGTTAAAAAATACATTTTAAATTTTTAAATGGTTAAAACATCAAAATATTTAAATACATGTAAAAATTACATAAAGTCCAAAAGTCGGTGTCCATAAATTAAATATTATCGAATGCAGCTGTACTCATTCACGTATGGTCTGGCTGCTGAGGCACCCAGTGACAGGTCATAGAGTAACCATCTAGTCTTTCACAGAACAAGTCTTCCAACACTAATCCGAAGTTTTAAAATACTGTGTTTCTTGAGATGAAACTATAACACTGGGTAGAAAAACAAACAAATTGTATCAAATATTTCAAAGGAAAAATCTAGAAAATGTATTCAGCTTATTTATAAACTATTCTGATTATATTTATATACGTGTTACACACACACGTACCTATGTATATATATGCATATATATTCATATATATAGTTCATTCTAAAATAAAAAAGCTCTCTTAGAAAAAAATGCTAATAGCCCTTATTAGATTGTAATCTAGCACCTATGGTGAAGAAATCTTTTTCCATAGAGATCAGTGATAATTTTCTTTTTAAAGACAAGAAAGTGTATTTTTTATGAAATCTTTTTATAAAGATTTACACCTGTAAATCAACTGTAAAAAACAACTGTAAAACGACTTTTGCCCCACACTGTACATATGAACTCGTGTATACATGTATATGTGTACATATACATTTATATATTCTTGTATATATTAAAAAATACACTTTAAGTTCTTTAAAAATTATGTAATGTCTCCTTTTATACAAAAAGGTGTAACTGACTGGGGAAGCACATTATTAATTTTTTTATAACCCATACCTCAGGAGAAATCATCTATAGATGTTCATTCCACTGGATGGCAAATACCAGAATCATAACCCAACACCCAAGAAAAAGCAAACACCATTTACAGGAACAGCTCTGTGCTTCAAACCTATTAAGTTATGGTAACTACTACAGCGGGCGGGATTCAGAGTATGCTATGCTTACCTTTGTTCTTCTTACTGATAGTGACCCACTCCAAGGAAACAAAGAAACCACTTCCTTTCATGTCTAATTCTTCTTTCTCTACTCGAAGAAGTAGGGTAGCTATTGAATGTTCTTCAGCTTTCAGCAAGGAAATACTATGAATTATAATGAAAGGACTCCCTAGCTCTTCATTAAACATAATCTAGGGGGGAAAAAGATAACACACACAAAAATGTATAAATTGCATGAATGCATAAAGCAGAGGGGATACACAGAATTTTGACAATCCAACAATTACTTTGGATACTATTTATTACAAGGAATACAAAATTTAAAAAAGCCTTTAAAGATTGCGTATTTAAATACAATTCCTTGAAGAACTTTTTTAACAGAGAAAACTGATTCAGTACTCTTGGCTTAAAAACAAAGGAAACAACAGGTCATTCAAACAGCATCTGAAGGAGAAAGAGAACTAAAAGCAATCTCCCAGAAATGAACTATCAGGTGCCCTGTACAACAGCGCTCCACACAAACGGAGAGGGCGTGAGCGGGCTCCTGCCACTCATTCCCCCATCTCGTCCCACCTCATGTGTGACTTGTTTCTGCTTTCTTCCTCCTAGTTTCTGGACACAATGCATGTACGAATATGTTATTTTTCCCATTATGTTTATTTTTATCCTATTTTTATTTTTGGTTTGTCTTTCTGTGTTTTCTAAAAGTTTAGAGTAAGAGTCAGAGGCATTGGAAAATAAATCCATAAAACTTTCTTATTTCTCAAAAACACAGGAATCCATGTAAACAGTATAATTCAAGCAACTCCATTTAGAATGTAACACTGAATTTGCTCATAAAAAAGAATGTAAGCATCATATAGAGACGAACAAAATCTTACCAGATTCTTTTTTGTACTACAAACACATAATCTAAAAGACATATTTTTACTAGAGTAAATACTAAATAGAAGTTTTAGATGGATTTCTAAACATGATTTTCAAATAAATAAAAAAAAAGTGGAAAAAACACCTGAAAATTAGCTCCTTAAAAAAAAAAAAAAAAAAAAAGCCACCAAAACCTGTATCAAAATCCCCTCACATGTGTGTTCCTACTTGAAATCCTTACAAAGAAAAGTGTCCTTTAATGTCATCAATTTCTTATTTATTCGAGCAACTCTATCAAAATTATTCAAATAGAAGACTTCTGGAATCTACTCGAAAGTCTTCCATAAATAGGAATACAACAACAACAAAACCCTCAAATACTCAAAATAGAGATGATAAAGACAGGTTTTTAGTTGGTTTGCTGGATTTTGCTTTTGTTTGGAGGACCAGGGGAGACAAAAGGGGAGAAGGAAAGCTAATGAGCTTTGCCAGGTACAAGTAGACAGTTTATTATTTCCTCCTCTCTCTTTCTCATGCGCACAAAAGGGACTGGACGGAGACCAGAAAGGCCCAGCAATTCAACTGTGATATTCTTGATGTACAGCATCTCATCACATTAGAGGCAAAATATCTGGAAAGCAAATAGCATTCCCGTCTTATTTCTTTCTACTCTTCAGTCACCACCACCAGGCTTTCCTGGTGCCTTAGGCCCTACTATACCCGCAACCACTCCCAACTTTAGCTTCCTCTCTGTTACACCAAATCCCCTAAAGTCCTAAGGCTCTCCCAAAGTGTTTCCTTTAAAGCAATGCTATTCCACGGTATCTCTCCCACTCAGTTAACATCCAAGTTCCATTTGTCTCCCAGCCCCTCCAACTTCCCTGTCAAAACTATTACTAACTGAAAACATCTCAGCAGGTGCATATTTCATCACAGCAATGCATACTGAAGAGGAAGTAGACACAAAGTTTTAATTGATTTTATAAATATTATTGAAGGCCTAATATGTGCCAAGAGAATACACACAGCAGAAATCAAATGAATTATACACCAATATGAATTTCCTTTCTAGCTAACTATGCAGTATCATTTTAAGCTGAAGTTCTTTCTCTTCCTGCTCAAAACCAACAGAATCAATACAGCTTCACAACGGATAAATTCTCCTTCATATATTTCCTGCCTATCATTCTCCAAACTCCTTCCACTGTTTCAGGTAATTGTGTTAGACCACAATGTCTCAGTTTTAAAAAAAAAAATGAAAGGAAATAAAAAGTTATTACAGGAGGCCAGAGCAGAAAATGTCCCAAGGTCCAATGAAAATTTGAAAATGTGACTGCAAAAGCCTGCAAAGGCCCTGATAAACAGGATATTATTGCTCTGGTCATACATATATATTTATTTTTTTGAATATAATGCAATTTGATATTATACCATTTAGTATACTTAGTAAGAAAAGTAAACCATTTTGTTCTACGGCCTTTTTGATTTTTCTCAAGAATTAAAGCCTTGATAAGTGTCTGCTGGTCTGACAAAAATATTAAAAGGCATAAACATATTAAGTTTGTATCTCTTTTTCTACCCAAATCTAAAGACCTGCTGAAATTCAGACAGTCATAATATCACAACACTCTTTTTAGTATAACTCAGTGTCCATCTTTTCCACTTTCAAACACTGGCTCTAGAGACATTAATTACCTATTTATTACTATTAAAATCCTAACCTGCGCCTCAGATTTCAACCTGTTACACTGTATTAAGAAAACTGAAGTAAAAATGGCATCTCACCAGTTGGGACATTACGGCATTTATGTTGCAGTGCATTCTTTTAACTGGGGAGCACTCTGGCAAACATGCCGGTCGGCTAACAGAGCGGTGCAACGGGAGCGTGCTAGACCCACCAGCGTACCAGCAGATCTCACATGTACAGGAGAAGGGATATGCCAATGTGGTTTTCTGGCCAACCCTTCTTCAAGAAGAAGGCAATGTCAGTGTTTAGGGTACTGCTTTACATCTATAAAACACTCAATAAATATTTGCTGAACGATGAATGCAGTTCTTGACAACTGAATTGGCCCCAGGTCAAAACAGGAATGGTTAACATATCAGTTTTATAAAAGACATATTTTATAATTTAATTAAAGAGATATTCAAAACACTATATAGAATCAAAACCAAAAGGTCACATATAAACTGTCCCTAAAAAGTGTTATTTCAAAATCATCAACGTCCTTACTTTATGTATACTTTCCAGCCTTTACATAAACCTACAAATAAAAAAAAAAACTCAAATATCTCACCTCCCATTTTTCAGAAGCACTATTTCCACGTTCACCCGTTTCAATGAGATATAACCTTCCCGTTCCGTCTGACAAGGTAACCCAAGTGGAAGATGTGAAATGGACAGACGCACAAAGCCGATTGTCATACACTGTCACATCTGTCGGAAGCCGAAACACCTCTCGTGGTTTTCCTAAGGCAGTGTCCTGAAAAGAAGCCAAATATAACAAATGAATCCCTCCGTCTCCCTGGTCCACACGCACAGAGAGTATCTGCAGTGTAGTGGTTACTCTCCTCTTCAAGAGCAGGTATCTAATTGCTCCCTGCCACCCCCGGAGTAGGAGCTGACCTGCGGACCCACTTCTAATAAAAAATGGCAGAAGTAATGGTTACTTCTCAGACTGGGTCATAAACGACTTCATCTATTTTGCCTTCCCTCTTGGAGAGCACATGGTAGACCCACAGAGGGAAGAAGTGAGGGCCCTTGACAATAAACAACATGCTGTGAGCGAATCCTCTTGGGACTGTGTCCTTCAGCCCTAGTTAAGCTTTCACTGCAGTCCTCGCTGACATCTTTCTTGACTATGATTCCTTGAGAAAATTTGAGATGGAACCAGCTAAGCCACTCTAATTTCTGACCCACAGAAACTGTGAGATGACAAATATTTATTGTTTTGAGTCACTGAGCTTTTTTATTAAAATATAGTTAACATACAATGTTACATTAATTGCAGGTGTACAGCAAAATTATTCAACATTTATATACACCTAATGATGCGATCACCATGATAAGTCACCATGATAAGTCACATTTTGAAGAAAGTTGTTGCACAGAAATAGATAACTCATACAGTGCAGTAATCTAGTCTTTATTCTTAAGTTTTAAGAATTTAGTCTTTATTCTTAAGTTTAGAGTTAATAATCATCATTTTAATTAGAAATACATCATGTTCTAAATGCCTACACAGACAACCTGGAGTATGAAAACACCACATTTTGACAATTAACTCAGGCTTTTGTTAACACATTTTTATTGCATCCATGTCCTCATAATTTAAACCTATTAAGATGGGGTGCATCATTAAAATGTTCTACAAGAAAATATAGTAAAAGGCATACATTTCAGAAAATAAACTTCCTCACACATTGTGTTCAATAATTTTTTGTTGTTTTAGTTTTCAGTTATCAGTTTTTCCTATAGGACAAAAATGATACTTGATTCATGCATTTCATTCCCTGCTCAAGAACTGTTTAGATTAGTGTAATTATTAATATGATTTAAAATATATTCAATATCCTCACTAGCCTCAAGTTTTTTAGTTGCCTATTGTTTCTAAAGCATACAATTTACTTTTTTAAAATAGCACCTTTTCTTCTTTCTGTATTCATATTTTAGTGATTTTCATAACAATGAATTAAGTAAATGGATGAAGAACACAGCTGGCATAAAATTTTTGTTTTTTTTAAATTTTATTTTATTAAATTATTTTATTGTTGTTCAAGTAGTTATCTGCATTTACCCATCATGACTCCTCCCACCCCAGCCATCCCCACCTCCCTCCCCTGATCCCACCCCCCCCCTTGGTTTTGTCCATATGTCCTTTATAGTTGTTTCTGAAAACCCTTCCTCACTTCCCCCCTTATCCCCTCCCACCTCCCTTCCTGTGACTGTCGGTTTCTTCTTTATGCCAATGTCTCTGGTTATATTTTGCTTGCTTGTTTGTTTTGTTGATTAGGTTCCACTTATAGGTGGGATCATAATGGTATTTGTCTTTCACCTCCTGGTTGATTTCACTTAGCATAATGTTCTCCAGTTCCATCCATGCTGTTGCAAAGGGTAGGAGCTCCTTCTTTCTTTCTGCTGCATAGAATTCCATTGTGTAAATGTACCATAGTTTTTTGATCCATTCATTTACTGATGGGCACCTAGGTTGCTTCCAACACTTGGCTATTGTAAATTGTGCTGCTATGAACATTGGGCTGCATAGGTTCTTCTGCATCGCTGTTTCTGGGTTCTTAGAATATAATACCAGCAATGGAATTGCTGGGTCAAAAGGCAGTTCCATTTTTAGTTTTCTGAGGTAGCATAGTTTTTAGAATGACAAATCCTCACCTCAAATCACCTAAGCCCTGGCTGAGTAACTCAACTGGTTGGAGCATCATCCCAATTTGCTAAGGTCGCGGGTTCCATCCCTGGTCAGAGAACCCTAGAATCAACCAGTGAATGCACAGATAAGGGAAACCGCAAGAATATCCCTCTTCCTCTCTTTCTCTCCCCAACCCCCCTCTTTCCCTCTCCCCTTTCTTCTCTCACTCTTAATACCAACTAAACATTTTTTTTAAGAAGCCCAACCTTATAATCAGTCCTTTCTAACACCCTCTTACTCAGACCCTCTGTGGTTCCCCTGGGTGTGCATTCTCTTTTCAGGCAAAAAAATAGTAAATCCAAATGAGTGTTAAGTATATCCAAGTGGATTTACACACTGACATAAAAAGGTCTCCAAGATAACAACTGAAAGAAACAGATGCAGGATATGTACAGCGCAAATCCAAATGTGTTAAAATAAACAAATGCTGTGATTTGACAGCACAGAGTAGGTGCTGGTCTATTAACAGCGTTTACCAGTAGAAGAAAAAATTAAGATTGGATTGAAACTGGTGGTAGGGAATGCCGAGGTTAAGGGAGAATTTTCCCTTTTTGCTTCAAGTAACATCACTTGACTATTTTTTTCCACTGAGCAATTTATGTATCATACACATAATTTAAAGATATTAATGAAAAATGAGAATTTTCCTCAAAACCGTTGTTTAAAAATAAAGCATTTTAGTGATCTCCATGCATGCCCTTCACTGCACCTTACCTAGGGAACCCTTATCTGGAAGAACGCAGGGCCAAAATTGTTAAACCATTATTCTTCATTTTATACATAATTAGAAAGGTTATTTTAAGCCATTTTGTTTTAAATACAAGGTTACATATGACTAAGATTGTTAGAAGTCTACCGGATAAATTAGTGCAACGTCCAACAGAATGATTAAGATATTCAGGCACGTAAATGTGAAGCCAAATTAATTAAATTAAAATACAAAAGAAAACATAAAGTATATCCCTTAAGTCAAATGATAGTTTAAGTGAAAGCAACCTGAATATTCCTGATTTTTAAAATCTATTTCTCAAAGGGCATATCTTAATTTTTAAGTGGACTGTATACAATAAGATATTTTCTTCTGTAAAACTTAAGAGTATTGAATTATTTTTTAATAACCTCTGCTGACAATTTTACCAAGTGTTCGCATGATAACACGTTATGTAATTGGCATCTGTAATGTCCTGGTACCACCTGATCATTTTCTTCTAGCCAAAAAACTGTTAAAGTAAATACGTTCAAGGTTGTTGAAAATCATTCTGAGGTAACATTTCACGGCTGAATTGCAAAAGTATTACAATTTCACTGATAAATGAAACACTTACTGAATGACTATAATGCAAAAGCATGGTATTAAATAAAAAGTGCTTTAACTTTTTATCATCTTATTTAATTATTACCAAACCATATGAAGTTGAAATTATTACCCCCACTTTAAGAAGATAAAGAGCTTAGTTTCAAAAAGATTAAATAAGATGCCTGGGACCCACTCTATTCCTAGAAATGACAGGGCCGGCATTTAAATCCTGATCCACCCAACTCCACAGGCTGATGTCAGCCCTGTGCTCCACAGGGTCTGCAGCCCCCTCCTCCCCACGCTGTCCTAAACAAAGGACACCTCAGACCTCACTGCCATTTCCAGAACACCCCCCTCCAAAATCCCTCACTTTGAATACAGCTACTATATTCAGTTTCTCTTCATGCTAACATACTACAGTATTTTAATTAGATTTCTAAGTCAATACAACATAATAAAAATTGTCTACACAGTGTATATGAATAACAATATAAACAAAAAGTGTTAATGCATACACCGTATATATTTATGAAAACAATCTCTAAACAGGAGTTTAGGGGGTTCTTAATTTCATCTACTAGGAGACAAATTCTGAACTGATGAAACATTTTTCTAACATTTATAGAAAGGATTACTCAATAACTCTTTCTATCTGAGAAATCTGTTTGAGAAATCTATTTCTCAAAGGGCAGATTTTAATTTTTAAATGGACTATATGCAATAAAATATTTTCTTCTGTAAATCTTAAAGTATTATTTAAGTTTAAAAAAATGATCAACGAAAATTAAACAAGAATACCATTTACTAGTATTACTAGACATTGACATTTAAAATGTTGCCCTTTTGAAAGGAAGTGATCTTTTTCTGAGGGAAGGCTTTCATCATTAATAATTTTTAACTTTAAAAATATCTTCCTTTTTCCTTTTTCTTGCTAAAGCTTTAAGAAAAGGTGTTTTTAATTAATTGCTGTCGGAGTAATGTCTCTATGTAACATAAAACTTTCAAGAATGCATTATGCAAACAGTTCCAAGAACTTACTCTTCCTTTTATTTTTTTCTTTAACCAGGAAAATAAATGGCTCCATATTAATAAACTCAACCATAGAAAATACACTGAGATTCAGGTCTAGAGATGAATAATACACTGATACTGGTAAACATTTGAGCTGGACTAACAAGTGGTTGTGACCCGTCACTCCAAGACACAGCCTCACAAACGCAGGCTCAAATGGAACCCAGTAACCCTCCTTGGATCTTTCAGTGGAATTAAAGACACCCCACAAGATGACACTGGTCTTAATAGCAGAAACTAGTTTTTCTGGTTAGTGGGAAAAAAAACAATGACAGACTTACCTTCCTAAATATTAAGAAAATGAACATATTACTTTAAAATAAGCTGTAATACCATAATAAAATGATAAAAACTAAATTTTAAACATACTTGTTTTTTGCTTTCCTGGGCATTTTCTACTTCTTGAGTATACTTCCTCCCAACTGATATTTCTTTAAAATTGTAAATCCACAAATGTAACTGACTTAGAAAGTAAAATGCCTCTATAAATCCGTGTTGAAATGCCGCCACCTGCTGGCTCCTTACAAAATCCAAACAATCTGAGAATTTCCTTTCTTGGGCCCTTATAGCCAGCCATCACTTTAACCACAATAACGTTTTGCCTAGATTTAACAAGTGTGCATTTGTACACCAGCCACAAGAAAAGAGCTTCTTTGGGATTTGAGCATGTGTGTCTTTGACTCAAAAACAAAACAAAACAAAACAAAAAACAAAACAAAAAATCAGACAATAAAATGGATGTTAAGACTGTTTTTTTGCTATTAAAAAGGCTAATGTATAGTTCAATGCTCAATTTTCTCCACCTGTCCCCTACACAGAACTTCAAAGATCAAGTAGATATCTTTTGTTGCTAATCAGAAAAATAATAAGAAATAAGTGTGGTATTCTTCTGTATCACAGGTGCAAGTTTCTCAAAACTTGATGACTAAAACACAAGCAAAACCATCTGAAGTGCTTGATAAAATGCACATACCCAGACCATGACCAACCCTGAAGAACTGACCCAAAGCCTATGGAAACAATAACCTGAAATTAGCTTTTGTTTTGATCAGTTACTCCCGGTGATTTTGATGTGCAATACAGTTTAAAAAACAAAGATAAACTGAATTAAAACAATCCCAAATGTGGTTCTTTAAAAATCAAGTCATAATAATACCTTCTAAAGTTTGATTAAGGAAAATAGGGGGGAGGGGGAAGACAATCCTAAGAGCATAATGCATGCAACTTTACAGGAACAAATTCGAAAACTAAGAGGAAATGGATGATGTTCCCTAGCAAAAAGTTACCTAAGAAACAATACGGCTAAACCAATACTATAGAATAAACTGGGTAGGTGAGGAGAGAAGTATCACAGAAAAGGACATCAGGATATACAAGAGGTATATAAATATAAAAAACATATCTTTTCAGTTTTACACTATTCCAGTGCTAGAAAGCTCTTTAACTCATTTAAGGGAGTCAGCAAAATAGATATTAAAACAAAACAAAACAAAACAAACTACTATAACTTGTGAAAATAAATACAAATATTCTTAAGTAAAATGTCAGGTAATAGGCTCTAACAATGTATCCAAATAATGATATACTCTTATCAATAAAGGTTTATTCTAGGAAATTAAGGAATTTAACAATGTTATCAATCTAAATCACTACATTGCTAAACTGAAAAGCTCACAATCATTAACTATAGGTGAGTGCTGGAAAGGGATGTGATAAAATTCAGCAGCCATTCTTAATACAAAATATTAAATGAAACTGAAGGAAACATTAAAACAATAAAACCTTTTTATCAAAACCCACTGTAAGTATTTTCCTCAGTAAATTTAAATCCATTACAATTAAAATCATGTACTGAACAGGGATATGTGCAAACCCCATTATTATTCAGCACTGTCTCAACATTCTATCTAGTAACAGCAATAAGATAAAAATGAAGCGACATGTATTGTTACTTCCATTTTCATAAACACTGGAAAAGGAGAGATAAAACCATTTCCTTTTATTGATGGTATAATTGTGTATTCTGAAAACCTAAATGGGAATAGGTAAAAAAATTACTGAATTATGAAATACAGTGGCTGTTTATAATAGTCAATAAAGCACCTAGGAAATACAGAAAAGCTATATTCTACTAACAGATGAAGAAATTATAAAATACTTAAGAATAAATTTAATGAAATGAGCATAAGGGAGAACTAAAAATCCTATTAAAGGACATAAAAGAAGATGTAAATAAATAGGACATACTATGTTTTAGGGTGAAAAAAAAGACACAAAACCAATTCTTTTAAAATCGATTAAAATTTCCATGCTAGAAAAAAAAATGAGATTTTTTTCTATTAAAAGTTTAAACCAGGTAGAATCTGGCCAGCAGGCCCAGCTAACAAAGCACAAAGGTCAAGAATGCTACTTAAAGAAAATAGGAGATTTCTTGAATTTCCACATATTAAAAGATTAAAAGACCACAAAATCTTTTCTTTCACTTGGATCCTGGAAAGCCAGGATCAGGTCTTAAACCTCTGAGACAAGAAACCAAAAGACCCCTCAGCAGGGACACCACCAGCCCAGGAGGTGGCACATACAAAACGAACATTCGGGGTAGGGGATCTTCACTCAAACATACGTGTCACTTACCAGTTGGAAAAAAAGATACATGGTCAGTCTTTTACACAGAGGATCTAATAAACTATTTTTTAGAATGACATTATGTCCTTTCGACTAAATAATTCATGGATTTTATAATTCAATTGCTAAACAGAGAATACACATGAAGGACAAAAGGAGCTCGGGTATGAACATAATTCAGAACTAGGAATGAAGGTGACTTGCAGAAACTTTCCCAGAACTCATTCATTTTAAATTATAGTTTCCTTATTGCTCACTACTGAAACTTTTTCAAAAACCTTTTATCAGAAGTCGAACAAATTTAAATGTACATTATATATGAAAAAGCACAGATTGCTTTGAACATGTATGAACATGTATCTAAAAAGGTTGTTATTTCAATGTCAAGTTCAAGCTGGGGAAGAGATGGGAGGAAGCAGTTCAAATTCCACTAGAAATTAATAACGTGGAAGGGACTTCACTGTGTACACTGCAGCACTGCAGTGCCTACAGCAACATGTAACACATAAGTAGGCATGCAATAAATATTTTGAATATTGAGTGAACACTATAGATATATATATAAATATACTATATATTAACTGAATTAGACTTAAAAAAGTCAATATTCTTAGAGAATTTTGAGATTTTAGATTTTGTCTTCCTAAACAAACAAAACATAACAGAATTTTAAAAACTTCCCCACTGGTTCGGTTCCTAGTCAAGGCACATGCATGGGTTGCAGGCTAGGTTCCCAGTTGAGGGTGAGGCAACCAATTGATGTATGTATGTATGTATGTATGTATCTATCTATCTATCTATCTACACATCAAGTTTCTCCCTCTCTAAAAGTAAATAAAATCTTCTTAAAAAATGTAACTATGTACAGCCAGAGTGTGGCTATGTATGACCATGTATGCACAATATACCACACATGCACATTATGGGGCATTTGGCTTGTATGTATCCCAAGTATATAGTGCATATAGAGTGCACATGCATATAGTGTCACAAATGAGTCCACTGACAGGCAAAGGCAGGCTAAACTAAATAAGGAACTATTATGAGTTACTCTAAGTGTCCATAGAAGTTAGAGAACAGGGTGGAAAAAGGAATCAAAGACATCTTAGTCTTTACTTTACGTCGAATTAGCTATCTTAATAAAACTAGAGCACATCTGACCCTTGAACAACACGTGTGAACTGCGTGGGTCCACTTACACATGGACGTTTTCAATAGACCCCTGTACTGTTTTTGATCAGCTTGGGAGTCTGTGAACGTGGAGGGCCAACTGTACACATCGGTCTGTGCCATTTTATATAGGGTACTTGAGCATCTATGTGTTTTAGTGTCTGCAGGGTGTGGGGGAGTCCTGGAACCAACAACCCCCTGTGCATGCGAAGGGACAGCCAAGTTCTGGGGGAGTCAAAAGTTGCATGTGAATTTTCAACCGCAAGGGGATTGTGCCCCTAACACTCACATTGTTCAAGAATCATTTGTATTTGATTTCCTATACAATACTTCCAACAGAAGAAAAATATACTGACCAGTCCACACTGCTTATCTATAGTATTTCAAATGCAATCATTAAACTTGCATTCCAGATTTCCCATTTTAAATCTTGTGATTTCAGTTAGAATTAGCATCTCAAATTTTGATGGTTAATGGGTGAACTGATAAAACCAAGCTTCTGGCTCTGAACCGTGACCCTAGCTCTGCCCCCTCCAGCCAAGCACATTACTAAACTTTCCTTCTCCACACTACTTCTGCGTCTGATCCTTACTTCCACTGCTACATGTTATCAATTCATGTGTGTGTGTAGCTATTAACACATAGTACTATTCCATAAATGTTTGTTGAATATAAATATTTCTAATTCAGTAAAAACATTTATCTCAACAAACCAAATACTCATACATGCACCTCAATAATAAGAGGAAGATCCTAACAAGATTGCAAAGCCAACTCCAAAGAGTAAGAACAAACTTGAAACTGCTGTTATCCATTCAACAAACATACCGGCCAACACCTCTGCTGGATGCTAGAATTACAGAAAGGCAAGAAAGACCCACAGGCTATTCCAAGGGTCACCAACTATACAGCCCATGAGTGAAATGTGGCCTATTGTCTGTTTTGGTAAATGAAGTTTTACTGGAATGCAACCACACTAATTCATTTGCATACTATCTATTAATGCTTTCACACTATAGCAAAATTAAGCAGTTGTGACATAAGACTATTTGGCCCACAAACCCTAAAAGATTATCTGGCCTTGTGCACAAAAATCTTGTTAATCCCTGGCCTACAGCAAAGCCACAGTCCATGTAGATCTAAGAACCAATGGTTTAATTGTTTCTAGGGAGCAAAGGGATTGATCAGGTCAAGCTTCCTGAATGAAATGATTAGCTGGCACTTTAATGCAGATGGGAAGCAGCCTGACAGAACTGAGAGAGAATGTCCCAGGTACAGTTAATCACCTGGGAAAGGGCTGGAGGCCACAGGCCGCAGGACCCACACGCCGCAGGCGCTGCAGGACAGCAGCAGCACCAGAGCGTGGGGAGAGTCTGGGTTGGAGGGAAGGGCCTTATAAACTTCGCAGGCCAGGGAGAGTTTGTATGTTAACCATGTATCACACTTCGTACTTATACTTGCTGGAAAAAAATAAAAAACAGACGCATAAAAACAAACCATATAGACAAGAACAGATAAGAAACTAACAAACAAAAGATGCAGAGGAAGTACAGGTCTTGAACACAGGAGCGATAAAAGGGGAGGTCAGAAAGGCCTTTTTAAGTTCTTCATTTTTTAAATCACATGAACACACTGCCTATTCTAAAATTACATATTAAAAAGGGTGGATTTTCACGTCAATAAAGAGGAAACCACCAAGCTGAAAAAAAATTTTAAAGGAAAAAAGTGTGGATTTTGTCATAAAGAAAATATTAAAGGAATTTAAGTGAGGCGTGATAAGAACAGATAAGCAGTTTAGATTATTCTGTAGATACAATGTAGAGGATGACTTAGAAGGAGCACAGAGTAATTAGGGAGCTATTCACAGATCACTGACTACTTAAAGCAAATATACTAATAGTGTATTACGGAGTTTATAACATACGATGAAGCAAAATACATGACAAAAATAACTCAAAGGTGATAAGGGAAGTAAAAGAAATATTGTAAGATCTACACTTTTTTAAATGCAATAACGTTAATTAGAGGCAGTCTATGATAAATTAAAGATAAATAATATTAATTTCTACAATAAACATTAAAAACAATGGTAATACAAACAGGTTTAGATGAAAAGCCAAAAGAGAAAATTAAATAAAATTTTAATTTTTTAAATAAAAATGTCTTGATTAATCCAGACAAAGGTGGGAACAGAGATACAAAGAATAGATGAAACAAACTGAAAAGATGGTCACATAAACCCAACCCTATCAGTACTTACATTAAATGTAAATACACTAAAACTTCTACTTAAAGGACAGAGGTTCACAAACTGGATAAAAAACAAGACCCTACTAAATGTTCTTTACAAGAGATACACTTTAAAAATAAGAACACTGATAAACTGAAATTAAGAAGATAAAAAAGAAAAAAAGCCAACACGACTATATTAGAAAGATTAAGACGAAATTATTCCCAGAACCTAAAAATAAAGGACATTTCACAATACTAAAAGGACCAATTCATAGCAAACAAAATGATCTTAAGTGTAGCCAATTAACAATGTTAAAAATGTATAAAGCAAAAATTGACTAAAAGGAAAAAGAGATCCCCTATCAGTCAGGGATAACATGCCACATAAAATTTTTTTTTTTTTTTTAAAAGAGAAATGAACAATTACATCAATACTGATGAACTCATCAGAGTAGCTGTCCACTGGCAGGAGTGAAGGGGGATAAATAAGTGGAGGAATAGGATCAAAGGGAAAAATTAAAATTCAATAAACAGAAATGGAGCCTTACATAGACTGATGATAGGATTCCCTGTATTAAAGGTGTGCGCACATTAATTCCCTGGATATCAGATTCAAAGTGAAAATTAAAGATCAAATTTGTAAGAAAATCCCAGTAGTATATTTTTTCCTTACCAGCATCACCGTTAAATTCATAATTCTTCCAAGATTATCAACATAGTAGACACTGTCTTGATACCACGAATCACAATGTAAGTAATTATACATTCCAAAAGCATGCATGTGCTCCAGCGTGTACTGATCATCTCGAAGTTTTACTTCTGCTACAGCTGAAATATAAGAAAAATAAACACATATCACAGAGTTCTGTCTCAGATTGTTCCTTTCTGCACAATGGCTACACGGCAAAGAAGTCACCGAAGGCTAATCACAGGCCTTCAGGCCAGTTCACTACATTATTCATTCAAAACCAACTTCTGGGCACCCGCCAGAAACTCTGTGCAGAGGATAAGCAGTGAGCGGGACTGACAGGGTTCCTGCCCTCACGGTACTTTGAGTAAGGAGGCCACAGGAAACAGGGCTTCTCCCACCATAACCCTTTCTTTTAAGAACCTCTTCCTGGTAATTGTGAATGAAAAGAACAGAGAAATTCTAAAATTAAAGGTTTTCCTGCCTCCTGGGCAAATATTAAGTCTACTTCACAAAATGTCTTTATACTTTTTAAAATGCTTTTTCTTTATTTTCTCATTGATTTTTACCACACATTAAGAAATAGTGTTTTTGTTATCTCATTACACAATTATGGAAATAAATGTAAACACAAATAGTGACTTCTCCAAAGTTATACTACAGTTTTTCCAACAGTACAGAGCAAAACAATATTATACTTGGAAAAGAAACTAGGTTTCCTACTTAAATAGAGCTTTTCGACTGGAGCACTAGCTGCTTCCATAATTTTAATTTACTCTACTCCAGCTTTATTGAGATATAATTGGCACATAACATTGTATACGTTTAAGGTGTACAACATAATAATTTGATATATTACAAAATGATTACTACAGTAACTTTACTTAACACATCCATCATCTCACATAGTTGTAGTTTTTTCTTGTAATGAGAACTTTTAAGATCTACTCTCGCAGCTGCTTCCGTAACTTTAAATCTGCCAAATGTGATCCCTGCCTCACAGCCCTCCTTCCTTCCATACAGAGAAGAACCCTGTAGTTCAGAGCTGCCTATGACCTCTGGTTCACTTCTGCTCCAGCAAGAAACATGTAAATTGACCGAGCTGGGACAATACCTTACCTCAATATAAAACTCACCTTACTGTACCTAATTGGAAGTTTTATTACAGAATACTCACCTGTTCCTAACTCTATCACCTACTGTGAGTCCTGGCTGACTTAAATCCATTCATTCACTTATTCAACAAATACTTTAATAGGCACCAATGATACAATGATGAGCAAAGAGCATAGAATCTAGTATCTTCTTAACACTTATGATTGAGCAGGGAAATGGACATTAATCAAATACTCTCATAAGTAATTATATGATTAAATGTTATTAAGAAAAATTACTGGGTACCACAAGAACATATAACAATGGCGGCTAATCTACTTGGAGAGATTAACAAAAGCTTTCAGAAATCTGACCCAAGCTACAGAGGATAAGGCAGAGTTAACAGGAAGTACACCTAGACACACGCACACCCCCCTACTTATCACAGGCAGAAGGAAAAGCAGGCAAAAGTAGGAGGAAAAACTTGTTTTCAAAGACCCAAAAGACAACCAAACTGGCTGAAATAACAGAGCTATAGAATTGTACAAGGACAAACAGCAATGAATAGAGTTAGAGAACTTGGCAGGAGTTGAATCAAGAAAGGCCTTGTCTTTATTTACATTTGTTGATAAACTCAATGCAGTAAGAATTTAAGCAGGCAATAACATCCAGATTCAAATTTGTAAAAGGATCCTTTTTAAGTACAGCACGGAAAACACACCAGCGCAAAGCAGGGGTCAGTCCAGGGAGACCCACTGGGGAGCCCCTGCAGCCATCGGGGTAGAGGATGAACGCAGCAGGCAGGCGTTCGAGGTAGCATCCCTCTGACTTCACGGATTTGGCAGAGGCTGAGGAAACTGTTACTACAGAACTCCAGTTAGTGCCTATTTTATAAAGAACAATTAGAAATACATATTCCTGATTAGGAGGGGAACAGCAGTTCTTGGTTTTCTAGCACCACTATGTGGATGAAACTCAATACTGCAGGGAATGTGCACAGTCCCATAATGGCCCAAAGAGTAACACTAACAACGTGAGGACAAGTACATTTTCTTCACGATTGTCTTGTTCATGCATAGAGACACACTGCCTCTGGCCCGACAAGGGAAAGAAAAATACCATGTTATTCATCTGGAGCACAAAAGGGCAGGCAGAGCAATCGAATGGAGCAGAGCAGTGCTGGGAGGAGAGGCCAGCACAGCTCGTGCACAAAGCCTCCTCCCTCTAGGCGGGGAGGGCAGTCTCCAGTCTCCGCTGGGATCTTTGAAACAGCTGGAGAGGAACGTCTCTAACAGAGAGCTAAGTAAGATGCCACTGCAGTAAATATTTTATTATTTAAAATTATCTTGCATTGGAAATAAAAGAGCTTTGCTGAAAAATCCTTCTTAGTCTTTAAGGAGAAAAACAAAACAATACTGCATGAGAGCCTAAACAAAGGGAATCTCCTCTCATCTTTACTGAAATTCTTTACAAAACTTATACACGTAACCTCACAAACCTATAGTGTTTCATTCACAAGTCATTTATGGAATGACTACTATGTGCCTGGCACTGAGCAAACACTGGTAATAAAACAGACAGGAGCCCTGTTAGTAATGCTAACAATAGTTGAATTGCTGCTTCCTGTCCGTAATATACTATTAGGCTGAACCACAGGAAACTACCAATACTCCCAACTCTTTCCACACCACCTAAATATAATTCAATCTAATATTTATATAAGCTTAGTATTTTTTTCAAATGGGGGGCAGACGCTATGAATATTAAAACATTAACAAAGGTCACTTCTTAGACCATGTATCTTCTAACCATATCCAATGAGTTAAGTCTTCTTTCCTTAGTTACTGAACTTGTTATTTGTGTATAAAGATATAAAAAAGTACAGTACAAGTTTGTATTACAAGTTCCGAAGCAAGATATGGAATTAGCAGGCTAGAATGAGGGGCATTGCTCTCGCTAAACTATGTTAAGTAATGCTTCCTCACATTAACATATTCACCGGCCTTTTTCCCCCAATGTTTTCCCCCATAAAAGTAGATAGGAATTTTATAGTCAAGTCTACGTAAACACAATGGTTAAATGGCTCTCCTCTCCCTGCACTCTGATAGCCTGAACCTTCACCAGCGTTCATGCTCCCTGCCCTGGAGAAACAGTCCAGAGACTACAAAAACGTCAGAAACTGTATGAGCTTTACCTATAGCCTTCCCCGCTGATGAGAAGCCTGGTTAAGTCACCTAACCTTTCTACCCCATCTCACCTGTCATAAAGGTTAACAGTACTTGTCCTGCGATATTACTGACAAACTTAAGCACCAAACATATCAAGTGTTTCCTACACGTCACACAAGAAGTGCTGATTTCCCTGTTCCTCTTCTCCCTTCCAAGGCTAATTCTCACATAGGTGTTTATGATTCCCTTCTCTCCTCCACCTTCCAGGCCCTTCCCCGGGCGGGTATTGCCTCTCTACTAGCCCCTTCCCCTCCACTTAAATACGTTGAAAACTTCCCCCTTTGCAAAAACAAGCAAATGAAAAACATTTCCTCCTTTCTGCCCTGCACTCAAAGCATAACTCTCTCCTACCCCATACTTCTCAAACTTCTTTAACAAGTGTCTCCATCCCATTTTCTCATTATCCTTATTAACCCCTTTCAATCTTGTTTGTACTCTACTATTCTACAGAAATCACTTTTTTCACTTAAAAATAGATACTGGACAATTTTTCTTGCAGCCAAGATAGAATAATAGTGACCTACCTATTCAAGGTAAAATAATGGAATAACATCTTTCCATTGGAGAGATCCACTAACATAAAATTAAACAAACCAGACAAAATTACTCGAAACAACAGTTTTTGAGACACTAGACCTCAGGCACCAAAGGACAGTGATCCCGACCTCTGGCCCAGCTTACTGCTGCCTTGAAAGAGTTTCCAGACTGTGGCACAAAGAAGGGAAAGTGAGGCAGAACCTGAGGGACTGACTCCCTTGCTGTGGAAACTGACTGAAAATCTGGAGACAGCCAAGGCCGCTAGCTCACCAGACAGTGCCCGAGAACAGAGCCACACAGAGAGACACCCGGAGGGTCTCTTTCCAGTAGTGGCACATGTTTGAGGAAGCTGCCCCGGCCAGGGAAAGAACCCTGTGAAAGGAAAGGATTGGAGAGAACCGTCTGGGGCACCAGGCTGGGAGCTGTGACTTTTCCCTGCGCAGACTGGAACAAAATCAGAACTCGCAGGGTAACAGAGAGAGTACCCAGAACAGTCTTGTCTCCGTACTGGGAATAATTAGCCCCAGACTGAGAACTGCTCCAGACCAGCCTGACGAATCATAAAAGCAGCACCCAGTTAATCCATTTCCAAGTAACTCAGCTGTACCCCAGAATAAAGTTCTAGGTTTATAAACAAGTGTATTCTGCAGCCAACAAGTTAAAATTCACAATTTCTGACAACCAGTCAAATGTTACCAGGCATAAAGGTAAAGAAAACAAAATCCATAATGAAAAGAACAATCAACAGGAGTTCAACACACTACTGACACAGAAGTTATAGCCAGCAGAACAGAACATTAAAGCAGATGTTAAAGTGTATTCCATGTGATCCAAATGACACAGACACGAAAGATGTAAAAATGACTTAAATCGAGCTTCCAAAGATGGAAACTCCAACACTAAAGTGAAAACACACTGGATGGGATTAATGACAGATCAGACAGTGAGAAAAAAAGATTAGTGAAGCTGAAGGCATGAAAATAGAAATTACCAAAAATAAAACAGAGGGGAAAGAACAGGAAAGAAATGAAAACGACACTGATGCACTGGGCTCAGCCGCCAGCAGTCTGAAAATGGGCAGCTGGAATTCTTGAAGGAAAAATACTCAAATATAAAAAAATATTCAATCCAAAAGAAGGCAGAAGAGCGGGAAAATTCCATTTTGCCAAAGACTAGATGGGACAAACAGAATACCAATAGCAAGATAAAAGACCCACATGTAACAAAATCAATAATCATATTAAATATAAGCAATTGAATTAAAAGATAGAGATTGTTAGACTCAGTAACAAAGCAAGACTCAACTATTTCTGCCAATAAAGAAATGTACGTTAAATACCAAGATACAAAGAGAATAAAAGGATGGAAAAAAAATATATGCGTACACACACAAACACACACACACACACACTGGCAACATTAATTAAAGCCAAGCTGAGGCTGCTACGTGAAGATCAGACAGATTTCAGAGCAAAGACTATCACCATGGTTAAGGAAAGTCACTTCGTAATGGTAAAGGGGTCAATTTATCAAGAGGACACAATTATCAATGTTTATACAACATAACAGAGCCTCAAAATAGAAGAAGCAAAAACTGGCAGATGTGCAAGGAAAATGAGAAAAATCTACAACTATAGTCCGAGACTTCAATACCCCTCTCTCAACGCAGCACGGGTGAACTCAAAGTAACTACGCTGAGTAAAAGACAACAGACAAAAAAGAATACACACTGTGTAATTCCACGAATATAAAAATCTAGAAAATGCAAAAAACCAACATATAGGGACGGGAAACACATCAGCAGTTGCTCAGGGACTGAAGGGGACATGGGGAGGCACAGCGGCCTGGTTACAGAAGGGCACATGGAATTTTGGGAAATGATGGCTAAGTTTAACATCTCGATTGTGGTGATGACTTCATGAGTGTATATATATGTCAAAACCTGCCAGACTACACACTTCAATGTGCGGCGTTTGTCAGTTATAGCTCAATAAAGCTGTTTAATGTTGTGACACAAAAATAATCTACTGTTCATCAGGCGTGCTCCAGCTCTAGAGATGAAGCACTGAAAAAGATGAGATGAGCGAAAAGATGCACACAGGACTCATCAACACAGAACTAATCATTTTAGCACAGAACAGACTCGGAAAGCTACCAAGTGCCATCCAGTCTGTGAGGTGCCAGGTACTAGGTAATTATACAGATTCTACAGTGCAGACTCTTAACTAGGTAGTCAGGAAAGTAACCTGCTAAGAAAGTAACACACAAATCAAGAGGAAAAATGGAGTATGAGTTAGCCAGATGAAATATAGGGGGAAAATAAATATGTACAAAAATATTTACTAAATAAAGACTCTAGGGGAAAAAACATCTGTAAAAACATGCCCAGAAATGGAATTGCTGAGTCAAAGGGAAATTACAATTTATTAAAAAAGGTTTTTTGTTTAGTTCTTTGAAATAAAGGAAAAAAGTAACGTGTATTGTTTACATAGCATAGGGAATTTTACAATTTAATAGCATCATTTAAGAAAAGAGACTAGCCCTGACCAGGTAGTTCAGCTGGTTAGAGTGGGGGTCAAACTTGTTTTCACCGGGGGCCACATCAGCCTTGTGGTTGCCTTCAAAGGGCCAAATGTAATTTCAACTCCTTGACAGTTAAGGAGTAGTTACATTTATAGAGTCCTAAAATTATTTCAGCCCTTTGAAGGCAACCAGAAGGCTGATGTGGCCCCCGGTGAAAATGAGTTTGATGCCCCTGGGTTAGAGTGTCATCCTGGTACACCAAGTTGTGTCAAGAAACACACAAGAACCCACCAATGAACACATAAATAAGTACAACAACAAATCAATGTTTCTCTCTCCCTAAAATCACTCACTCAATAAAAAACAAGAGAATAAACCTCTAAGCCCTTTGAGACCAGAGAACACATGTCCATCCTCACATCCTAAATGCAGAGCTTCACACACCAGAGGTGCCCACTAACAGTTTGCTGAATTAAATGTACGCTCTTTGGGGTGGTATAAAAGTCGTTATCAGGAGGAGCTCCTCAATCATACCTCAGTATCTCTAGAAAGGACAGTTTTAAAAGGACTCAATCTCTTTTTTATCACCCCCCTCAAGTAAGTCTAACGCAAGCACTCACATGAACTATTGCGAAAGCGTTAAGCAGATCTCCGTCTCCATTCCTCCCATTTTCCAAATTTGACCTCCAGAGCCCAACAGTAAACCATTCAAACCCCAAATCAACTTCCCTTCTATACTTAAAACTCTAAATGGCATCATCTCATCACAGCCAGCTGTGCATCCCAAACACAGACTCTTAAGACCAACAGTGGTGAAATGAGGGGAAAAAAGGGACAACTTAGTGAGTTTTTAATAAAGTTAATACATTTGATTTAGAGAATTATTTATTGTGAGATTTTGCTTCCTGCTTTTTTTGGTGTCAAAATTATTTTTGAAAGAATGGGTGAGTACATGACAGCTTTTAAGAAACATCTTCACTTGGCAAACTAAAAAATTGGCAAATCTGCCCTGGCCAGTGCGGCTCAGTTGGTTGGTTGGAATGTCATCCTATGGACCAAGGGGTTGCAGGTTTGATTCCAGGTCAGGGCACATGCCTTGGTTGTGGGTTACCCTCTCTCTAAAATAAGTAAGTATGTTCTCGGGTAAGGATTGAAAAGAAAATTTTTTAAAAGTTGGTTAAATCTGTGACAGATGAGCTTTATTTTTTTTGTAAGGGCCCTTGAAAAATTCTGGGGAACACAGAGGATAAAGTCCAAAAGACAAACAGTGCCCTCACCTACCTTTCTAAGTCCTATCTCACTTTCCCAGGAGATTTTTTCCTCCTTCTCTTCTTCATTCACTCAATTTATTGAGCACCTACTATGCTAAGAGCAATGACAGAGTTATGCGTAAAGGAGAAACATCACTGTCTTCAAGGAGCTCACAGTCTGGTGGAAGAAACAGATGCCAAGTACATACAAAATTAAAAACTATGATTGGACTGACTTATGGAGGATGGAATAAAAGAGCCCAAAAGTGGAGTCAGGAAAGATAGTCAGGAAGCTACTATAGTTCAGGTGAGAGATAACTGTGATTTGGACAAGGACAGAGGCATGGAAAAGCCAAAATCTTGAGCTGACTGGATTTGCTAACAGATTGAATAGGGGGTCTTAATAAAAAAGAAATCACTCCATGACTTCAGCATAAGTAACTATATGGATGTGCAGTAACAGTTGCAATTGTTTATGACTCCCTGATTTACGCCACTTGGTATGAGGTTGCTATAATCACTCACTGTGTGACTATATGACTTGCTTAGGTCAATGGGACAACCACAAACTTATTCCAAGCAGTAGCTTGAAAAAAGTGCTGGTGTACTGCTACCTGTCTCTTGGAATCAGTCTGGACTAAGCTAGAGATTGAGAGACCAGGTGGAGGAGAGCTAAGTAAGGAGGGACTATCTGAAATAATCTTAAACCAGTTATAACAGAGAACCTCTAAACCTATGAGGAAGTCCAACCAAGATGAGCAGAGAGATATCTAGCAGACCCATAACAGGACAAAATGTACAAATGAGCCCAAGCCAAGCCTAGAACCACCAACCAGGTCCATTGACCTATGAGCAACAATAACTGCTTATTTTCTCAGTCAGTGATTTTTTTAAAGGCATGAATGAACTAAACATGGTGGTACCATTTACTGATATGGGGTGGGAGAGGGAATGGAAAAGAAATGGAATGAAAAGAAAAACCAAGCTCATTTTTTTTCTTACTCTGGTCAACTCTTATCTCCCCTTCAAAGCTCAACTTACATACTCACTGCTCCAGGAAGCTTTCCCAGATCTCCCAGACTGGTTTGGAATGATACTTAAGTACTACCATTTTGTTTTGTATATATCCCACTGCCTTACCAACTGTTTTATAACTCTCTCTCTATTTTTCTTCCCAACTAGCCAACTGCACCTTATCTTATGTTACTGACTCTCTTACCCATCTTGATATTTGCATGTAACACACAACAGGCTCCCCACAGATTTTATAAATGAATTAAACACTTAATACTTATTTGATACTATGAAAAATTAACTAGCATTTTTCAAAGTGCGATCCCCTGATAACATGCATCAGAAGCAGCAGGGAGTTTTATTAAATAAAAATGCAACTCTCTCCGCTCATTGTCACCAATGAAAATGCCACTTTAACTTCTTTAAAAAAAAGGATGAATATTCTGGCCAACTGCAGAAAAACAAAACAAGTAAAGTATGGGTACGAAAATCAACTTGTCCTCAAAATTGTCTAGAATACAGACAGTCCTTAGTCTGAGTAACTGAAAATGCTCTGAACTGCAATGTAGTTTCTCTTTTAAGAAATGGGTGTCGGCCAGAGGAAACAGGAGCTGGGGGTCCTCCAAGGAGGTGTGGCTTCTCAAAGCACAAGTTCAAAGAGAACGCTCCCGGGTGGGAAGCAAGTTCTCAGCTTTCTCCGCAGCACGGACCAAGCCAGGGATGGACAGGCGGCTTCAGCCCAAGCAGCACCCGAGTGTCGGACCTCGGAGTCCAGGAGACCGAACCGAGAGTGCGGGCCGCGGTCCCACTACAAAAGAGCAGCGAGAAGGTGGCTCCCACGGAGTTCCGCGATGGGCGTCCTTCTCCAGAAACCGCCACCCCGTGTCCACCCCGGTCCGACGGGTCCGTAAGGAAGGCCCCGGTCGCCTGGCCTGCCCGAATCAAAAAGAAAGAAAATGCGGGAAGGGTCTGGCCCTTTGCAGCCGCAAGGGGTAAGGAAAAGTGCAAGGAGGCGCGCCGCTTCCCACCTGCATCAAGCTCCAGCTGGTAACAGGGCAGCGGCTCGAGAGAGAGTTTGTAGCCCTCGAATCGGGGGTCCAACAGAGGTCTCTTCACCCGCAAGGAGCAGTTAGCTGCCACCTCCATCGCCTTCCAGGATCCCCGCCTGAGAATTAATAAAGCTCTTGTTGAAAGGTCCGCGCTTCCCTCGCAGCAATGAGGCCGAGAGGTTGCGTGGGTCCCATCCCAGAAAACACAGCGGTGCCGGACGCCTGCTGG
The DNA here is from genome assembly GCA_004027475.1 of Anoura caudifer. Lineage (NCBI taxonomy): Eukaryota > Metazoa > Chordata > Mammalia > Chiroptera > Phyllostomidae > Anoura > Anoura caudifer. The sequence goes on from PVKU01000510.1 coordinate 76,531, forward strand.
GAAATGTAGTCCCCACGAGAAAGTTGGCTGTTGCATGTCGGGTCAGGTAGTTTTCAGCGGGCGCACCGCCCGGGCGGCGGCGAGATTCAGACTCTCTCACCCAGAGGCCTGAGCGCCCGGGAGGCGGCCCGCGCTGGTTGAATTCTCACATTATAGGCAGGGTGGCGAGACCCCGCCCCGGAAATGCGTGTTCTAGCTTTCTGTGTGCTTGGGCGCCCGAGCTACTGAGGGTCTAAGTCTGGGCAGCCGAAGAGTGTGGTAGGTAACGGTCGTCAGCGCAAGGGTCATTTCGTCGCTGGGAAGGGACGGCCCTCGCCCGCGGTGATGGTGGTGAGCTATGCCCGTGGTCCTCAGGGCCGGGACCCGGGCCCAGCCCAGGCTCCTCTCGATGTGCTGTCTTTCGTTAGCTTCCCCGACCCGCGCTCGCGGGCCTGTAGGGCTCTCCGACAGGGCGTGCTACCGGAGTTGGCCTGTGGCCAGTCCTCGCTTTGTTTTCTGGCTCCTCCCCTCCCGCCTCTCGTGCTGTCTCCGCCCTGTTCTGTTTTCCTAAAGAATGTCTGAGCTGGGAGGGATCCCCTAGCGCCCTGGTTTTACCAGTGAGAAAACTGAGGTCTTTAAGAATCGACTTGTCCAAGGTCACTACCGGTATTTTAAGGGCCACTGTGCACTGAGATTAAGATCAGTATTCTAGGAATGCTACTTTCTGTACCTTAGAGTTATTTTGAAAATGTTAGCCTCCGAATACAAAAGCCAACATTTTCTAGTCCTTTCTCCACCCGTCCCTTTTCCTGTTCTACTCCAAAGGGGGGAAAAATCAACTCTGAAAACTCTCCGCCAGTCTTTGAGTTTTCATACAGGCCAGAAGGGAGACGACCAAAGTAATGTTAACTTGTTCCAAGTTTTACGACCTAACCTTCCTCTTCTTTCTACACAATCTTGGTTTCGGTTTTCCTTACTGCAAATTGAGAATTTGCCAAGTTAGGAATTCATTTGGGATCTGTTTTCCCCGTATCCCACCAGCAAGCTTTGACAAAGAGCAAACGCAAGTATACCTAACAGCTGGTTTGGTGGTTGTGATTCTGAATACATTCTAGTGAGAAGCAGAGCGCTTGGGACTTTACCTGGAGATTCCATTTTGCACCAACAGTGCTTAATCTTCATATTTAGTTTAAATTATGGCCTCTCCAAAATTTTGAATGCAGTTAAGGTACAGAAGTGATTAGCAGTCAGTTACGATGTGATGTTAAAGTTTGGCGGGGGTGGGGGGAGCCTGGTGTCAAAACACCTTCCTTCACTTTCTATCTCAGTGCCTCAGTTTCCTCATCTGTAAAATACGAATTATGTAAATAATATATAAAATAATACATACTGGGAGTTAAATTAAAAAAACAAAACAAAACAATGTGTTAGTCTAGTACCAGACACATAGTGTTTAATAATTGTTACAATAATTACTATTTAAAGACTCGTTTTAACAAAGGGCATATGCGGGTTAAAAATTGTATTCATCAGTATGACTTCTTGGGATGCAGTAAATATTAAGAGTAATGACATTGTTAACACATTGTTGAAATTTATCACCCCTTTAGTGGATAGCCTGCTAAACATGTTGAGATGCTTGCCTAGAGGATTTAGAAGAAATGCTTTATAAGTCCTTTAAATCTGAAAATACATGTTGATATTCAGGTTAGCAAGATGAACAAAGATGCGCAGATGAGAGCAGCGATTAACCAAAAGTTGATAGAAACTGGAGAAAGAGAACGGTAAGTAATAGACTATGTTAATAAATTATACTTAGCAGCTTTAAATTATAGTCACGTTATATGTAAGAATCTAAATATGAAGGAACAAAACTGATGCCAGTGGAAAGAATCACAAAAAATTGAGATTGTCAAAAACTTCAGTTCCTAACATCTATAAACTATAGTTAAGTCTATTCAGTATTGCAAGACTTAGAGGGAAGAGGGTGATATAGAAAGATGGACAAGAGATGATTCTGTATAATAAGAAAACAATTCTCAAATAACTGCATTTGGAGGCATAAAGTCACCCAATTTTTAACAGGGAGACAGCATAATAGAACCAGTTTTAGTTGCCGAGCTCTCTCAACCTCAGAGTAGCAGACACTGTTCCCATTCTGAAACGTTCCTCTTTTTTTCCCCACTCTTTCTCTACTTCGAGCTTATCTTTTACATATTAATTTAAATACTTCTTCCAGGTATCTGGTAACTCCCAAATACCTTGGTCTAGCATAGCATTTAATCACATTGTGTTGTGAGCACCTACTTTGCTAGTTTGTGTTTTTCAATATAATCTAAGTTACTTGACAGCAGAAATACCATTGTATGCCCAGTATCACACTAAGCTCAAAATTGGCCATATAAATATTTGAAAAAATGAACCAAAAGAAGCTTGAAAGTGCAAAGGAGCGGCTGAGGAATCAAAGGCTTCCAGAAGCAGGGTGATAAATTGTTTGAGAGAAATAAATATAAGGAACAGGAAGAATCTTCCCACTCCACCCGGGGGGTGAGCTGATCAGTTAAGGTCTCACAGAATAGTAAAAGAGCTGCTTTGCTGGGGGAAAAGGATTAGCATTTCCTGAGCCAGTAACATAGAGAAGACAATCTAGGCAGGTGGAACGGAATGTGCAGATTCACAGAGCTGCTTTGCCACATGATGGGGAAGTGCAGGATTAAAGCTAAAGGGTAAAGCTGTGTGGCTGGGCCAACGCGCAGGAGGAGTAGATTTTGGGAAACTTGGAATTTTTTTAATTGAAAATGATAGAAACAACTCAGAAACAGGTTTAGCCAAAGTAAATATACAAGTTCATCCAACCAAAAAGTCTAGAACTTGAAATTGCTTTAGGCACCACTGGGTCCAGACACTCAAAAATTACCAAGAATATGTCCTTCTTTTCCTCCCTCAGCTCTTCTTTCCTGTTGGTTTTATTCTCAGGTGCTACCCGCAGAGATGTGTAGTTCAAAATGTATATCCCTCTGCTTCACGCCACCTTCCTCCTAGTGGTTTCAGTAAAGACCTAGTTTGATTTCCATCTTCTTTAGTAGTAGCAGGCCAGCGATGATCACCCCTGCCTAGGCCACATTTCCATCACTAGAACCCTTCCCAAATTTCTTACACTGGGAGTGGTGGAGGTTCGTCAAGAAAGGGGGGCAGGAAAATGGATGGTAGGTTTGCAAAAACATCTGTTGATTTTATCTGTGGGTGGTGGGAGTCATTAAAAGATGATTAAAAGGGGAATGACTAGATCACACTTGCACTCTAGGAACTGCTATTGGGGCACGTGGAGGACGGACTGGAAGAGTTAGGGATAGAGTTTAGAAGATTATATTGGGTTAAAAATGAAAACCAGTAAAATGGAAAGGAGTACTTATTTTTTTGTTTTTTTAAGCAAAATCAGAAATGAGGAAGAAGGTGGAAACTAGAAAGGTATCTTGGGAAACAGAGGATGGTATTGCAAGTAATGAGTATAGATTACATGTATTTTAAATTTGTTTCTGTTTTCATTTATGCAGCTTAGTTACTGAGTTTCTACCATATGCCAGGTCCTATTAAGGTGCTGAAGTTCTAGTCAGAATGAAGTCTGTCCTTTCCTCGAGCTTACATTTTCCAATGGGAGGAAACAAAATAAATGTCAAATGTCAGGGAGTGATGAGTTCTCAAGGGAAAACAAAGCAGAGAATAATGGGGTGTGTTATTTTGGATGGGGAAAAAAACGAGGCTTCACTGGTAAGAAATTAGAAAGATACAAGGGAGATGGGAGTCTCCAAGAGCCATGGTCCTGAGAAAGGAGATTTGGGCATTTTGAGCAGCACATGGAAACTAATGAGACTGAATAAATTGGGAGAGGAAAAGAAGAGCAGAAGTCAGGGCGTAGCTAGGAAGAGGGCAGATCGGGGAGGGTCGTTTAGTCTGTAGGAAGACTTGAAGTTTATTCTGAGTGGATTGGGAAGCCACTGGAGAGTTTTGAGCAGCGGGAGGAGAATGGAAGAGCACAAGGGCGAAAAGCAAGGGGACAGGTTAGGAGGCTTTGGTAACAGTCCAGTCAAGACAAGGTGGTAGCTTGTACAAGGGCAATAATGGCAAGAGAGGAGGAAAAACACCTGGATTGCAGGTGCATATTTTAAAACCGGAACCCATAGTCTTTGCTCGCGGACTAGATGTGTGGTGTTAAGCAGAGTTGCAGTGGAGGATGCTGCCAAGGTTTCTGGCTTGAGGAACTGGAAGAATGGAGAACAGGTTAAGGTGGGGGAGAGGCATGACAGGTTTGGGCCCTGTTACGTTGGAAAGACCTGATTAGATATTGAGATGAAAATGTCACACAGTGTAGTATAGGAATATTGAAAGAGAAGAGATTTGGTTTGGAATGTGACATGGTTAAGCTGAGAAATTAGATGATTTAGGTTGAAGATTGAGGATTTGTAACAGTGGGTATGGCAGAAGAATAAGAAAGTACTGATAAAATATTTTGTTACATCCATGTTGCAATATACACTTTTTAAACCAGTAAGAAACAATAAAACCCTGTCAATTAAATTATGATAGGTATGCCAATTACTGAATTGTTAAAATGGAAGGAAAAGTGTTAGGTGCAATGAAATACAACTGTGGTTGATGTATAATTTAGAACTTTAATGGGAAAAGGGAGGGGAAGTTTTGGAACTTAAGAGAGAAAAAATAATGGGGAAGTAAGAGAGCTGAAGGATAAGAACTTGTGATCAAAAAAGGAATTTCAGAATTGGAAGATTTCAGAGGTGCAGCTGCTCCAAGCTTAACTAAAACCCTTCAGAAGTTGTGCAGATCCACAGTACTCTTGGTGGGGGGAGTAGCTGTAGGGTAAGAAGGCCAGATCAGAGTATCTTGAGAAGTCATTTGCTCCCATCCACTTAATTTTTCTTTAACTGATAATGAAAATGAGGCCCAGAGTTTAAATGACTCTTATAAGATCATGAAACTGTTTAAACTATTTTGCGATGGATTAGGCTGTGGTTAAAGTTTTGTGACTAGAAAGCAGGGAGTTTATCATTGAAGAGTTGAACCTTCGATTCAAACGTTCCTATGTAAGATATTGTACATTGTTGTAGTTTCATTTGAAAACACTTCTTTTTCAACAGCCTCAAAGAGTTGCTGAGAGCTAAATTAATTGAATGTGGCTGGAAGGATCAGTTGAAGGCACACTGTAAAGGTAATCAGTTTCATTTAGAAGATACACTAATTCCGTTGCTCTCAACTGTGTTGGTTTGGGGTTCACTAAAAAAATTACAGTCACTATTTTAAAGGTACATTAAGTACTCAGACATAATATTAAACAAATGGAAAATCAACTCTTGTGGTAATGATTTTCTCCTCTTTGTGGTAATATTTAGACCTAATTCCTAAATTTTTAGAAATTTTCTTGTGTTTCTCTTAAGTGAGGTAAGATTTTCTCTGGCTTCAAACTGTGGAATCCCACTTATTTCAAAGTGAAACATTACTTATTCCTAATATGCTTTATTTTGAAAAAATCATTTTAAAAGCTCTTAGAGAATACTTTTTTTTAAATTAATGTAGAATGAGAACTTGCTAAATTGCTTAATGTTGATTGTGGATTACATGTTAGTAAGACAAGCCTCCTTACTGGCTCAGCTTTTAGTGTAATAGCATTTGGTTATTTTTAATGATTTCTGACTGTATTGTGATGGTTTTTATAAGTCATAATAGCAACTATTTATAACATTAACCCTAAGAAGGCAACAAGACAGATTAGTAAAAACATAGACGTTGAGGCCGTACAGATCTTCACTGGTAAGAGACGAGAGCTGTGTTCCATCTCAACGTTTTGATGAGTTATTTACTCTTCATGCCTCAGTTGCCCCACCTGTGAAGTGGGGAAAATGCCCAGCCCATTAGATTATTGTAAATATTAAGTGATATAGAGCATCCAGCACATAACAGGGGTTCAATAAATATTAACTGCCTTCCTTTCTCTATTTCTTTTGGTTCAGTCTAAGGAAAAGAAAGGAACAAAAGAGTTCCATGTTTTAATTTTGGGCTATGAAGTTGTAAGTTGGGTACAAACAAGAGCTTCCTTCCCCTCCATTTAAGAGCTAGTATGGGTATAGTGGAATAAGATCTCTGCAGTTAGAAGCTTCCAGCTCTTTGTAAATGTTAGATTTGACCTTACTGTTCAAGTTCATTCTGTGATATATTTAAGTTACAGGCTATTTAGGTGGGAGACGAACAGGCTTTTATGATTTTATCTGGTGAATGCTTAATGTATTTATAGTTGAACTAAATATTCATTAATAAAGAAGTGTCCTCTTTTTTTAAGACCAATCTGCACTCTAAAAACATGATCTTAATCCTTCCTCTATGAAAATCTTTCTTACAGATAATGATTTTAAATGATATGATTTGTTTTTTACTTTTGCATAAGAGGTAATTAAAGAAAAAGGACTAGAACACGTTACTGTTGATGACTTGGTGGCTGAAATCACACCAAAAGGCAGAGGTAAGGAATGCAAATTGTCTGAAAGGAAACATGTGCTCGAGACAAGATTTTTTTTTTCTCTTGCCAGTCCAGCTTCTCTTTCTTTCTGCAAGAAAAAAAACACCTTTCCAGCATTATTTGGGTGGTTGGTGTTTCCTCATTGGGGAAAATTACAAGTGCCTACCTACCTCTCTAACACTGTTTTGAGTAACAGATAAGAGTTGTAAAATGTTTTTGCACTCTGAAACGGTACAGATAAGTTGATATGGTTGTTAAGACAGATAATGTTTAAAATAGGGGATCTTGTAGAGGCAAATGTTACCTGAAGCTAAGATTTATGAACTTTGTTAGATATGGCCTGCTTCACTTAAATATTTAATAATTCAAAATTTTACTCCTGTCCCTGAGTCATTGCTGTATCTCTTTGCTTATTAAAAATAAATAAAGCTCCGTCTTGAATGTCTAATTAAGAATTTGGTAGCACCATAACTTCATGTTCAGGGAAATCCATATTTAAGACTCACACTACAAACATTTTCATTTCTCATTTAATGCCTTGTTCACATAGAGCACAGGAAAGAAAGGAAATGTGTTCACATCAGTCCTACGTACGCTCACCATCAGGAACTACGGTCTGTTGTATCTCAGATGGAGCTCCTTTTTTTTTTTCCCCATATATTTTGAAAAAGTTTAAGTGGAAGCAGGTAAATTAGGTGACCTATTGTTTTATCACACAAATATTAAAAAGAATTTTAGTGTAAAAGTTTGAAAATACTTATGAGACTACTAGTTCCCCAGCCGCTTACCTGCGGGGGAGGAGCTGGGGCGTCCCCTGGTCGTTCCCACCGTACCTTTTGGCCTATTTACAGTTACAAAAACCTGAGCTACCTTTATACATAGTTCAGGGAAAGAGACAAAACAGTATTTATTGTTCCCCCCATTAATTTGTATTTTAAAATAATTTGCCCTAACTTTGTTTTCTATTTTTCTTCTATAGTTTATGCTTCATCTGTTAACACTACTTTTAGGAACTGGTTATACAGGGTAGAGGTGGTTCTTTGCCTCTCCTTCAACTCTGGTATCTTGGACATACCAGTCCCTTTAGCTCCCCTACTAGAGAATGAGCAAATAAAGGAAAAAGAAGTGGAAACTGTTCTTTTATGTTCTTAGTCTTCTTCTCTGTTAAGAGTAGACACATTTTATTTTTTTCAATATACAGCAAGGTTGACCCTTTTTTCAGTGTGCAGTTCTGAGAATTTTATACACACATATAAATTCATGTAGCCACCACTTCCATGAACTTCTTCACACTGTCCCATTGCATTCATTCACACCCCATCCCCGACCCCCAGGCAACAGATTCGCTCTCTGTCACCATAACTTTTATCAAACGTGTTTAATATACATACCGATCATATTTCCAGTGGACTTGAATTGATTGTGTAGTCTTTATTTCTACGCAGGCTTGCATGAAGCAGTTCATACAGTGGAATATCTGTCTCATTTGATTGTGTACTGGTTTCTAGAGTTCTTTATGGAAATACTGAACTATATCTGAAGCTTTCCATTTCCTGTGCATACGAGTAGAAAACATTAGAAGTGTTACGAAATTCTTCTAGAGCCCTTACTTATTAGTAGCCAGAAAAGGAACAGTAACATAGGTTTGTTTGTTAACATTTAATATTAGTTAAAACTTCAAAGAGCAGGACTTTTTTTTTTTTTTTCATTTTTTAATTTAATATTCTGAATAGGTAATATAGTCACGTGGTTCAAATTCAGAAAATAGAAATGTGAGAAATACAGCCACTGTTGCGGCCTTTGCATCTTTGCTGAGTCAGAGTATGTGCATTTATTTCTGTAAAATGCTGCTAAATTACCTTCCCCAAAATGTACCAATTTCCACTCCCTCTGGCCATTATCGGAGTGCCATTTTCTCCTTCAGTCTCAACAACAGAATATGACTGGCCTTTGGATTTTAGCCAGTCAGATTGGTGAAACATGTTATCTGAAGCGGTTTTAATTTTCATTTCTGTTGTGAGGCTTATTCCCTTTTATGTTCAAGAACTGTGTGTTCTTTTTCTCCTGTGCTCATTTTTCTATTGGCCTGGTGATTTCTTATCACTTGAAGAAATTGTAGAGAGATTAGCCTGTTTTCTGTAAAGGGTTTTCCCAGTTTTTGTCTTTTGCCTTTGTTTACAGTGATTTTGACCAAGTTTATTAATTTGATGTTACATTTGAATTAAATTTATCATTCTGTGTAAGGCCTTTTTCACTTCTAGTTTAAAGAATTCTCCCATGTTTTCTTCTCAGTGTGCAAGGTATTTCAGTATTTGATAATTCATTCAAATAATGAATTGCAAATATCCTTTATTTTTCAGACATTTACCTATTTTTTAATTATACTGTGAGGGTTGTTTATGAAAGAAATTATAAATTATGAATTGGTCATCCTGAATAAAATACCAAATCTCAAATTGACATATTTTATTTGGAATCTTCTTACTCTTACATATTTATTTTTATGTTTCAGCCCTGGTACCTGACAGTGTAAAGAAGGAGCTTCTACAAAGAATAAGAACATTCCTTGCTCAGCATGCCAGCCTTTAAGATTGAATGAGATTGTGTTGTTTTGTGGTCTTATTTCTGAAAGTAAAACTTGCCATAAATTAGGAATCGCTTTCCCAAAATAAAATCCTTTTTTGTATGATGGTATACAGTTTTCGGTAATGATGTATACATTGTATTGATTTTTTCCCTAAATGTGTTATTTTAATAAATATCTCATGAATGAGTTTGAAGTTTCCTTGGATCTTGGAATAAATGGGACTTTTCAACAACCCACCATATTTATTAGAGGAAAAAGTCAGCAAGTATTAAGTATGTGCATATTTCTGTGCTAACAACTGAGGAGAAGGAATCAGCCTTTTCTGATTGTCTAGATAATGGTGTATTTCTCTTAAATCCCTATAATATTTTATAATACGTGCCCCATCTTGTACTGCAGTTGTTTTATTTCTTATTTGTTACAAACTCTGAGAGTTAGGACTGGGTCTTTACTCATCTTTGTGTGCCTGCCTTATTCCTCAAAGAATTTGCCATCCTATTGGAAGAGAGAACACTTGCAAACCGGCTCCATACCAAGCTCCTCTCACATATCTACTCATCTGAACTTTGAAAGCAGAGTGTCTAACTCACATCCCCACATACTAAGGTCAAGAAAGAACTTAATGGGAAATAATTTCCACCCGTACGTAGCTTTACTCTGAAATCAAGAATGCCAAATCCAATGGACTCGTGTCTATACTTACGTGACGGCTGCTGGGAACTGAGAACGTTGACCATCCTGCCACTGGAACTTTCCTCCCAGTCCTCCCACTGGAGTTCCTTCTGTGTCTTGTGGAATACCTTTGCTGTATGGGACTTGAAGTAACGGTGTTTCTTAGGGCTTGCTCCTGGGCCCTCTGCCAGACTAATGATATGCTTTTCCTGGGAAAATCCCAGGAAACGGGTCGGACCGTGACTTCAAATACTAACAGGTTAATAAATGGTAAATTGCATCACCAAATCAGACTTCAGCCCAGCCTCCGTACCCGTATACCCACCTATGGATCAGCTCCCTTGGATGTTCTGTGAACACTGACCACACCTAAGATAGTGACTTTCTTCCCCTCCAGTAACTATCCCTACTGTTTATCAATGTGAGCAGTACCTCCCAGCCATACATACTACCTGAGGAATTTGTTAAAATAGTGATCCAGAAGGTAAGAGGTGTTGCACAAGATCATGTATTCCTGACAAACTCCCAGTCAATGCTGCTGCTGGTGATGGTGGACCCCTCTGTGTATGGCAAGGTTGTCGGTTGTCCACTGCCTGCCCTCTAAAGTGCCTTAGTTCAAGCCCGGTGAGTGCGGTTGGCACCTGACGTTTCCTTGCTCTAGTTGCTCCATGCATCCTCTAGTATGTCTTCCACACTTGCCTAAGTGACCTTACTAAAATCCATCGTCCATTCTTGAAACTACTCAATGGCTCCTTCTGGTCTGCAGAGTAAAATTGGAGCCATAGCACCTAAGCCCTCTTGATCTGACATTTACTTTTTATAGTTAAAGGGTTCCCAAAGGTATCAACTTGTTTTATCTTATTTGGCTTTCAAAATTCTGCCTGAGTTATGTTATTTCATTTTATTTTTTATGTATTGATTTTAGAGAGGTAGGGAGAGAGAGACATGGGTTTGTTGTCCCACTTATTTATGCATTCATTGGTTGATTCTTGTATGTGCCCTGACTGAGGATTGAACCTGCAACCTTGGCATACTACCTGAGTTATTAAAACATTCTAACATTTCTATTTGATTTAAATTTTCCACTGCTGTTTTTCTATCAAAAGCACTTGTGCATAATTTCCCTCTTGACACAATAGTTCTAGAACTTTGCATGCATTTCCTGGAGGGGAGGGAACATAATTTTTTTTTCTCTGTATGATATTTATTTGTGGGTGAATGGACAATATAATAAATAAATGAACATTATAGAAGCACAAAAGTAAAAATATCGTTGGTTTGAGAAGAAGACTTCACATTAATTTTTAGTTCATGTTCCAGGAATATAATTTTACTTTCTGATGAATTTACATTTTAAGTGTAGTCTTGGAACAAGCTGGCCTAAATTATGTAAAATGTTGAACCTAAGACACACAAACCTGCCCCCCAATTTTTTTGTTTCATCTCATAAAGCAGTAAAGTTAAATGGTAGTTATATTCATGATTCTGCTACCCATTGTCAAAAAAAGAAAATGGTAGGAAATGCTAAATAACAACAGGTAGTTTTTATTTCATAGTACTGTATATAAAAGCAAACTAAAAATTGCTTATAGAGATTATATTTTAATAGTTCAGAAGAAAATACAAGAAAGGGAAAAAGTTATGAAAATAGTTTGAGATGGAACAAAAAATAATTTGAGTTGAGCATAATAGCAATTAAAATACTGAAGAGCATAGCTTTAAAACGATAGTGCTGAGAAGTCCCCTGTCATCTCTAGGATTTTATTTTTGACATCTTCAAAATGTCTTGTAGTTTGCATCTAGAACTATTGATACCAATAAACCAGCTTTGTGAACATGTTGACTCACATCATTGATTTACGTTAACCAGGAATACATTCTTTAAAAATCTTGCACCCTTTCACGTTCAGTGTTGGAAATACTGAGGTTGTAGTTACGTGACTGCAATGGGTGCATAAAATACTAATTAGGGTTAGTATAAGCTTTTCCTGTATAGTGTTAAAGAAGACCCAACTAAATTATTTAAGTAATCACTTTGCTTTGGCATACAACTGTATCATTTGGTCGAGCAGTGCCAAGCTAGGGCCTGCTGATGCAGGGGACTGGTAATTGGATATGGGACTTTTCATAACTCGATAACAGTCCCCACCGAACTCGAGAGAATTGTGACAGCTGCTCAGTAGCCGATGTTGGAAACGATCCAATGTGAGCATTTGTTTTTTAACCCTTCTTGTAAATTGCCACCTCAGGTTACTCAGTGACTTCACAAAACCCTTCATATTTACCGTTTGAAACCACACAAAGTCATTGGATGAACCCACCAAGAAAACTAACAGGTACAATCAAACAATTTGAGTTCTACTCTCATCTATGACACTGAATTGCCAGGTAAGGCTGCCTCTTCTGCCTCAGTTTTCTCATCTGCATAATAGATCTGATAATGCTGAACTGACAAGAATTAATTTAAAAACTAAATAGTATTAGTAGGATAATTATAAAAAGCAATATGGATTCATTTTACTCCTAAGGAGACCTCTAGAAATATGTGTTTACTCTGTGCTTTCCAGATTTATACGAACATATAAATTACACTTATGTGGAAAATAGCTGCTTTTATTTTCCAGGAATTTCTAGATAACATTAATTACCATAAGAATTACTTCAAAAATAAAGGTTACCGACATTATTTTATTGGAACAGAGTAAATACTACTAATATAGAATTTAGCAGGGAGGATTGAAATTACTTAGTCATTTTTACCCACATTTTACACAGTTCATGTCATAGAGGAATTTATCTTTTGATCCTATTTATCTTTTTGATACATTTGTCTTTGATCCTAAGTGAATAATGGAGTTAATTCTTGGTACATTCTTTTAAATGAATTAATTAATAAATAAATGAGACTAGGGGAAGAAATTTGGTACGTGCCTATTTATTCCCGACTTCAAATTACATTTGGTTATTCCGCTTTTCAGCCACCAGAGGGCACTTGAAGCCTGCATTTCGGTCCTCTCTGGGGCTCCGTGAATGCGGTGCGTCCTCTTCACAGGACCAAGTCCAGCTCAGGCCAGGCAGCGCTTACACGGCGTAAGGGTTGTTGAATTAAAACTCAATTGTGAAGCCCTCAGACTGTGTTGCTGTTATAAATTAAGATGCAGCTACAGTAAGATGCAGATATTATTGGGACAATTTTTAGAAACCAATTCACTAATGCAAGAAGCAAATTAATTTAAATCGAGTACACCGTACACCATGACTAAAATATTTCTATGCCAGTTACTTTATCAGAAGATAGCAGAGTAAATTCTTAATAAAAAGTGAAAGAAAATAATTCCCAGTGTCTGTACTGCTGCTCTTTTATAGAAAACCCTTTTAAAGGCATAATATTCATATATTCCTTTTTCACACTCCGTCACTTTGTGTCTTTCAGCAAGTGTGGAGAATTACATAGTGACAAACCATGTGGACATTCAGTGGATGCTAGGTTATCGTGACAATGGTGAAGAAAGGCAGTAAATGGAAGTAGCTAGAACCTCTGCTCATGGTATAATGTTGCTCATAAAATAGCTGTAAGCACAAGAGCAGGTGCCAGTGTTTGCCACATCCGTGACGTCCCTTGGCTTGGTGCCTGGGATCACCAGAGGCAAGTGGAGATAAATGGCTTTCAATTACTCTATACCTTGTCATTCCAAAAGTACTTGTTGAGGGCACACCGTTGAAAATTTATTCTTCCTAGACAGCCACTTACATCGGCTTCGACGGGGGAAGAGGCACGACGCAGAATAACCGAATAACCGAAAGAGAGAGGTCCCTTAAACCACAGCCTGTCTGGTGCGTGGGTGATTTAGGTAGCGATTCACGTCGAGCACTTTGGGGACCATTCGGTTTGGCTAAACTAATTTGCGGGCGAGTGCTCAGGTCGTCTTCAGTCATTTACACGTTCTGTGACGGTTGCCCACACAACTCCCATCCGCTACGGATGCTGGGAGGATAATAAAGTACGAGGATTACGGACACTCCTCTTAGGAGGTGTGGCATAAAATCAAAATTACGGTCAAGGACTCTGTAAGTCTGTATATATCTGCTGTATTTTCTCCCAGCATCGCTGCTCATAAAACAGTCTTGTGTGCGGGACCTAGTTCCCACATTTTACCCCAGCCATTGGGCTTTCAGCAGCCATAGCTCCTGAAAAAGCACAGATGTGTCCCCTGACCAGCTGCATTTCCTGTGTGTCTTACACATTTTCCCTCTTTACAGAGACTGTAGAGACCTCCAGTCGACTGCTGACCCCTTTCATTGTTCCTTCCTCTCCTCGTGTTCTCGCCTCCCTGCTTACCAGTTTAAATTTGATGGTTTATGATTAGAACTCCCTTACAATTACCCTCAACTTGTCTTCCCCTCCCCCCAGCAACATCCATTCCACTTTAAACCTCACTACCCTGAGGGCTACTCTCTGCACGCACTGGGTCGCCTGAACTTTGTGAAGAAAAATTATACAACCCTTCTGATGAGTCCCATTCTAAAATAACCACCACCACATGCTGGAAAAAAATTTGCATGAACTTATCAAAAATGTTATTGTCACAAAAGACTAAAAACGAAAAGAAAGAGAAAAAAGGCTTAGGTCAAGAACTGTCTAGGTTGAAAAAGAATAGACAATGTTTAAAGCAATGAGTCCTCCTTGATCAATGCACAAAACACAGCCATTAAGGGCATTATTGAGACAGTTGAAAATTTTTAATCATGGACTGTGCAGCATAAAGGCAAAGTTATGGTCAAGGACTTTATACATCCTTAGAACTATTTTCAGTGTTTTAAATTTCCTGAGTGGCATGTTTGTACTGAAGGAGAAACCTTTTTTTTCATGTTGAAGTACTATTGGTGAAGGGTCACATTGTAACCAACTCTTATGTGGTTCAACAACAACGGAAAGTATGCACCCGAAGTATGGAGAAAGAGAAAGGTGGGAAATGTCAACTAAGGGAAGGGTATAGATGCTTATTGCAAACAGATCGAATATTTTTCAGATTTAAAGGAAGTAATGGTCACAAGCCTCAGATGAACACTTTTCACTACCTAAGAATTCTACCACACTTTTTTATATACACTTCCTCACTCCCCCAAAATGCCTTTTTCACACTACTGCCCTGGACCAGCGACCCTTCTTCGTGCTTTATCGAGGAGCAGCAGTGATCAGACTGGAAAGACCCCAGCATCGAAACCTGAAGCCTCCCTGAATCTGGATCTGGACTTTGAGTCTGTCCTCCGCTCGTGCTCCACGTGGGTCCCGGTGCCTCCCTCCCTCCTTCTCAGGGATTTCCCTCCTGTGGTTGCGCCTCTCACTCTTCCATCAGGAGCTTCCCCTCTACTGCATCAGCCCTAACAGCCATTTGTCCTGGTCTCTCCCACCTGTTACAAAAACCATGCCTTGATTGTAGAGCTCCATAGAGGAACAGCCCCAGTTCTCTGTCCCATTCAAAGCCAGGAAGACGGCTTAATTAAGTTGCCTGCAGGCATGTGTCTCCACTTCTTCACTCACTCATGTAGGCCTCATGAAATTAAACTTCAGGGAAGCTATTCATGTCAAGGTCAAGAGAAATTAGGACCTTAATCAACCTCTTGGTTGCATTGGTAACAATGGGCCACACTCCTTCCTCGGACGTGGCCTTCTCTTGATTTGCGTTCTGTGAAGCTATCCTACTGTCCCCTAACTCACGCGGCCTCTCTCAGTCTCCAGCGGGACCTCCAGCTGCTGGAGTTCCTCAGCTCCCGAGCATGAGACCTAGTCTCTTCACTCTCTGCATCAGGGTTCCGAACAGTCTCTGTGCGCTTGGGCGGTCAGGTGAAAGCTATAAATTCTCTCTCAGAACAGTGTGTTTAAATGCACAAAATAAAATTCTTAGAATTACACAGGAATCTACATTAAGACATAATTATAAAAATTGTTCAAAATGAATGCATAGTATTCATCTTTATTAACACAAAAGTAAGGCAGTACATTTCAAATATAGGCAAGTTTCAAATCCTGTTATTATTGAAAAATGTTATTTTAAAGTTATTTCTAAACTGGTATAACAACATGAAATTGTAGGGTGGTGCTCAACAGGGCAGCATATTTCATATATACGATATGTTGGAAATTCCATGAATTTCAAATTTCTGTTTTAATGGGTATAAGCACTGAGAAACTTCATTACCTAAGATATATGTATAATCCATTTTTATTTTATATATGTATTAAACCATTTTTATTCAAGGTGTCCCAAACTTGAACGGATGAGAACTGTCTTCTCTTTCAAAAAAAATAAAGCAACTGCCTTAATTGAAATAAGCACTTAGGCCTTGTTCTCTGGGAAAGGCAGTAAGCACTTGATAAAGGTGTTTCATATTGTCCTTTTTCTTGACAATTGTTGAAATGCAGCAATTCGGAGGAATTATCAGAGGATAACAGTGATACATTTTACGGCTGTTGGCAAAACTTCTTCCAGGATTGTGAAAACAGCCTGAGTCCCTACAGCATGTATGTGTGACAAGCAAACAAAAAGAAGTTCAACATTATGAGGTGCTCCCTCTTTCATGAAGGTGGCAATAGTGGATATATTCCTAAGTCATGTAAGGAGTATAATGCTTTTTTTTCCACTTAAAGTGTTATTTGGAAAAATAATTTTTTAAAAAGACACCAACGGAACAACTTTTCAGCATTTCCAATATGTCCATAACTTTGGTAGTTTCCAGAAGAGACTCACAGAATAGGAATTCTTCCAGGCACATACCAATGGGAAGGGTCAGGCTGTCAGTTCCTCCCTTGCTTGTTTCAAATGTTAAGACTTTTGATAATTCTATAATATATCAAACGTTTGACATGAAAACCTTCACAAATTTGTTGGTTCACAACCTGGGGAGTTCCCCAGGTGAAATCTAAGGCTGACTCCCATACATGGAGGGCAAGAGAGACAGAAGGAACAGGCAGACCACTCCAGGTTGGTAAGTGGCAGGTTGAATAAGCAAGGAATCTTACAGGAAGCTTGTGTTCGGTGAGGGCAGGATGAGCAGATTTCCACACCTACCTACCAGAATTTTAAAGGTTTATATAGCGGCCTTAATTGGGTTCAGTTGCATATTCAACAAAAATACAAACAGACAAACAACAACAACAACAAAAAAAAACAGCCCAGCTGCTGGGTGTTTCTCTGAAAGGGTAAGTTGGATGATGTCACATTTCAGCTCAACACTCTGCAGCAGGTTTGCATTTCCCTCGGAGTCACATCTATGACCCTGTGTGATCTGTCCCGCCTCCCATCACCTCTCTGTCCTCACACCTTCTACCACCTGCTTGGTCTCTCCACTTGGGCCCCTCGGGCGCCTGGGATCCTGACACAGCAGCCACACTGTGTTGCCCCCCCAGAACGCACTTCTCACAGACGTGCAAGTGGCTAAAGATTCGCTTCAGACCTTCAGATCTTTACTCAAAATTCATCTGTATATCAACTTCCTGGTCATCTGTCTAAAACTTCCTCACACTCAACACACACACACACATGCGCGCACACACACGTTGTAGGCTTTCTTGCTTTACTTTTTTTCTTTCGAGCATATGTTACTTTCTGATATACCATATAGAGGGTCTGGCACAAATAATGCCCCTCTTTTATTACAAAATCACGAGCATGTAATTCTGTAACATAGCAATATCATACTCAAGCATGCCATATGATATTTTAGGTGAAATGTTCAAATTAAAACTATAAATTATTACACCCATATTATTACCCTACCAACCACACTCAAGCAGGCCTTACTTCTGCTGGACCCTGTATTTTACTCATTTGTCTTTTTTATTGTCTATTTCCACTAAGAATATAAGTTTCTCAAGGATAGAGATTTTTTTAAAAATTGCTGTCATATTCTTAATGCCTAGGACACTGAATATTTGTTGAAGGCAAATTGTTGCCCTGTACATACCTCATTTTGTTATCATCTCTCTCGCAAGTAGGTCGAGATTCAAAATCAGCTCCAGCACATTTTCCAAGACACGTAAGTGAATTCCTTATTCCTTCTAGTTCTGCAAAAGTTCCTCCTGGCTCCTTATCACTTTCTACATTTCTTTTAAATCGAGGGATCCCTCAACTTAAAAGCTGTCTCTTTTTCCACAATAAAGGCAGCCAGGACCTGCTACGTAATTGTGAGAGCCCGCACAAACTGGAAATGGGATCCCTCCTTCAAAAACTGTGGAGAATGTCAAGAAGGTGGCCGCAGAGCATCACAACAAGCGTGGGGTCCTAGGAGGCTGCACAGGTCATGTGCCCATGATGCTGGTGGCCCAACAGGTGAGGCATGTTAGGGCTTGGTATTTTTTAAACTTACAAAAGAAGCACGGGAGTTAGTGATCAGGATTCTTCTTTTATGTTTCCCCATGTCCATGTTCCATGATAAGTCTGACGTCTAAAGGATTAAAGATTCCAAAGGTCAATACAATTTAAATTATTAGTTATATAAACTACAAAACCACCTTTTAGGTTCCAAGTTGACCTTTTGGTTATATAAACATCCATCTAGTTTTAATTTTATTTTCACATTATCCCATACGCTTCTGTTAATAATTCAAGATTAAAAATCTCACTGGTATGATCCCTTTCAGGGATTTGAGATACTGTATTGTATAATTAAGCACTATTTAGAGAAAGAATAGAGATGTTCATTCATTCAACAAGGGCTGAGTGAAAATCTATATATGCAAATTACAGTTCTTGGTTCTACAAGAAATTTAGGCATTATAAGAAAAGAAAGCAGGCTAATTTGCTGAAATATTAACTCTTCTGATGATAGCCAAGTGATCTAGTTGCTGAATGACCAATTTGCCAAATTTGCCGAATTAAATGACTGTAGTTTAACAACTATTTAGAAGCTTTCACAGGATTGTTTGATTTTGGTTACTGATAATGAAATATATTTAAAAAGTATGCACACATTTTAAATATCATCACATGTTATATGTGTATATGCATATATCATACATATGCACATTTATGTGTATGTATTTATATATGTACATATGTATACTTGCACATATAGTTAACTTATTATTATAAGACTAGTAGGTACAGAGAAGTAAAGATTTCTGGAAGGGACTACTATAGGACCACATGGTTAGTACAAGTTAAATACTACAAAAGTGAAATGGGACACAATATACAGGAGTAGAACCACATTATACAGGAGTGGTTAAAGTAGGTTTACAGTTGTAATACAAATAAATAACATAATAATTAATAAATAATAATACAAAAATAAACTGTATTTCACATAGTCAGACATGTAAACCTACTGTTGCCCACCCATGTATATTAAATACTGTATGTTATTTGCAGGTTGATGTACTATCTAAGATTTTGGTAAAAGAATCTTAAAAATGTTAAAAGTTTGGCAACACAGAAATCAACATATAAAGCTTCGTAATCACTTTAGTGATATATCCAAAACTTAGAACAGTTTTCCTTTTTGTTATAAACAGTATGAATTTTTTTTTCTGCAGAAAAGTCAGGCTATTTCAATGGCTCCTCATTAATAATCAAATTTGAGTGTGTTATATGGAATGAGATTTTTCACCTATTTCTGCTTTCTTTTATAATGCTTTTGAATGACATTTGCTGCCTTTTTAATACCAAAACATTTTTAATATTCTTTTTAGTATCAGTTAACCTACTCTTCATCTGCACTTTAATTTATAAATTTAAAAAATCTGAGAAAATCAGAATTTTGGATTGGATTGCACTTAAATTGCTTTTTTAATGAAACCATCCAAAATTTAATTTAGGTTAACTTAATCTAACCTTTATTCGAAAGCATCAGAAAGAAATCAAAATTAGCCAAATGATTCCATATAAAATTCCCACATTAAATTTTATTTTTGTTATTGATATTAAAATATACACTTTGCACGTTTCGTAGCTATGTTTGTTAATACGGCTAAATTACTCTTGATAAACCTGCTGAGTACTGCTACACAACATTACAACTTGTAAATTTACTAAATTTGCAAATAATTAATTGGCAAAACTGGCGTTCTACTCGCCGCTTTTCTGCTGATTGGCCTACTGTCAGGTAGAAGAGGGAAAGAGTGAGGAAACCTGCAGGAATGCCAGTTTTCGGGAAGAGATGGAAGACGAAAACGTGAGCTGGAGGTGCCTGGAGAGGCAGGGCGAAACCCAAGACCGTTCAGAGGAATGGAATTTCAAGAAGGAGGATAACAGCTTCACGCGCCGCCGGGGTCCAGAAGGAGGAAGGTCCGTGGTACCCTTGCAGGCTCTATTTTCAGTAGAATAAGGATGCTGGAAGTCAGTTTGCAAAAAGTTATCTTGTGAATATAATTACCCAAATCTAACAAAATTACTTTCTTAACCCCCATGAGCTAGATATACACTCCTAATGGAATTGATTAAAATGTAAGGACCGGGTTTTATTTACTTATGTTAGAGTTCTCTTGTCATGTCTTCTGTCTTCCCTCCCAACTAGGCTTGTCATATTTAATGAATAAAAATGCAGGATGCTGAGTTAACTTTGAATTTCAGGTAAACAGCGAATAATTTGTGGTATAAGTGTGTCCTGAGCATGCCAAGCCCGCACCGGAAGGAAGTCTGCGGAGTTGGGGACAGTGCAGAGGGTGAGAGCGGCGCCTGGAGTCGTGGCTTCGGTCCTCACTCTGCACTGAGGTGCACGGCCTCGGGCACCTTGACCTTCTGTGCCTTCAGTATTGTCCCGATGACAGCAACCGCAATCGTGATAGCAAGTCCTCCTTTCGAGATTGTTGTGAGTCGAAGTCTCCAGAGCACCAGGCATGGTGTGGGGATGTCAATAAATATTAGTATGATTGAGGGATCCGTACACATTAGTGTGATTGCCAATTACAGGGATAGCAGGAATTTTTTTTAATGGGGGGGGGAAATGTGTGAGGTTTGTATATTAGGTGGACTTTTAGGCCCATCTGCTCGATTAATAACCCCAGCAGACAGGCCGTGAAAGTACACAGGCCCAGAATTAAAAAAAAAAAAAAAAAAAAAAAGATAAGGAAAGGAAAGGAAAGGGGGTCGGCGGGAGGCGGAACCGCGGGTTGACCTCCCTGTCCAAAAGGAGGGAGGCTCTTACCCCTACGGGGACAGCCTTGGGATGCCAGCAGCCAGGCCGGAGCGCGGACGTTTGCTGAACGCGGGCCGGTCCCGAGGGCGCGCCTCTCCCGGGAAGGGGGGCGCACACCCCAGAGCACCGCCCGACCGCCGGGGGCGGGGCGGCCTCGCCGGCGCGCGTGGGGCGAGTCCGGCGCTCCAGCGGGTGGCGGTCCCAGAGCGGAGCGCAGGCGCGGGCGGCGGCTCCCAGCAGCGGCGGGCGGGACTCCGCGGAGCTCGAGCCGCGATGGGACACCTGTGGCTTCTGGAGACCTGGAGCTTCTTGGCGCTGCTCCTGTGCTCCGCGGACCCGCACACAGGTAACCCATTCGGGGCGCCAGGGAGGCACCCAGGAGAAGTCCATGTAGACACAGTCCCTGCCCCTGGGGTCGCGGGAGCGGCGGTATAGCAGGCACCAGCCGTGGGCCAAAGGTGTGGGCGCCGCTGCATGGTGAGCCTGGGAGCTAAGGACCTGGAAGGAGGACCTAACGGAGACGGACCGAGGGAGAGATTGCTGTTAATTCGTCAGTGTTGTTTGCATGAGTTACGGAATCTCACCTCCTCTCCCCGAGGTGACTGCAGAAATAAGACTGAAATTTGACCTGGAGGAGCGGAGGTGGAAGTCTAGGTGAGAGAGGCAACCAGAGTCCTCCCTCTCGCTCTTCCTGGGTCCCTTTGCCCCTCTGAAGGGAGGTTTCCCGGTAGGACAGAAATGGGTCTTTGTGGCGGGTGTCCGTCACTCACAGGGCCAGCTGCCCTCTGCCTTCAAAGTAATACCCAGGAGAAGGCTGGAAGAGACTGATAAGATAAGAAATTGGAGTTGTCCGTGGAGATAACGGGAGGGTGAACCTGAGATAGGCGAGGAGCAGCGCAATCTTGGAGACAAGATCCAGCTGCAGTTTCCTACTCGTGGCTGGACTCCTGGAAGGTATGGAAGTGCCTGAAGCAGCAACGGCCTTGGAGACCTTGCAAAGGCAGGCCTGAAGTTCAGAGGCTCTGGGTCTGGGGGCTCGCCTTCTTCACGTTGGAGAGCTGGGGCCGTGATAGGAGAAATCCCTACCTAAACTTCCCTCAGGCAGGAATGAACCATACGGCCCTAATTCCTTTCAACTTTATCATCATTCACTTTCAAACGATTGATGATTTCTGTGGTTTTTCTTTGTGTGCCCCCCCCCCCGACATTTTTCCACCTGAGAATGTTTTCTACACTGAGAATTTCTTAATGGATTTAATAATTGCCAGATCTGTACATTTAGGTAGAAAATAAACTTGACTGTGCAGTGCATTTCCAAATCGTTTTAAAGCGTTGCTTACAGTTCTTCAAAGAAGCCACTCACTCGCCCTCGGCATTGAACACTTTGTCTTTTTTCCCCCACAGTGGTCCAGTCTAGCTAATTCATCCTTTCCCTCCAAGATGCAGCAGGGGCACCTCTTGTTTCAGTTAGCTGGTATGACCCAGGAGATAGGGATGAAATGCCCCATCTGAGTCTTCCATGACTCCTGTGCTCTCTTGACACTCCGTACTGTGCACGCTAAACTTCTGGAAAGTTGGGACTGTTTGGCATTTTGATACCCTCAGGTACCTGACACCGTTTGTTGAATGGATCAGTGACCTCTGCATTAAGAACTCACTGGCTTCAGGAGCCTAGAAATATCCCAGAAATTATCTTTCCTTGATTCTTACTCTGTCACAGAAAACAATTTCTTTTTAAAACACAACACTCCTCTTTGTACCTAGACTAGTCTTTAATTCTACTAGCACTTCCCTTGTGCTTGTACAATGACGTGTTCCTCCACAGGGCTGTTTCTCCAGCCTCGGCTGCTGCTGTGTGGGCTGCTGACTGTGGGTACGCAGCTGCAGTTATTAGTAGAGCACTGCATGGATTTAAGGGTTTACTACATGTTTTATAATATGATAGGTAAGAATGATCAACATGAGCAATGAGTATAAATTAAGTTAATGACTTCCTGTCAAGTCATTGGTTAGCTGTGGAGCCAAAAACACAACATTGGTGTATTTACTTTCGATCTGCAGTCTTCACAATAGTTTTTTTGTCAACACTGCAATATATGCTATGAATTTGATCCTTGGAAGGGAGTACTTGATAGTTTTACCTCTCCTATACTTTAATATCTTTCAGATGGCTCTAAAATAATTCCTAAAGTCACAGAAGTAATACCTAAGTATGGCAGCATAAATGGAGCAACAAGACTGACTATCAAAGGAGAAGGTATGGTTGCGTTTTTTTTTTCTTTTTCTTTCTTTCTTTTTTTTTTTTTGCCAAGGTTGAGGTATTTTAAAGATTTATGTAAAGATTAGAGCTTATGGTTAAAAAAAAAAAGAATCTACTGGACTTGTTTCTCCACTTGGCCAGAGTGGTAAAACTCTATCCCCTTTAACAGCTGGCAAAATCGCCAAGAGTCTCTATCAACTCAATCATCTGAATTCGTTTTATAATTACTTGATTAGCTCTAAGGTCTGGATTCTAATGACTGACCTGAAAGGAGCATCTTTAACTCAACTGCAATTATTTGCTTTGCTCCTCATAGATCTAATAATATTTCCTTTGTTTTTACATCAAATGAGACATGTTGCAGGTTTGGGAACAGTATGTCGGTAAGAGGGTGTGATAGAGAAATGGAATGGTAACGAAAGGGAAAAGGCATCTGACGGCAGAACTCCGAGGCCCTTGCCCTACTGCCAGCACTCATCACATGGCCATCAAAGCACTGGCTGTGTGTGACTCTCTCCTCGCCCGGTCTTGGGTGAAAACACAGTAAGCAATCAGTGGATATATTTAATTACTACAATTAATTACAAATAGATGTTTCTTTTAACTATAAGACGTTTGGAATCTAAATATCTGTAACATTCAGATGCATACAAATTTTTGAAGAATGAGAAATAAAAATTTAAAAGAATATCAGCAAAAGCTATTACTTAGTCTATAATGGGAATGAAAAGTTTTTGGAGTGAGAAAATTGGCAAAGCAAGATATTTAGTTCTATTATATATGTGTGTGTATAATATCTTTCAATACTTCTAAGTAATATTTCTGCAGAATTCAACCTCTCAATGATATACTTAAGATGGCTTATGCCTCTAAATTGTTAACATTTTTTGAATTAAAGTGTTCATTTTTTAGAGTTAAACACTTGAAAGTAACATATTTGTTAAAGACAATTTTCAAAATGTCTTTATCTATAGGTCCTTTATATTGTAAATTGCTGTTAACATAATGTGCTTGAAAGGTATTAGATTTTTGACAGAGGTTTACATGCCATGAAAGAAATGCTCAGATTAAAACAAAACAATAAAACCACCTACCTATTTCCTTCTTTGTCTTGAGAC
Organism: Anoura caudifer; assembly: GCA_004027475.1. Taxonomy (NCBI): domain Eukaryota; kingdom Metazoa; phylum Chordata; class Mammalia; order Chiroptera; family Phyllostomidae; genus Anoura; species Anoura caudifer. Next base: position 100,809 of record PVKU01000510.1, read on the forward strand.
CTGAACTTTTTCTGATCCAGGAACTATAGCTTGAGTTTAAGTCCATAGACCCAGATCTTCCCTAGTTAGAAAGAGAGGGAAAAAAGCACTCTATTTTTTTTAAAAAATTATTTCTTGATTTAAGAGAGAGAGAGCGAGGGAGAGAGGAAGGGAGAAAGAGAAACATCCCTTTGTTGTTCCACTTATTTGTTCATTCATTGGTTGTTTGTTGTATATTCTCTCGTGGGGAATGGAACCTAGCTATAACCTTTACTCCTATGAAGCATAAAGTGTGATGGTGAACTTCTAGTTTCCCATCAGTGCTTTCGGCAGAGAATTCTAGAGTGGTTAAATCTTATCATCTGAACTGCAGATACCAGCACACCCCACCCCCAGGTTTGTCTTCCCTCTCCCTGCTTTAACCACACACTGTAGGTGACTAAATATGTGTTAGCATATGTCTTTCTCACAGACTGAGTCTAAACACTGTTTCATGCAGGTTTGGGGGCCCGTGATATATGTATACAGCAATAATACATTTACAGAGCACACCAGAGCTCCTATAGCTGCATGAATCTGGCACTTGAACGAAGTTTATTTGGAAGGACTACATTCACATAATCCAGCAGTCCCGTCTCCAAATGATGCTCCATGTTTAGAATTGCATGCAGAGCTAAGGTCTTACCCATACAAGGACACTTTCAAAATGGAATTGTAAATGCTAGATGGTTAGCTAAATGTTGGTCCCATGTGACTTTTTAAAATGTTTTAGTTTTGAAAGAGTTACAATGAAAATAAACTGTTATGGAAGTGTTTGACTTAGAAAGTGATTTCTCTGAAATATTACCCTCCAGAAAGATCTACTTTAATATTTTGGTGCATCCACATGACTTTTGGCTATTTCCATGCATAGTATTGACCTTGATAGGCAAAAAGTTTGCCACTGCATCACTTTGTACTGCAGGCTGTGCTTCAGGAGCCAAAGATACACAATTTTACAATCACGATGCCCAAATAAAAGTGTTTTGTGCAATGGCAGGATCGTAGACATACTTGAATGTCCTTCTAGGATGACTGCTTTGAGAGGTTGTGTCCTTATTTTGATAACTTCTAGAGTGTTTTTAACTATTGGTTTTATTGCATTATATTCATACCTTGTATTTCTCAATTGTCTTCCTTGATACCAGTAAGATGGAAGGAATATCATTTTTCTTTTGGGTCATTCTTTCTATGTATTCCCTGTTACAGTGCCTGGCATCTATATTTCTGTTGATGTAAAGTATTGAGTTACACACTTTTTATAATATTATGGAAACCACATGGACTTTCAGCCGGTTCAACTGGCTTTCAGTTCCATCTTCGCCACTTCCCGCTCTGTGATGGGGGAAGGTTATTGCTCTACACCTCAGCTTCCTCGTCAGTAAAATGGCATAGGAATTTCTAGCTGTTGTGGCTAGTGTGACTATTGAAATGGATGATGTATCTAAGGCATATAGTATATGCTTCATAAATTAGAGCTGCTTTATACTGATTACTCTTTTGCACTTATGTTATAGGTTTAGTTTCATTGTTTAGGAGTTTCTTCCATCACACTGCACCTTTCCTTCCCATCATTTTCAATGTTACAACTTTTAAGTAGGTTTATGCACTCTCCACCCTGCCTTTTTTAAGCAGAGAAACCAAAACAGCCTGCATGGTACATGGCAGCTGACATCGCCTATGAAGGAGGCCTAGGCTTTCGTGCCTGGCAAGTCTTGTCTCCAGTTTTTCTGCAAAAGAAAAAAAATGCATCAACATGTTAGGAATTTCTATCTGAAGCCTCAACCTTTTCTGTTTCCAGGGTACACCCAACCCTTCCTGTAATCTTTGTGCTTGGAGGAATTCCAGAGGTATTTCTTTATGCCCAATTATTTATTTAGAATTATGCTTTCAAATTAGAATTCTCTTTAAAGGCTATTCATTTGAATTTTTTAAAAAGGACAATTTTAAATTAAAATTCTTTTAAAAGTTGATTCCTTTTTTTAAAACTGATTGGAATTAGCTAAAAATTAGCAATATTTCCATGCTTTTTTAAGCAAAATTTATAAAGAGAATATTTCTTAATCTTACTGATTTGGTTCAGATTTTTCCATAGATTTTACTCCTAGGAGATATCTATATATCTATGCCTATATATCTATGCCTATATCTATATATCTATACCTATAGATATATGTATACCTATACCTATAGATATATATATAGATATATGCCTAGAGAGAGAGAGAGAGAGAGAAACAACTCCTAAGCTAAAAACATTGTCTTTTGTTAGTACTATTGTTTAGAATTATATCTGTCTCAGGAAAGCTGAAGAACACATCTGCATTATCATATCATTCACAAGATACGTACCTAATAGGAAAATAATACATCCATCATATCCTGAGCCACATCACAATGAAAACTTCCCATTCTTTATTTATTTGCCAGCAGCCCTTCTGGGTGTTCCAAACTCAATGTGAACGCCAAAGATAAGCAGAAGTTGGCAGAAGGAACGTGCAGATTTACAAGCAGCTTGCTTTTCTGTTTTCATGTGTCTTCTCACAAGTCCATTTTAGCAGTAACTGCCTTTCAGGGTTTGAAACCATGAATTCAATGCCAGTAACTTTTCACATGTTAAATTGATGCTTATATTTATACCTTAGCCTATGCTGGATGAGTCATGGCCAGTTAACGGTTAAGCTTAGAAGAAAACGATGTTTATTAAAATTTTATCTTTTGTTGAGTTTCTGCTTACTTTTTCTACATTTGAAGGATGGGAGAGGAGCTAAGAACATAGGGTCTGGAAGAAGTTATACTGGGTAACAAGTAATAGCTTTGCAATGTGTGTTTTTAATGTTGTTTTTCTCTGAATATCACAAATGTGCCTGGTTGGCATCTACAACTTGGGTTCGAATCCTGACCACCCACTTACTTGTTTTCTTTCTTTTTTTTTTAAAGGATTATTAATACTGAACCTAAGCCTCAGGATTTTTCTAACTAAGAATAAGAGCAGATACAAAGTAAACTCTCAATATATAATCCAGGCACTATGTTAAGCAATATATATATATATTCTCATTTAGTCTTCCTAACCGTCCAATAAGTAGACTACTATGGTCAGTTTTCTGATGAGTGGACTAAGACTGAGAGTTTATATGTAAAGCTCTGATGCCCAAAGCCAGAGTCAAGGAGATGCTGGAGCTGGCATTCCAGCCCAGATGCCAGGGTCCAAATGCCCTTCCCTGAAATAGCGCTGTCCCCTAACCTGCCGCTTTATCTGAGCCGGAGTTTAGGAATTGATTTTGGTGAACATCCGGCACAGTGAAGTCCTACTTCCTGCCTAAACCAGGCAGTACTTGTGTTTTCTAAGGGACCTTTGAAGGGCACTGAAAGTGTTCAGTAAATTTAAGTAGCAGTCATACCACAGACACCTGACAACCCCACATCAACTGTTAAAGGTTATTTAATGTGAATGCATGTTGGAGTGCTGATTGTTTTGTTGAAACATTCTTCAAAACTACTGACAATTTGAGATAAATACTTAATATTTATTTTTCTAACATGAGTAATATAAATACTTAACATATATGTATAAACACATCTCTGGGTTTGCCTTCATTTTTGTACTGACTTTAAGTTTATTATTGTACTGGGTGAACAATATTATCAGAACAATTAAGTTCTGAAATTTAAATCATTCATAAGTTTATATGAATAACATGGATACACATTTTTAGGTATAAAAGAAAAATTTTCATAATTTCAGAAGTATCATTAACCATCGGTTTGGCCATAATGGTGTTATAATGTTAAGCACTTGTGAAAGAAAATAATAATGTATAAATATACACATATTTTTAGAACTCAAAATTTGGGAATTTTAGATTTTGAAGTAATCTGGGCAAAAACTGTTTATTTACTAACTTCGTTTTATTCCATAAAATATTATGACCTAGACAACTTCATTGACTCACTCTGCATACCTGAATAGTATTAAGTACCTTTTAAACATTTCTGTTAGGAAGCTATTTAATTATAGGATTTAATTAGTGGAAAATTTCCAGTTAATTTCTTTCAGAGGGTTCAAAATTGAATGTTGTTTTAACAATATAAAATAATTTTATGTGGCATAAGATTACTTAATCCATGTTTACTTCCAAATGTAGTTTTGAATTTTCATATATTTATAGTAAGAGTCAAATAATATTCTGCTCTGTTGTTTTCACATTACCCACTTCTCTGTCCCTATTGGGTCACACCCATTAGCATGCAAACATACTATTTCACCCACCTGGGAAAAGCAAAAGCAAAGTCAACAATGTTCTTCTCTTCAACCTTCTCCAGCTACCACCCAGTTCCTCCATTCTCCTGTACAGTAAAAGTCCCCTCAGATGTTACCAAGGTTTGTTCCCTTCATTTATTGTCCCCCATCTTCTCTTGAACCCATGCAAGACAGTCAGTTATCCATCGCTCATGGATACAGTTTCACTCCTGCCCCCAGTCTATACTCTCGAAACAACAGCTGGTGACTCTCGGGAGGTGTAAGATCACGCCTCTCCTGTGCTTCAAAGCTTCCGGTGGTTCTCCACTCGTAAAAATAATCCAAGTGCTCCTATTTCCAGTCTCACATCCTACCTCCCTCCTCACTCACACTTCTCCAACCTTACTTGCTAATTCTTGAATTCACAAACATGCTCCTGTCACTGGACCTTGAAACACCATATTTCCTCTACCTAAAAGGCACTGGCTGTAGGTATTCTCATAGTTTACTCCTTAAAAGCTTCCTTGACCATCTATGTTACATGTTTTCCGTACCCCAGCAACAGGATTGGAAGATCACGAACAAGATAGTCTTAGAAAGAGGCACGTGAACAGACTCCTGGTACTGAGCACAGACATGCAGATCTGTAGATCTCAAGTTAATTCCCACAAGGATGCTCTCCCACAAAGGGAAACAGAACAACCAGGTTGACTGGATGACTCATCCAGGGTTCCGTCCTTGGCTGCCTCAGTGCTTATGGAATGGGCCCATGAATACAGGGATCATAGTGTGATGGCTACGTGCAGGCCAGCGCCATGGAATCCCTTTCACCAAGGCTACCAACTGCTGGTGCTGAATACCTGACCTGCTGGTAGCAGAGGCCAACACTGAGCTCTCAAGAGAGACCATCCTTCACAAAGTTCATTGGCCACTTAGTGACAAGTTGTCTGCACCACTCTCCTCCCCTAATGGGAAGAGCAGAGATTCATTATTGCTGGTACTGGTTCCTACACCAGACATGGGTTTTGCCCTCTCTTTCCGCAGTGCCTGTGCCAGCTCCATCTTATGAGAGCCTACAGAGCCTGATCTACTGTCACAAGATTTCACAAATAGTGCCCCAGAACAAGGAACACATTTTTAAAAATTTTTCTTATTGTTGTTCAAGTACAATTATCTCCATTTTCACCCCACCACACCCACCACCCTACCCATCACCACCTTCCACCCTCAAACCTACACCCTTTGGCTTTGTCCATGTGTCCTTTATACATGTTTGCAAGGAACACATTTTACAGTGAAAAAGTTATGATAACAGGCATCTGTCCCTGAAGCCTGTGTCACCCTGAAATACATGGCTCAGTAGAATGATGAAATGGCCTGTGAAAGGGATGGCTAAGCTCCCATTCTAGAACAACATCCTGTAGGAAGAGGTATTGTTCTCCATCACTGGCCGTAGGCAGTGAGCCAATGGCTGCTGCATGCTGTTGTTTCCCAGTCGATAGAACACATGGAGCTGGAGGTGAAGGGTTACCCCCAACATTATCGCACCGAGTGATCCAGGAAATGAGTCTGTGCTTTCTGTCCTTGCAGTTTTAGGCTCTACTGGATTTGGGGTCTGAGTTTTCAGTTAGAGAATGCATCAGCTGAGGGCCCCAATATGGGTTCCACTGAACTAAGACTACCACTACTACCCCAATCAGTTTGAATTCATCAAACATAATTAGTAGACAACTAGAGATAATCAATTCTGATGGTCCTGAAGAGGTAGGGTTGCTTTAGCTACTGCAGATGAGGGAGGAGTATGTCTGGAATTCATGATATTCAGAGAGGCATCTTTTGACTTCCATGTCCAGTGATAAGTGTGAATAGGCAATTATGGCAACTACAACCTAACAAGGGCAAGGCAACTAAGGGCTTAGGCCTTTAGGATGAAGGTCAGTGTCACTCCATTAGCTGAAGTGATAGTTGAAGGTAAAGGAAATCTGCAGTGGGTGCTAGAGCAGGGACAGGTGAATGCTCGTTACAGCCTCAGGACCACTTGTAATAGTGTGGCCTGTAGCTTGACCCACTAATCTTCTGGTATTAAATCCTCAGCAGAGCTCTCAGCCGGCCACCACCTCAGAAGCTTGATAATAGATTATACTTAAAGGACAAAGCATGAGAATTTCTGTGCAGTGCAGGAGGGGACTGTATCAGGTGCCTTTTGCCCTCAGACTCACATCCTTGTTCTCACCACTAATTCTAGCCACAGCCCTGGCAAATAGTTCCCCCAAACTTTGACTCAGCCTATGCTTTCAGATTCTTGCCCCAAGTTCTCACAACATGGCCTTGTCTACTGTCCCAGGGCTGCTTTAACAGAGGGACTTGGCACATGGATCCCAAATGGCATACATGCGGCTTGAAAGTGCAGGAAAAGTTATTTCCCCCAGTGGGAAGCTTCATCTCATGGGGACAGGTTTGATGAATAAATGCTTCTTGCTGTCAGTTCTTTGATTGTGAGAGGCAATCTCTATTTTTCCTAAGTTTCAGGCAAGATCAAGCCCCAATTGTCGTCAGTGGTGTCCAGGTTTTCTTTCTTCAGGTTTTATTCCCCTTTGTCCCTAAGTGATCACCACCTAGTTAAACTGCTTGCAAGTCCTCACATTGACTTTGCTTAGTAGGAACTCGGGGTTGCCCTGCCTGGTTTGGCTCAATGGATTGAGTTCTTTCCTGAGAACTGGACGGTTGCTGGTTCCATTCCCGCTCAGGGCACATGCCTGGCTGCAGGCGAGGTCCCTGCTTGGGGGTGTGTGAGAGGCAACTAGTCAATGTTTCTCTTGCACACCAATGTCTTCCTCCATACCTTCCCCTCTATCATAAATAAATTTTTAAAAAATAATACATACATACATAAATACATACATACATATAATCTTTCATAAAATAGGAACTCATGGTAAAAATAGCATTATGGTGTTCCCCTCATGTAATTTTTCTACTTTCCCCTTTAGTTCCCCCTGTAATTTTCCCCTTTACCATGTTTTTTCATAGTAGTTTTAACCCCACCAGATATAGCATATTGCATCTGATGGTGTGTATGTGTACATATATACACATGTATATGTATTTGTATATTTGCATGTAAAATATTTGTCTATTTGCTCTACCCCTTCTTAACCTACCACTGAAATATAAGCTGTTTGATTCCACTGTGTTTAACAATACCTGACAAACAATTGGTTCTCAAGAATTACTTTTATGAATTAAATTAATTAAAGTCTAATTCCTCAGCTTCCAAAGAAGATTAAAATCACAGGGATAGACAGGGAATAAGCTGAATGCTTACTTCAGTTCTGCTCCTTATTATTTATTGAGTAAGTCAATACTGAATTACAATGGTTTGATCTCTAAAAACAGAATTCATTAATAATAATTGAGCATTTTTACTTTTCCAGGTTTTGCTCAAGCAAACCAGTTTAACTATGGAGTTGATGATGCTGAGCTGGGAAACAGTGTGCAATTAGTTTCTTCTTTTCGATCGATTTCTTGTGATGTAGAAAAAGATGCAAGCCATTCAACTCAAATAACATGCTATACTAGGTATGTTTTAAAGTATCTTTAATAACATCATTTTTATCATATCAGAATTACAGTTAAGCATATTAGTATTACAATAGTCTTATCACTCTGGCTGTTGTTATAATAATATTTTTCTGATTATCACTTATTTTTGATTTCATGATGTTTAGACTATTTTATACATTTACTACAATCAATTATAATGCTCTTTCCACAAATTGGCATGATGAAATGTATTCTAAATTCTTTCCCAGGTTATTAGGGCTATTATCATTATTGATCTCTTTTAGAAGATAAATGACTACTATTAAATTATAATGATGCTTCTCAAAATATCAAAATTATGCTTTCCTGTCAGTTTTGATTGATTTTATTCAATATGTTGACACAGTCATTAAGATTAAAGATGATCATTTTGTATAGTGACATTTCAAGTTTTTTGCTATTAGTTCAAATTAATGTTTGTTATTAGCAACTTGGGGAAAAATTAATCATTTTAAATTGTAACTTTCAATACTGAAACATGTAGCATATATTCCAGAGGATTTCATCTACTTTAGTCTTGTTGGCTATTTTTTTTTTTTTTTTGTGGCAAAAGCTTACTTATGGAGAAATTTGATTAAAACTTTTTAAAAGCAAGGTGATATATTACTATTTTAAATGATTATCATCACATTTGTTATTGCATTTATTTTTCTTTTCAGTAAGTGTCAGTGCACTTAGAGAGAGCATTTGCCTGAGGTTTGTGATTTAGAATTTGCAGTACAGCATTCAGGACAAAGATAATCTTTGCATAATGTAAAGTAGAATTTCATTGCCCATCAATTAGAATTTTAGACACCGTTTTTCAAAAATGAGGTAGCCTGGGGAAGTATATTTTCTAATTAATACTATATGTTCAATAAAAGAGATATTTTGTTTTTAGGGCTGTAAGACACACCTAGGTTTTAGAGGAGGAAAATGGGAAAAAAAATTTTTGAAGCGAAAAATGTGGTAAAATATTTAATAATCTGTGACCTTGTTCCACCGCTGCCCCCCCCACAGCAAGTCAGGTAAGCTACATTCGGACTATAAGATGCACCCCCATTTTCCTCCCAAATTTGGGGGGTGCATCTCATAGCCTGAAAAATACAGTATTACATTCCTTACGTCTTACATGTTCCTCATTTGCCTTCCAGAGCAATGCCTGAAGATTCCTACACTGTCAGAGTCAGTGTGGATGGGGTTCCTGTTACAGAAAACAGCACCTGCAAAGGCCACCCGCACAGCCACGCATGCAGCTTCTACGTATGTGGGGGCTCGTCTTCAACTTACGGATAATCAACCTCACGCTTTCCTTCCCGCAGAACTGGGTTTTTATTTTTAATTTTTGCAGATTGTTATCTATGTCCACTCTTAAATAAATGTTAGCATGTAATAAGGATAATTTCACCCAGTTTTACTTAGCTTTCATAGCAATAGAATCTCTTTTATTATGTCTGATTTGCTTCCCTCTTCTTTAAATTAATTTTATTAATGGATTAAACTTTTATACTTCCAGATGAAATTCTTGTTCACAGTTTTTTCTCTTTCTCCATTTCTGTTCTCAGTTAGATTCTTTTTTGTTTTCCTATTTTCAGTGGAGTCACTTCCATTTTCAATAGAAGCATAATGACTTTTTCTTTCTCCAATAAGCATTTCTCTCCCTTTACCACCTTAATGTGTAGAAGAACAAGTCTGAAGTCATTCTTAGCTTCACATTTAATGTTTACCTCTTTTCTGGGTAGTCTAAAAATCTGTCCTTTCACTTTTAAGTAGAGATCTGGGCACTCCTTAGGTGGTCCCTGAACGACAGTGTGGGGGACTACTGACATGTATTGAGAACTGACTGCTGGCTTCTTTTGTTTGTATTATTTAGTTTCTATGCATCCCTTTCTGCATCATCAAACCTCCACTCCAAGACACTTCATTTGTTAATAACGCTGCCCATGTTTTGTTTGTTTGTTTGTTTGGTTTGGTTTCTGTGGCATCCTTGTTTTTCTGCATATGGGGTCTTCCTGATCTACTTCTAGCCCCCCATTATCCACAGGGGATAAGTTACAAGACCCCCAGTGGGCACCTGAGACTGCAGATGGTACTAATTCCTGATCAACTTCAACTGTGCTGGAAATGCAGCAGCAGCTTCTTCATCACCAAATGCACTAGTTTTTCTATTTTTCAGTTCAAACCTATTCCTGAGTCTGTGTGACCATCCCTTACTTGCAGTAAATGGCTTGATGTTACTAGATTCAGGGGATCCCTTGCTGAATTTTCCTGTAATTTTTTTTTTTTTACTTCCTACTACATCAAGAATTTTTTACCTTTTCACTAAAGGAAGCACTTTACAGCTTCTCTTTCGCATAATTCAGATCGCCAGCTTCACTACTCCTGTGCATTGGGGCCATTTTTAAGTAAAATAAGGGTAATTTAGATACAAGCACTGCCACACTGGGATAGTTGATCTCATAACCAAGATGGCTACTAAGTGACTGGTGGGCAGGGAGCATGGACAGTGTGGAGACGCTGAACAAAGTGATGATTCATGTTCGGGCAGAATGTAGTGGGACTTGTGTGATTTCGTCACAATACTCAGAATGGCACACAATTAAAAACTTATGAATTTTTTTACTTCCAGAATTGTCCATATAATATTTTTGGACCCTGGTTGACCCTTGAATAACTGAAACTGTGTGCAAGGGAAAGACCACTGTACTTGTTGTTAAGTGTACAGTTTGATTTGTATATATCTTAGTTACTGAGCATTCTTTATTTTGCCCATCGAGTCTGCTCTTTACTTTTTTGGTGTTAATTTTTTTTTCACATTGTCATTTATTTCCCTTTTGCAGTAGTTATTACTCATTTTGCCTGTGGAAAAGAAGTTGGTGTGTGTTTACTCAGATAATAATAGTGATAATTAATATGTAACTGACTGTATGCCAGGAGCAACAGTCTAACTATATTATAAATACTAGCTCTTGACTGTCACAACCATCCTCTAACTGTATAATATTATTGCTATTATTATCACTATTTTATGGAAAATGAAACTGAGAAATTACATTTACCTGAAGTCATTCATCTGGGGGTGATAGAAATCAAATTTGAATTCAGACAGCCTGACTCTGAAACTGGCCTCCTAATTACCATCCCCTCCTGCCTCATATATGTGCTTGAATATATGTAACAGGTGTGTGTTAATTTACTATTCACTGCCATAAAAATTTACCCGAACTTAGGGACTTACGACAGCACAGCCTTATTACCTTTCTGCCTTGTAGGCTAGAACTCTATGGGTCTCAGTGGGCTAACATCAGGGTGTCAGGAGGTCTCGTCCTTTTGGGAGGCTCCACGGGGGAATCTGCGTCCCTGCTGTTCTGTCTTCTAGACTGAGGTTGCCCACATTTCTTGGTCATGGACCCTTCCTCCGCTTTCAATGCCAGCGCTGGTGCTTGAGTTCTTACCACATGCATCACTCGGAACTTGCTTTTCCATTGTTATATCTCCTTCTCTGATTCTGGCTGTTCTCTCCCCTCTTTCACTTATGAGGACTCTTGTGGTCACATCAAGCCCAGCCAGATAATCTAAAGTGACCTCCCTATTCTAAGATCAACACATTAGCATAATTCTATCCGTAACCATCTGCCATAGAACTTAACACAATCACAGGTTCCAGAGATTAGGGGCATGGATAGCTTGAGGGGCAACTACTCTGTCTATCACGATGTATTCCTCCCTGGAATCCTGTTCCCTTCCAGTCCTTATCTGCTGTCACAGCTCTTAAGAATTATAATTGCACTGCTCTAAAAAATGTATCTAAAGTTTACTTTGATGGACTTTTCCCAATTTTTGCTTCTATGTTTTTGAAATATGCATTGTTATCTTTCTTCCCGGGCTTAGTTCAAAGAAGACTTTCTTTAATTTTATCCTAAAAGTCTTTGCCAGAGAGCCTTACTACTGTGGTTTGACTTACACTGATAACAAAAGTGTGGTTGAATTTGAAAATTCAAAGCTAGAAACATTTTGAAATGAGAGAGGGTTTTTAGGGGATAAGAAAAATATCTTGGATAGTCAGAATAATATTCTAAACTTTATTTCTTAGATGTAAAAATGAATATTTGCACAGTTATTTCATGGATACAGTTTTAATATATGTAATGTAAGAAACAGGGATATTCCTTAAGACTAGGAATAAAATAGAGATGAGTCTGCTTATCGAAAGTATTATTTTACAGGCAAAAAGTTTCAGAACCCCAACAATACGGAGCATCACACCTTTATCTGGGACTCCAGGTCTGTTATATGACAGCTGAACTATCTCTTTGGTTTGTGGTAATTAATTTACTTTTTAGTGTATAAAATTATTATAATATCTGAAAATTTATAAATGGTATTTTCCTAGTTGTACAATTAATTCCAATATATTTTATAAAATGGTTTTCAATGGCTGCATCTGAATCTACTTTAGTGTATTTAACTTTTTTCCTATTGGACATTTAGCTGGTTTCCAGTGTTCATCATAACAACTATAATTATACCAGTTTATAATTCCAATAGGAATATGTTAGAATGCCTAGTTCTGTAACCTGGACAATTCTATGTACATTTTTCCAAGTACTTACATGAAAAATGTAAGTTTTAAAAACAATTTCCAATTCTTTGATTTATGTAATTAAATTTATTTTACATTTACTGACCATTTGTATTTTTTCCTTTATAAAGTACTTGTTTTTCTTCTTGGTTTAAATTAAGGCTAGTCAACATTTTTAATATTAGATTATGAGAAATCTTTACATTTTAAGGATATTAACCATTTATATATATGTGAGAAATACTTTGGAATTTATCATTTGCTTTGAAATTGATTAATGATTTTTCTGTCATTCAAACACTTTTAATTTTCATTACCAAATCTGTAAACCAGCTCTGGCTGACATGACTTGGTGCATTGCGTTTCAGCCTGCAGACCAAAGGGTTGCCAGTTCGATTCCCAGTCAAGGCACATGCCTGGGTTGTGGGCCAGGTTCCCAAATGGGGACATACAAGCGGCAACCATACATGATGTTTCTCTCCCTCTCTTTCTTCCTCCCTTCTTGTCTCTCTAAAGATAAATAAATTAAACGTTTTAAAAAAGGTTTTTAACCTTTTTAAAAAATCTATAAATCATAACCTCTTATTTCTTTTGTTTTTATGCTATAGAAGACCCCCCAAATCTCAATTATATGAGTATTACATAAATTTTCACTTATTTTTAGAGATTTTATGTTTTTAAAAAAAAATTAAAGATTTTATTTATTTTTAGGGAGAGGGGAAGGGAGGGAGAAAGGAGAGAAACATCCATGTATGGTTACCTTTTGTACACCCCCTACTGGGAACCTGGCCTGCAACCCAGGCATGTGCCCTGACTGGGTATCGAACTGGTGACCCTTTGGTTCAGAGGCTGGCACTCAATCCACTGAGCTACACCAGCTGGGGTGGTTTTATTTTTATATTTAATTTTTATTTCACCTAGGATTGATTTTGTGTTTTTAGTGTAGAGACTCTTATTTATTTTTTCCAATTAAATCACCTATGACCTCAGTGATATTTATTGAGTAATTCATCCTGTCAGAAAATACCTCTTTAATCTATAAGTATTTATAGATACTTTCTTAATACTAGATACTCATTTATGTTTTAGTGTATTTGCTAGAACTTTCAGGAGAATGTTAAGCAGTAGTGGTGAACTTGGGGTATGAGTACTTGGCTGCTCCTTTCGTTGGAAGACCTCTCATGTTTGGGTAGCACGTGTGTGGGCATATGGGCACATATCTCATGCAGAACTTTGTGTTTGTCTTTAGGTACATTAATAACAATCCAAGGGAGAACCTTCACTGACGTCTATGGAAGTAATACTGCACTAAGCTCAAATGGGAGAAATGTTAGGATTTTGAGGTAAATTATCGATGTGGAAACATATTCTTATAACTTATAGACTGGATATTCCCAAAATAGTGGGTCAGATTATATTAAAAACCACTACAATGGGGTTAACCAGTGTTCTTTCAGCCAGACCATAGGAAGAAAACTAGCCTGTTGGATGGTGCACTGACATGGAAGCATCATTCTTTCTCTATGATAGATTGATTAATAGAAGGCACAAGGAGGCAAGTGCCAGGGCAATTGAGTTAAAGTCACAGAACTTTATTACAGGGGATTGTTATTACTTAATCTAACTGCCTCATATTGCACATATAAAAAAATAAAACAAAACAAAATGACACTCCGAATTCTAGACATTCAAGGCTTCGTCAGGGTCAAGAGGAGAACCCAAGTCAGCTAACATGTCATTTGGTACGTTTTCTACGGCACCATGGTGTACGGGACAGCGCTAAAACAAACCACCACCACAACAACAAAACATCAATAACTTACTACCAGGCTCGAGTTTGAATTCTGGTTTCTTCATTTACCAACTCTGGACGAATGGTAATTATTGGCTAGTTATTGAACATCCAAAACAATTGTCCACATTTTAGACTGGAAACAAGTATTTTGACTACAGTTCTCATCCCGCAGCATAGGTGGAGCTATCTCCATATTGCCTTACAGACGGAAAGTCTGTTAGTTTCCTACAGAAGGAAGTGGAGGATCAGTCTCCTGGCTTTCGAGATATTTCATTCTTATTGAATACATATATAAAATGGATAAGTCAAACAACAATTCAGACAGCATACATACATATACATTTGCATATATAACTTTGTAAAACATACAATTTGAAAGGTTTTACTGAATGAAATAAAGTTGATTTATGTGGCATTATGTGAGGCATAACTCAATTAAATAACATCTCCATCATTCTATAATCTGAAAGTGTTCATATCGATTCCTTATATATAAGAAAGAACTACTAAATAGAAAATAAATATTTAACATTTTATATAAACAGTTTTAACATAAAGATTTTTTATTACCATATGACTGTTATGAATGGTTTATATTCTAATCCTTAGATGGGGTTTTCTAAGTCATCTTTTTCCATAAAACTGCCAAGAAATAGAAGGCTTACCTTTAAAAAAGATCCCTTTTCCCCTCACTGTAGCTGAAGTTAATTCTGTTTAACACAAAGGAATGGATGAAATTATGTCGTAAAGTCAGAGAACTGCGATCGGCAGGGACCACAGAGGTCGGGCTACCCAGCCCTTACACTCTGAAAACCCTGAAACACGATGTATACACAGAGAAAGAATTTCACACACCTACTAATGGGAGGTGAGGAGATCTGAGACCCACATTTATCTCATTTCTCCCACATTAATTGTGACAGTAGGGCCCCTGAGGCGTTACATTGTGCCCAAATGCCATTAGCGGTGCTGAGCAGGGAGTCAGGACACCCTGGTCCTCAAGCTGCTTCTGCTACTCACAAGTCCTGTCAATTCCGCCAAATCTCTGAACTCGGACCAGATAGAAATTCTAGAGGACATGCAAATGACTAAAATGATCAAGTGCCTACCAAGGAGCTTTAAGATGAGAAAAATTAAAATATATGTATGTACTTAAGGCCAAATAGTATAGTACTGCCATAGACAGGCAAACCCAGACCACTGTGGGAATAACTGGGTATGCTTAAGAGTGAACAAGGAGCTGACTGTCTAGGCTCAAATTCTTGCTCTGCCCCTTACTGGCCATAGGCGTGGGCAAGCTACTTAACTTCCCTGTCTTAGTCTCTTCATCTGTGTAGTGGAATGATAATAGTTGCTAACTTGTAGAAGATTGCATGGATTGAATGTAGTAATTGCCTATAAGTGTTAGCTGCTAAAATTATTAAGTGCAATGAGGCAGGAGATTAGGAGAATATGAATCCATCAATCTTTAATGGGTACAATAATTCAAGTTACCTTCTTTATAGGCCTAATGCAATGACCAAGTGAAAGGATTTGTATGTGAAAGTATAATAAAAAGTTCAAAATTATCTGCAAACAGAAGTCATTGTATTTCAAGTTCAGGTTTGTGCCTGGCCTTATCTTGAGTCTGTAATTTGCTGTCACAGACACTGAGTGGTTTATTATAATGGTACAAGAAAAATACAATACTCATCAGCAACCTGCAGGCCTCCAATGCCATCAGGTCCTATCAACCTTGAAGCAATATGTTGATCCAATCAGCTGCAGAAATGCAAAGACAGATGTTCTCTCTCCAGCCTTACCCTGTCCCTCTTCAGCTTCTCATTTTTATTTCAACCTACTGATGCTGTTAGACATTCTTTTCATCCTGATTACTCTTTGGGGACTCTGTTATGGACCTTGTTGAATTTGTATAGTATATACAAATAGTATAGTACACATATAGTATACATATATAGTATACATATAGTATACATATAGTATGAAACTTACTACAAAATTATTTGTCTTGAATTTGAATTAATGGAACTTCAGATGGAAGGGTCCCCATTATCTGTTTCAATGTTTTGTCTTCCCATAGTACTTCTGACTTGCTAACACACCAAATATGTTCTGATTATCATTATTGTTATCTGCCTCCCCAAGTTAGAGTGTCAGCCCACGAGGGCAAGGATCTGTTTTTTTTCACTGGTGTGTTGCAACACCTAGAGCAAAGACTGTGATATAACAGGTGTTCGATGGATGTTTGTCAAATGAATAAGTGATTGAGAAAAAAGCATAAGGTGGCATTAAGTTGGTGGGAAGAGAGCATTTTGAAAATTTATTAAACATAACCTGTTCTTTTCTAATAAAATATTTTTGCAGAGTATATATTGGAGGGATGCCCTGTGAGCTTCTTGTACCACAATCTGATAATTTGTAAGTAATCCAAATACCGTAATTTTCATTAGAAAAATAAATAGTAGATATAAACATCCTGAGTTAAAACAGTAATTTCTAGCAAGATGAAAGACCTGAATGCTTTATAAAACAGCATAAATTATAATATTTTATGGTAAATTAGCAAGAATTTATATATTTAGATATTATCTGATGTCCCTGGTTATCTCCAGTATAGTTTGATAGGAACTATTATTTAGCTTATTATGAGAAAAATGTTTTGACAAGCATTTCTATCAAAATAATTGTTTCTGGTAGTATTTTAAAGTTTAAGAGGAATATCGATAGGGATGGTCAAATGAATTATAAAATATTTAATTGTTCAACAAAGATTTATTCAAATATCTTAAACCAAAGCTGGGAAATATTTTAGTTTCACAGAAATTATTTTTGTAGCAGTTTCTGTCTGGATACCTATTCTGAAACTCATGTTTTTAAGGGAAACATAAGACTTTAAAATGTCTGTGTCAATGTGAGCTTTGAAATTAACATGTGTTTCATTAGGTATGGTCTAAAACTAGACCATCCAAGTGGAGACATGGGTTCTATGATCTGCAAGACGACTGGAACTTACATCGGTAAATATTGATCTTTATTCTTTGTATCTCCGAAATGCCTGACTCTATTTCCTTGTTTTTATTCTTCTGCAACATCCACCATTTATTAAATACTAGCATTTCCTCTTTTCCTTGGCTTCTTTTCAGTTTCATGTAAAGATGTATGAATTACCTTTTTCCTAAGGTTTACATTTAAGGTAAGCTTCTTCAAATTTCTTTTTTCTTCTTCATCTGTCGTCCAGAAGATTCCATGACAAATTTAGCTATTTCATTCTATTTTTCCCCTTGCTCTATCCACTCCATATACATAAACCTCTTAGTCACTGAATGAGCTTTGGTCCCTTCTGACTCAGGGCATTTGTGAGCTTCTCATCTTGAGAATTTCAGATAAAATGTATTGTCTTTAAAAGAAAAACAACTTTCCCTGATCTCTGCCTTACATTCTCAAAGCTCATTCTCCTTTTCCTTGATAGTTTTTTCACAACTTGTAGCGGTCTGATTGTGTCATTGCTCTTGGCTGGCTGTGTCCTCCCCCAGACAAGATGCTGTGTTAGGAGAAGAACAAGCTGTGTCCTCACTCTGCATCTCAACCTATGGCAGAGTGTCTGGCCCAACTAGAGAGCTGTTGAATGGACAAAAGAATTCCGGGGTTAACATGGTGACACACATATATGTTCTTTCATTATTCTCCATTTACTATTATATTTTGTCAGGTTTTTCTAGTTTTAACCTTGAAACACCTCATTATGTATACATTAAAATAGTAGGTACTTCTTTAAGATAGTTCAGTTGTCATTTCTTTGAGGATTAATAGATGGTTGTATAATTACAGTTTTCATTTGCAGTTTCTTTGCTTTTCAAATCAGCTTTATAATATATAGTTATTGCTCTCCCATGATTGGGAATTTAATTGATTGTGTATTTTAATTAATTCCAGGTCATCACAATGTCAGCTTCATCTTGGATAGTGATTATGGAAGGTAGGACATTTTGTAAATAATAATTTCCATAATTGATTCAAGTGGGTAAATAAAATAAAAGGGTATATTTACTTTGTGCCCTAGATCCAGAGATTAAAAAATTAATTACTTCTCACAAATTAACATCTAAGGGGTCTGCAACTCCCTTTCACTCATAATTCTCTACCATGGCAGGGCCACCCACTCCTGGGTGCATCTGCAAGTGTGTGGAGACATGTGTTGATTGTCACAGTAACTGGGGCATGTTAATGGCCTTTCGTGGGCAGGACCAGGATGTGCCAAACCTAAATGAATTGTTCTGCACAAAATGTCGTAGCGTCCTCCATTGAGAAAATGAGCCAGTTGGCAGAAATCCAGATAAATCCTATTATTTACCTGAGGAATACTAATATAGCTATAGTAGGTCAACAACAGGCTAGGTCTGTTGACTTCTTTGTTGTCTCTGAGGAGAGACTCAATGATTAGAAGTTTGAAAAGAATGGCAATATTACAACCGAAGTAGGTCTTATACCTGGCTAATGCTCACAGACTGCAAGAGAAGGCTGATTTTTGTTCCTTGCATGCATGGAACTGCAGTTGAGTTGATGGGACCAAATCCATTGTCGTAATATTTAGATCTTCTAGTTCTAGACATCTAGAGGCACATCTAGGTTTGCAGCACAGTGATGCCTGAGCTGGACGCTTTATTATAGACCGGTATAGATCTGACCAAAACCATTAAGAATGTTATAGTTCAAGGACAAACCAGAGTGGATGATATGTAAATAGTACAAAATTTACCTTTGTGATTTACAGGGGGCAAATGACTTAGAGTCCCATGAGTTAACTGTCATTTTCTACAAGGGCATGACGTACATATAACTTGATAAGACAGGATAATAGGATTCTGCTGACAATATTAGAAAACCACATTATAAGCAACAATTCTTGAGTTAGAAATGATTTCTTGAACTATATATGGCTCTCTTATGCTCTCAATGTCATCTTCAGGCAAGAAAAATGAACTCTTCATTTTGAGTCTGTATAAAAGGTACTAATTGCCAAATCTATCATCTGTCTCTCAGTGAAATAATTATCCAGAAATAGAAGGCTTGAGTCATAGAGATTGAATGTGATTGATAAGTGTACATAAATCAATATGCTGCATTAACTTGTCCCAAAAATTTCAATTTTAAAAAGCCAGTAAATTTCTGCATATTATAGGGAATTGGTATATGAAATTGTTGATTCTATGATCTTGACTTACAATTTTTTAAAGCAAATTGCCATTCTCTTATATTGTCTCAGAATTGATGATATTGTGTTTTTATGTGTTTTATCTTAGGAATTTAAGATAACTTAAACATACTACATTTACTATGTAAAAGCCTGTTTTTAAGATTTTAAAAATGCCATATAATATTTTACAATTTTTCAGGGGCATTTCCGAGTGTCAAAATGAACCAATTAAAGACCACCATGGCCCCCATTCTGTGTTTCTTTTAATAGCCAACCTTCCTCTATTACCCAAGTTCAAACAACAGCTGTTCCAAACTGATAAGGTTCAGAGGAGGCTGCCTTAATTGAGAAATGCCTAGTCATTATCATTGAATTAGTGAAAATCACCTCAATGTCATGCCAAATAAATTACATTCCAACTTTATGTCTGGAGGCAGTTTTCCTACCAACTTAAGAAGCAGAGATAATTTTTCTGATGCAGGATCTGACTGCAGGCAAGATTGTTGGAATTAGCATTATTTCAGATCTTTAGTAAGTCAACTAAAGGCTTATAACATAAAAATATAAAATTCAGTATGAACTTCTTAAATAACTAATTTAACATAAAATACTTCCAGGGACTCTAGCTTTTCTTCTCAATATTTCAAATAACATGTATTAACAACACAGTCTTTTTGGTCTCACCCAAATGTTAATTATGATATTCTTGGTGAGTGGCGATGTGATTAAATGGCCTTCATTATTTCTGAAAACACTTTCTAAATATTTTACTGATTATTCTATTACAGTTCTCCCAGTATTTCCCTCTTTGCCTCCATCCACCCAGCACCCCCCACTCCCTCAGGCAATCCCCCCACCATTGTTCATGTCCATAGGTCATGTATATAAGTTCTTTGACTATACTCCATTTCCTATGCTGCACTTCACATTGACATGCCTATTCTGTAACTACCTATTTGTACTTCTTAATCCCTTTACCTCCCCTCCCATTCTCTCACTCCCCCCTCCCATGTGGCAACCATCAAAATTCTCTTAGTATCCATCATTCTGTCTCTGTTCTTCTTGTCTGCTTAGTTTGGTTTTTAGATTCAATTGCTGATAGATATGTATTTATTGCCATTTTACTGTTCATAGTTTTGATCTTCTTTTTGCCAAAATAAATAAACCCCTTTTCTTAAATATTTTTCTTAAATAAATCCCTTTAACATTTCATATAATAATGGTTTGATACCAGACACTTTAGTTCCTCCCTGTATGTTACTGGTGCCTTCAAGCTGCTACCCTGGTGCTGGAGCTCAGAGGCAGTGAGTCCATGTCTGTGTATGGATTCTTTAAGGGGAACTCTCAGAACTCCAGAGGTTTCTTCCACCACTCAATCCCCACTGGTTTATGCAGTCAGAACTTATGGGTACTTATCTTCCTGGCACTGGAACCCTGGGTTGAGGGGGCCTGGTATGGAGCTGGGGCACTTCACTCCTCATATATCCCTCCCAAATTTTTATCCACCACATGTGGGTGTGGGACCAGCCTGTTCCATGTCTCCACCTCTCCTACCAGTCTGGGTGGGTATGGATTCTTTAATTCCGTAGTTGTCAGACTTCCATCCAACTTGAGTTCTGATGGTTCTGAATGACAATTGTTCTGTGGTCGAGTTATAATTTTGTTATTGTTGTGCAAGGAGGTGAGCCATCTTTACCTATGCTGCCATCTTGACCTGAACAGGACTCTTTAGTTTTCAAATGCACTTATAACACCTGGGTTAGATTTAGAGGGAGTTAACTGTTGGTCTCAACTACAAGATTTGTGTTATTCTTTTAAATAGATTCTCATTCCTTGTGTTCTAGTTAATTATGATGAATGGATGTGAGTGTTAACATTTGAATTTTGTAACTTTTCTAATTATGGTTTGTTGAAGTAATCAGGGAACAGCAGTTTCTAGATTCAGATTCTTTTCCTTCCCAACCTCCATGCTTAACTCTGGTGGATTGCTTTTAACTTGCTCTCGTCCATTGTACTCTCATGCAAATTAGTAGGTCTGGGCTCAAACTACCCGGGTTCAGGTTCTGTTTCTGCCACTTACTCTCTTGTCATCTAGTGTAAGGGGTTGATATAAGGACTAAATGACAATAAATTAAAATATTTTTTAAAATCCTAACTGCTTAAATCTCTCTGCAGGATACCTGACAAGTGTTCAGCAGCGTTAGTTATTGTGATACAAAGTGGGTTATAAGATAAGAGAGAGTTGGGGCTGGTGGAAGAGCCCAGCCTTTATCCTCCTGGTTTTATGGTGATAGAAATCCCTACTTTATTGGGTTATAATGTACATACAATAAAACGTACATATTTTACTTGTGCAGTTCAGTAAGCCCTGACAGATATATGTCTGTGTAGTATTTGTTTACTTCTGTAGTTGTGGAACCAATAACTAAATCAAGACACAGAACATAACCTTCCCCAAAAGTTCTGTCCAGCTGCTTTGCAAATTATAACATGACTTCTATTCCTAAAAGAAATAATTAATAACATTTTCCTAAAATAAAGCTTGCACTGAAAGTAAGAGTTTTTGAACTTTTTCTTAAACAGGAGTTTCCCACAAAAAATGGCATATTTTGTTTCTTCTCTGAATAAAATTTCCATGTTTCAAACATATGCAGGTACGTGACCCTTGACTCTGTGTGTGTGTGACAAAAAAGAGAGATGCATATACTTCATTCCATTAAATCAAAGACAATAATGACTTAAGATGTGCTGTGTTACTGTGCGTACATCTAAGGAGGAAAAATCCCTGAGAAAGGGAGTCTAACAGGAAGCCGTGTTGTTAAGCTAGGACCCTGAAGACTATATTCCTAGTGTGAGGTTGACTGGAAAATAAACCCACCACACTAAAAGAGATAGAAGGAAAACGGGCATGTCTCAACGTTGGCTGCTGGCTGAAGGAGGAAAAAAATTCTGCTGTCAATTTAAACCTCAAGCCAGTATTCTCTCAGATATACGCCCTCAGTCCAAGAGGATCCTCAAACAGATTATATTTATTTCAATTTACACAGGCCTCGGGTTGGTAGCACTCCTAGGAGAGTATCGGAAACAAACACAATTCTTATCGAAAGAATTTTTCTCCAGTCCAGGTCAGAAGTGATGGCGTTGGCACATTCAGATTTCATAGATGTTCAATGTGAAACAAAGGTGTCTTAGAATCAACCAATATGGTATAGCTTGGCTTTTTCTGGAAATTTATTTAATGTGAAACTCATACGTAAAACTACATAGCACTTTGATGGAATTGACTACATGTAATGCACTAGGCTCTTTTACCAATATAGCTGAAATTTTTATATATAAAGGTACTATATGAGAGAAATAAAAACATAAGATGTTGGCCCATAAATATACAGATTCATTCTCTAAGAGCATAGGGGAGATGAGGCTGTTCTTCTGTTTTCCCATGTTTTCTTTTGGCACCAAACACGTGTGTTCAGCCCGGGTTTTCCTTCCTCCCTGGATCCTCCTCCCGTTACCAGTGTCTCTGGAGGACCATTCTCCACTAAAGCCTGGTCCCTAGGAAATGTAGTTCTCTATTAAAGCCACACTTACTGTCCTCTGCAGGATTGTATCAGAAACAAAATAACGAAACACCTAATTCATTGAGTTGGTAACGCAAAACCTATACTAGTGGTACTAGGTGCTATAGCTAGGTAATTTAGGAAATTTTTTAAAAGCAAGCATTTGGTTTTATGTGTAATATTTACATAGTTTTAGTTCATGTGCTTTCCCTCACCCTCCCCAGAGGTCACTATGATTTCACCTTCACGAGGAAGCATTCAAGGTGGCACCCTGCTGACAATACATGGACGGTTCTTCGATCAGACAGATTCCCCAGTCCGAGTTCTAGTTGGAGGTATTTTTCATCATTTTCAATATCCTACTTTACAAGAACAAATTCTGTATTTAATAATTTGTAAGAAGAATAATTGTCTTTTCTCAATCAATGTCTTAAATTTAAAGCTGGGAATTTTCACGTAGGCATTTGGTTCTGGGTCTTGATGCCTTTTCCACTGCACCCAGCAGTGCCCCCCCCCCACCCCTGGCAGCCTTGTGTGACCAGGACTTGGGCTCTGAGGTCGGTACCAAAAAGGCAGGGTATGGTAGCATGGTGTGGCTGCCATCCACAAATTCCTTGCCACACTTCTAGACATTATTAACAAATTCTTAAATGTCATTCTTGAACTGTCGTTACTTCTCAATGGGTTGGTTGATTATGAGTAAATTTAAAGTAGTATTTAGGGGTACTCTCCTCATCTCCTTCTCAGATACTGTGCTCTTGTTTGGGCATCAGTAATTATTGATGATATTGGTCTTGCAATGAGCGTTAATTGATGTGTCCCATGGACACAAATGTACATAGGGATAGGTCCCTGGTTATGCATCAGTTTTATGGGTCTGGTCTAGATCTGTTCAGAGGTAAGGAACTATGCAACTTGAAAGAGAGATGGGGGTAAATATAGTAATGGGATCTTCCCACTCAGTCATAGTGACCTAACCTCCCTCGACCAGCAGGGAAAGCGATGTCAGCCTACGATACTCGCACCTCCTTTCTCTGAGACAGCCCTCTGCTCAGGGGTCTTCTACTTTGAAGGAGTTTTCTCAAGCCAGCCAACATGTGATTTCAAGAATAGAAGTTAATATAAAGCAACCTCATCTAACATTTATACAGTATCTTTCCCATCCCTATGAATCCTTGCCGGTAACCTGTATAAATACTAAAATCTAGGCCATAGATTTTAAAGTCTTATGCATGTTTTCTGATGTTTTAAATATAAATGTTTTGCATATTAGAACCAGGGACATAAATTATTTTAAATATATATAATGTGTTTTATGATCTGATGTACAGTTGACATGCAAATATAAGTTAATTTTTATATTTCATTGCTGTTAATGTGAAAACCAGATTTGAGATTTTAAATCCTTAATAATTTCTTGAAAATAATGATTTGAAAATACTGCTTACAATTTATTATCCCTTTTGTTTTCATGTGAAGAACTTGGACCAAACCAGGTTTTTTTTTAACCGAAGAGAACTGAGATCACCTACTTTTGTAAATTCTCAACATTGATTTTCTCAAGGCTTCACCTTGGACCCAGGAATGAAATCCCTTATAGTGACAAAATTTTAACAAATTTTTAACTTTATTTCTCAGAAATTGTGAAATTTTCTTACTCAGACTTGAGATATCTTGCCAAGAAAATGTTGCCTTACAGAAGTATGACAGTTAATGAGTGATAAGCTTTAATGGGGAATATATAGAGAAATGAGCCCCCCCATCTTTGCCTCTTGCTTATGTGACTTTGTTTTAATTGAAAAAGTGCTTCAAGACAGGTAGATGTGGTTTACATTATGAAGCTCTGTAATAGTAGCTTTGCACCTTGCTTCTCTATAGGTCAAGCCTGCGATGTTTTGAATGTCACAGAAAATAGTATATGTTGCAAGACATCCCCAAAACCTGATATTCTCAGAACTGTACATCCAGGTAAGTCACCAGAAGAGAGAATGGCCATTTCTACATTTACTTAAGAAATCTATTATTGATATATATCATTAATGTCTTAGTCCATTTTGGTTGCTATTGCAGAATGCCATTGGTTAGATAGCTTATAAACAACAAACATTTCTTTCTTGTAGTTCTGGGGGCTGGGAAGTCCAAGATCATGGTATTGGCAGATTGGGTGTTTGGGGACAACTGCTTCCTCATAGGTGGCCCCTTCTCCGAGGGAACTCCCTGGGGTTTCTTTGATAAGGGCACTAATCCCATTTATGAGGGCTACACCCTCCTGACCTAAGTGCCTCCTTAAGGCCCCACCTCCTGCTACCATTCATTGCCTTGGGCATTAAGGTGCAATGTGAGTTTGGAGGGGATACAGTCAGACTTCAACAAGTAGTAAAAATTATTGAATATTTTAGAATTTGTTCTTAGAAAATTACAATAAATTTCTTCCTACTTTTTCTCTTTACACTTTCTGGACCAATGGAGATAAACCTGACCTGAATCCCTCAGATGTCCTACTAAAACCAGCCATCTCCATTGATAGAGTATCATGGTGCCTTTATTTCAAATTAAGTGATGATTACTAAATGTTGGTACAGGCTACATGGAAATTTAAGTTATGCCTTTTCCTGGTTAAAAAAAATTAAATGGCAGAGTTTAATCTTCACTCATCGAGAATGATTTAGGAGTGATAACAGGGGATGAGAGAAACGGACCTCTAAATTCTTCAGACTTTCACCTGTGATGCAGGGAAAGTGCAGCTGATGGCCTTGTTATCCGAAGTCGTTCCACTGGGCCCTGGGCACGCGCTTACGTGGGCTGTGTATCTCTTCTTGTGCATACAGTGAAACTGGTTTATAATTGTAGCAATGGTTGGAATACAAAACCAAATAAATTCTATCTACCAACTTCTTAAATTTCTTCATTTTGAACAAAATTAAAAAAATGACCAGTTTAAGAAAAGAATTTTAATATTTGTAATTGGTAACTTCAAATAAAGTGGTATACATCAGGGAATGAAGTGCTCAAGCTTTTCTCTCAACTGAGCTGAAGAGGAGTCGCCGTTATTTCCTACATCCAGATGCTCCAGACAAGCCTAAGGGCACTGAAGGAAGTCAGGAGCCTGGCTATTGTTGTATTTTAAGGAAGAAACAGGAAGAGTTAGATGGCTTCTTTTTAGGTGAGAGAAAACTTAATCACAGGGTTTATGGCAAGTGTGGATGCACCCTAATGAGAATATTCTCTCTCTGGTTCTGTCCAAAAAGGAGATGGAATCCTTGACCAGAAGTGACGTTAAAAAATGAAAAAGAAAAAGGCACTGACAAATCTTAAAGCCCACAGTGTCTGTTCTTTGATTGGTTATAAGCTCTTAATTGAGTAACTTTTGTTACAGAGAATAATCAAGGCAAAGTTTTTGTGACCAAACAGTATGAACTTTGAAGTTTTTAGCCCTAACTATATAAAGCAACATCAGTCATATCATAGGTAATAATTATTATGTTGTTATCTTAAGTAAAGTCCTTATAAAGTGCCAAGTGTTTTCTATATTACATATATTATATCTAATCCCCTTAGGATCCATGCAAATAGTAGTATTACTCCCATTTTACATAGATGGAGACTGAGATGCAGAGAAGTGAAGTTCTAGTAAATTGTAGACTGTCTTAATAGCACTCTGTCCTCTGGATTCAGGTACATGTAGTAATTGTTTTAATTACACACATGCTCAAAAATATGAATTGAAATAGAATATCTCCAACCACCGCCCAAATAGGAGGCCTCTGAGACACCATGTCAAAATTCTAGTGAAAGGCTTCTTTGTTTTTATCTTCAGGTGGGAGAGGCCTGAAGCTTGAGGTGTGGAATAATAGTCAGCCAGCACATCTTGAAGAGATACTTGAATACAATGAAAAGACACCAGGGTACATGGGTGCCAGCTGGGTAGATTCAGCTTCCTATATTTGGCCCATGGAGCAAGACACCTTTGCTGCACGCTTCAGTGGATTTTTGGTGGCTCCGGATTCTGATGTTTATAGATTCTACATCAAAGGTGATGACCGTTATGCCATTTATTTCAGCCAGACTGGACTTCCAGAAGATAAGGTAGGGGAGACCAAGATCATCTTTGATATTATTAAAACAATATGATAATCTTTATATGCAATGTGTATAATTTATTCTAAGCCCAAAGCAATCAATATACTAAAGAATTTACCAGACACATTTTTCATGTGGGTGGATTCTTGGTTATTTTAACATTTGTGATGTGAACTATAAAGTTGTCAGAGAAAATGCATCACCTAAAATAAAATGCTCTCCCAGATCTAAATTTTCTCTTCCATGTGAAAAAACACATATGCTTTTTTTATTATTGAAATTTTTTATTATGAGAGAATTATAACTACAACAGAGGAAATGAAAAGAATTAAAATATTTTGCTATTATATTTTTACTCAGTCATGAAATAAAGGCCATCATTTCCTTATACCTCTATTTTGTTTTTTATATATGTAGGATCATACATCTAATTTCATAGTACTCTCTTCTCACATATTAGTATGTTGACATGTTATTAAATGATTGGTGCAAGGCCATTTGCATAGTATGTTATTGTATGGGTTTACTAAACTTACGTCACTCTCTCCATACTGTCAAATTTCTTACTTCTGATCTTTTATGACCACAACTTTATCAAACATTTGTATACATTAAATTATTCTGTATTTTATATTATTTCCTTAAGACAATTTCATAACTGTGAAACTAATAGGTGAAAATAAAAGAACATTTTTGACTCAATATATATTGGAAGATTACCTCTCAAACTGGATGCACAAGTTTAAATTGCTACCTGTGATAAATGAATTTCAATTTCATCATAGCTGGTCAATATGCTTCCTTCAAAAATGGTGTAGTCATTTCTGATGGGAACCCAGTCTTCTCATTCCAGTATGCAGACCCACTTGGTGATCTTTGGCATCTTTCATACCTACTTTCAATGATCTCATTTGGATTAAGTCCCTTGAAGTTCTCTGCAAAGCAAAAGAATGTTGTATTTAACAGTAAAAACTGTCCTCCTGCTACATGTCTTTCCAGTTTCTCTTGCAGTTCTAGTGGTGGAGAGCCATGCCTGCACCGTACATTTGGTACGGTGGTGCCTATGCTCGGGCAGAAGGGTGAAGTGAGCTTTGATGAGTTTTAAAAATTTCATTTAATCATGGATAAAGATCTTAGAAGAAAAATATGAAGTAGCTTTTCTATTCATAAAAGTCCTGAGGCTGACAGCAATAATAAATAATAAGTGCTGAAAATGTTTATTAATATTTCTGCCCTCTCTCTCTATCTCACTCTTTCTTCCTCTCTCCCTCTCCCCCTTTTTCCCTCTCTCCCTCTCCCTCTCGGCATAAGATAAGGATCGCATATCATTCTTCCAATGCCAACAGTTATTTTTCCAGTCCAACGCAAAGATCCAATGACATTCATCTTCAGAAAGGAAAAGAGTAAGGTTTTTTTTTTTCTTTAAATTATTGTGTGGTGTTTAAAAATTGTAAGTTCATGTTTAAATATTTTTTCAACTTATTTTTATTAGTGGAAGTGATGTTAGTTTATTGGTTTAATTTTTAATTTGTTAGTCTCTGTAATTTTAATTGACTTGTTTTTTGTATTTTCAAGAATACTGGCATTCATCTAAACGGGGAAATTTGACATCTAAGTTATCCCTGTTGCTGACATTATAACTTTGTGAGATATACTTAATATTGTTTTTGGTTTTTTATTAAGACCTTTCAGTCAGTCCAGTCATCTAATTTCTTTGCTTCCACAGAAATCTGAGCTCTTTAATATTGCTAGGGAAAATCACGAACCTGTGTGGATTGGCGCCACAGTTAATCCATATTTATTATCCACTCATTTATTCCAGACCCTGGACCAGGTACTGGAAATTTAATATAAAGGATATTAAAATACACTCCCGGTCCTTAAGAAGGACATCATTTAGTGCTGAAAGGTCAAGTACAGAGAGAAAATGAAGGCACCATTCAAATAGTGAATAATCCCTTTCAAAAAAATCATTCAAGATTCCTAGAAAACAGGGAGGTAAAAGACATGATATATTTAAAAGAGCTAAGTTACATGAAAAACATCAAAAGATTCACTGAGATCATTTTCTCAGTGAATATCCCGTATCTATTAGGATTTGCTGCATGAGAAACCAGTCCCCAAACTTTAGTTAATGCAACCGAGTTTTATAATCAGCTGGGCAGTGCTTTTGCAGCTCACCGCTTTAGTGGTGATGTAGCTGGAGCCTCCAGATGAGTAAGTGAGGCCGTCCTATTTTTAAGGTCCTTAGGGATAGGAGATAATATCTTTTCTGATACACATTTATTGACAAAACTGAATGAATTTGTTATTAATGGGAACAACTCTTTAGTAATGCAGCTATCTTACATGATTCATTTTATTTTAGCAAACTATTATGACATTTTTAATATTTTAATATTTAAAATCAGGGATACTATAGTATAAGTCAATTAAAAGGCAGGCATTTCATTTAGTGTTGAAATTTTATTCATTGTAAAAACAATTCATGCCCTGCTCTGGATAGAAAAAGTTATATTTATTAGTTACTCTGTTTTCCAGATATTACATTGAAATCTTGCTACAGGAGTACAGACTCAGTGCTTTTGTTGATGTTGGACTGTACCAGTGTAGAAATGTCTATACCGAACAACAAACTGAAGATGCAGTAAATGAAGAACAAGTTATTCAATCCCAGTCAACAGTTGTCCAGGAAATGCAGGTTCGCCATGATTGTAGCTCCCCTGGTTAGAAAGAAAATGTTCAAAGATGGGAGCTCTATTTGGTTATTCATTTTCCTGGGCAGGATACTATTTGGGGGGAAGGCAATCATGGAAAACTATTGAATTGTGGCATAGAATATCAGTATTATAGAAACAGCCTCTTTAAGGCTGTTACTTGATAAAACTTAAAATTTAAAGTATTTTATCCTTTGAAATAAACTAGAGCAATAAAGAGGCATTGTATAGCTGAATTATGATATCTTTAATTTTTTTATATAGTAAAGATATTTTCTTAAATTGGAAAGTAGGTTATAACTTTGGAAAACTGGGAAACAACTAATGCAACCAAGGAAGTCCAGAGGATCATGGTAACCGGCCCGTGTGTAGAAGCTAATTCATGTTCACTTTACCACTATAGATTAATTTATAACATGGAAAAAACTGGTAAGTGATAAACAGTAAGGGGCATTTTATTTCCCTTCACGTACACATGTAATTATAGAGAGGTATTTGCTGTGGTCAAATTCAGTTTTAATAGCATGGTGGACAAAGTGGAAAAATATAAAGAAAAGTCTTCAGAGTGGGATAGAAAATGGCATCAATAAAAACCATTAAAAAATATAGCAATGTGGTACATGCTATCATTGTCTTCTATAAGGACCATGACAAAGGTATATCTAAATGCACATGGAATTTTATATATCTGTGACTCACAGGTACAAATTAACAGGAATTAAATTAATCATTTCTGAGAAGGAAAACATTGCCTTCAATCTCAGAAATTAAGTGATAGACCCATGAGACACTAATTATCTATTAATAAAAACATTGTATTTCTATATTTTATAATAAATCCTGAAAAAATTAATTTTGCTCTTTCTGTTAATTGTTTTGGTCAGTAAATATTAATGAATGTTTACAGCTTGTCAAATATATTGCTTATTGCTAAGGGATTATTGAAACAATAAAATACGAACTCAAGAGAATGCAATCAATTATGTAATCAATATTACTGAACTTCAATCAATTTCAGAACACAATTTCATTAAGTGATCTATGGTACAGACCATGAGTGTTTCAAAAAATAAACTATAAGACATCACTGCTAGTAATGCGGAAAGACTTAAACTCTTTCCTTTTTTCTTCTAAATTCATGCAAGTCTTGCTACCTGCCGATGCCTCTGGCTTCGTACTGCAATCAGCCTTAAATGACCTCTGGTCCTTAAAACCGGATACAGTTCAAGTGACAAGGACAGAAAATCCCCAAAGTTATGTTTACACGATAACCTTTGTATCAACTAGAGGTAAGCATGTATTTCATTTTGCATGTCTCTTAAGTTTTTTCTAGGAAACCAGTTTGCATACTGTGCAACTCCACTGGAAAGGGTAAAAACGCCATAAAATGACAGGAAAAAAACTGGATTCACAGCCTTGATCAATTTTAGAAACAACAGAAATTAAATTGTTGTTTCTGTTCTATTACAATGTAAATTCCCATTGTATTTCAAGGAATGTACAACTCCAATGCATGAGAAATGCATCATATCTACCACACAACAGTATAAGTGGCCTTTTATAAATTAACAAAAATTAGTGAAGATTTTAATTCTGGAAATGAAATTTATGTAGATCAGTATTGCTCAGGAGACACGCGTCTAGCCAGATTTGGCAGGATGAAGGAATTCTGTGGTCAAATCCACACTGGAAACTGCTGACCACAGCTTGTCCTTGAAGACTGGCAGAGCTTTTTGGAATATTAAAGTCTCTGAGGAATCCTGCAGTGAGAAACAAACAAACCAAAC
Source organism: Anoura caudifer (assembly GCA_004027475.1). Lineage (NCBI taxonomy): Eukaryota > Metazoa > Chordata > Mammalia > Chiroptera > Phyllostomidae > Anoura > Anoura caudifer. The sequence goes on from PVKU01000510.1 coordinate 132,367, forward strand.
AAGCAAACAAAAAACAAAAACCCAGTTCACCTGTGTTAAGCATTTCCAAAATTATCTGACTTTTCTATGCTTTTCTTTTTTCAAGTCATAGCTGTTAACTTAATGTTTCAGATTTTCAAGTCTTACAGCCAATTCTAGCAACCAGTTTGGGTGTTTGGGATATGTAACTCATAAAATAGGTCCCTGAGTACATGTATGTGTTTGCTTTTCTTTGAGCAATCATTTGTTCCCAATTCACATAAGTCAAATTTTACTTCCAAATTTGTCTCAACTCAGGAAATTGTTAATTTGATGGTTGGGTGGAGGGTGAAAAACTTTGAGTAACATGAACTGAAGTTTGAAAAATTCCCCGAAAATTTGATTGTCAAAACACTCTATAAATAAAAATATGGTTATCCTTGTTCTCCCAGGAACTCATAGATCCGAGAGAAATTTTAAGGCTTCAGCAGAGACCTAAAGTAGTATGGTACCAAAATTATAACTGGGCAAATTCTAGGACTTTACCTGACAGAGAAGGTCAATGAGATTCCACTAGTAAAGCATCCTCCAAAAAGAAATAGACAATCACCAAAATATGGAAGCAGCTCAAGTGTCCATTAGTAGATGAGTGGATAAAACAACTATGGTACATTTACACAATGGAATACTGCTTGGCTGATAAAAGAAGGAAATTTTACCCTTGATATAGTATGGATAGATCTGGAAAACATTATGCTAAGTGAAATAAGCCAGTCAGAGAAAGACAAGTACCATATGATCTCACTCATATGTGGAATCTAATGAATAAACAACCAACAAGCAAAATAAAGACAGACTCATAGATAGAGGATAACAGCTATTGGGTCGGGGGAGGTTAGAGGGTAGAGGGATTGAGCAAAAAAAGAAAAAGGACTTGTGGAAAATGGATAACTATGCGGTGATTGGAGGGGGATGGGAAGTATAAGGGGGTTAAATGAGAATGGAAAAATATAATAAAAATGAAAATAAAATAAAATGAAGATATGAAAAACCTTTAAAAAAAGAAAAAAAATAGACATCTGAGGACAAGGCCTTAATTCTCTCAAAGTGAAGTTGTATTAACAGGCCTCACAGGCCTGGGACTGTTCCTTGGAATTCATTATTGTACCTTATTGGTATCTTTAAAAAAAAAAAAAAAAGCAATATCCCAGCCTAGCTCTTTACACTAAGATAGTAGCACTGACACAAAGCTTAAAGAACTTTTGGAATATACTGCTGTGCATTGATCTTTATTTCATGGTCCCAAAACTTTGCATTGATCTTTATTTCATGGTCCCAAAACTTCCTTTTGTTTGTCTTACAACACATCCTTGTAAGCCACAGAAACAGAACCTTCAACAAACAGCATGTTATCTTGCGGTTTTCCTATTTCTGCTGTGAATAAATCTGTGCAAATTCCAGGACCTGAATGTTCCCTATTCGTTTCTATTTTGTGATGATAGGAGCCCAAATTAAACCAACTTTATCATTGATTTCTACTATGGATATATTGATATATTTTTAAATTCGCTTCCTAAAATTCTGTTTGGTACTTCATTGCAGGAGACTTTGATCTGCTTGGTTATGAAGTATTTGAAGGATATAACATCACACTGGATATTACAGAACAAACCAAAGGAAAGCCCAGTTTGGACACATTTACACTGACTTGGGATGGGATCACTTCTAAGCCTCTTACCCCATGGTCACCAGTAGCTGAAGTATGCTGTTAGTTTTTTAAACAGAAAGTCATTTAAGCATCATTTTCTTATTTAAAAAAAAACTTTAAGTAGTAATAATATTCTCCTAATTGTAATGCTGGGTTAGAACCAACCCATAGTGTGCACTGAAGGGAGGAAATATCACAGAGATAGAACAAAAGGGGATTTCTTAGATCTAGGCCAACAGGGTCTAATGTATCTCCATACGTGAGTTACTGAATTTCGACAACTGTCTGTACAATGAGTTTAACTTAATTATTGATTATTTTTAAATAGTTTCAGTATCTGTATCTTTTCTTTTCTTTTGAGAAAAACAGAATGCATCAGATTGTTTGGGGTTTTTTTCCCAGTTAATTTTGATTAAATTTGGAAAACTATTCATTTGGAGTCTGTTTAATTGGGTGTTAATTTATTTAGGTTTGCCTCATTGTTCTCTTTTTAAAAAACTATTAAACAAATATATCTCTCTTAGCAATAACTTAGGAAGCTAATATTAGCTAATTGGTTGTAACTATCATCATTATAAATTAAAACTCTTGAAAAAGTTATAGGACAGTAATATTATCACATATTAATTATTTAGGAAATGATCTTAATTATGACTAAAGTATGGAAATTATCACATGAATATATTGTAACTAATTACTAGAATTAGTGATAGAATTAATAATGTTCTAACTCTTCATGAAAAAAGAAGTTGCTGAAGTTCCTATCTGTTCATTTAGTTTCAGGCAGCAGTGGAAGAAATGGTCAGTGCTAAGTGTCCACCACAAATTGCAAATTTTGAAGAAGGATTTGTTGTGAAATACTTCAGAGATTATGAAACTGATTTTAATCTGGTATGGACTGTTTAATGAACTGTAAAACTGACCAATTAAGAATTCATATAAATGTTTGAAATGTTGTCATTTCTTTTTTTGAACCAGCAATAATTCCTTATCATTCAAAGTCAAATTGCAAACGTAACTTTTTGGTAAGGTCTGTTCTAACATCTCTGCATTATAAACTGATTCACTTGTGAAAGCAGTATTTCCACTACACCTGAATTTTCTTGATCAATAGACGACAGACAAATATAAGATCTATAGGGATTTTTGTTTGGTTTCTTCCCTTGAACACAGAGAATACAATTGTTAGTAGGGTGTTACATAGTTAAGTCACTTCCCTTGCTTTTTGACATCACTTTCTGCTCAGTTAGTATCAATGCCTGGTGATTATGTATTTCTCAGTGAGATGTAAAGATTTTTCATGGATACGCAGTGAAGAAAATTTAAAATGCACTACTTCCCTAATTCTTATTTTGAGGACTAAAGGAAGCCAGATAGGCACCATATCAAGGTGAATATCGTCAGAATAAGAAATGTGCTAGTTGTTCAATTCAGATCAATACCCTACAAATAAATAGGAGTCCTTTGAATATAGATCATTTGATGCCTATATAAAGAGGTTTATTAGTGAAAAAAAAGGGAAAATCCACTTAATGGGCTACATTTTCAACCTAATTTAACAAATCTACATGTATTGGGGCTCTCCTATCCTGAGGGTAGTACTCGCAGCCAAGGGAATTGCCCAGGATGATTTACATTCCAATTCTTTCCTTCCTTGTCTCTCATCATCATCATGGCACCGTTTTTGTTCCACCTTCCCTGGACAATTTGCATTTCATAGCACCTGCTTGTCTGCATGCATTTTCCCGTTCTGAAGCCCTTTGGTCCCTTTTTACTTTTAAATAACTCCTTTTTAACTTTAAAGACAACCCATGTGCCACTTTTTCTTAGTCATTTTTCTTGATGCTGTTATGTGAGTTACACACCTCCCTTCTGCCTTTGTTTTATAACACTCGGTCCCTTTGTTCCAAAGGGGTAGGCTTTTGTGTTCAGGGACAGTGTTCAGCACTTGAACCCTGAAGGTTAAACAAAAATCAAATCCACAAACAAACGAAAACATGGGGCACAGTGAACACTGAATAAACATTTGTGGAAGGAAGGATTAAATATCATTAAGGAATGCATAATAGTGGGGGAAGATAGGATTTTGGAAATACAGTTACAAGGGATTATGTGATTACGGATCCAAATGAGTGATAGAGATTGATAGCTTTAGAATTTCAAAGAAGAGAGAAAGCATTTCAAGTTACAGCCCTTTGGGAAGCAAGGAGATCTGAAGCAGAACTTGAAGGGCTTGGATGGAGATTTTGAGGAATAAAGCAGGACAATAAATCATGTCTTCACTTGAAATATTACTGTTTCTGTAGGAACATATTAATAGAGGGCAGAAGACAGCTGAAACTGATGCTTACTGTGGTCGTTATTCCCTGAAAAACCCAGCTGTTCTTTTTGACTCAGCAGATGTTAAACCAAACAGACTACCATATGGAGACATTTTATTATTTCCTTATAATCAGGTAAGCTCAACAAAATGATATGCTAATTAAATTTGTAAAATCCCTTGGTAATAAAATTTCATGAAATTTTAAGACAAGGAGAAGTGCTTGTCATGGGAAATCACGTCACATTGGACAGGTACTGCGGTTCAGTTTCTGGGTGCTTGGGATTTTCTCTTCTGCTGATTCCCAAAAAAAAGAAATTAAAATAATACACAGTACCACGCACATGTATTCTGCTTTTCCTCATAATTTCAAAAAAGGTTTATTTGCACGCAACTTTAAATACTAAAACAGTTAAATATGCATATTTGTTCAATATGCCTTCATCAATTTTGAAGCAACAAAAAAGGATAGCCAGGACAGAGTGATCTCAGGTATCTAATCAGGGAAAAGTGAAAAAAAATTCTGAGGAGAGGAGTTGGCAATTTTAGGATAGGTATTTAAGACTAAGAATCATAGATTTACCCTTTCCCTTGTTTTAAAGTTCCAAATTGTAGTACATGTTCTGAAGTTGGACGTTCTAAATGTTTTTGGCATTCTTGAGGTATCGCAGACCATCAAAACTGGCACTTCATCACTATTTTACAGAGATATCTTCATCTGTAAATGCTCAGCTGCATTCACCTGTTTCTCTCATTTCCCTTTCTATGTGTAATGGACTTTTAAATTCCCTGAAGAGTTCAGTTAGAGATGGACCTCATTCTTATGTAGCTTAGCAACTATGAGGAGTGAATTATTTCCATTTTTTAAGGAGAACATATCTTAAAATAAAGAATTAATCATTCATTGTAAGGTCATTTCAACTCTAATTCCTGTTCTATAAAATCTTCTCCAAATCTTCTGCACCTAATTGGCTGAAATTACTTTTTTATTCCTGGGCGTTATGATACATTTTGTTTAGAAAAATGCTTGATAGTTGTTTATTGGATTGGAATGAATAAACTTGAATTGCTACAAAATAATTTAATGATAAGATGTTGTTACTGATTTTTTTCATGTTTTTTTATGTAGTTATGTTTAGCATACAAAGGATTCCTGGCAAATTATATTGGTCTAAAATTTCAATACCAAGACAAAAGCAAGGTTACTAGAAGCACTGATGTACAATTTACATATACTTTTGCTTATGGAAACAAGTAAGTCACACTATGAATTGGATAACTTAACTTATACTGGAGTACGTAAACTATGAAGATAAAGCAAAGCCATTACTTGTTTGTGGTTTTGATAAATTATGCACAACACAAGTCTAACTGCTATTTCCCCGCCCTCCACATAAGCTTCCTAACAGAAACAGTTGTGCCAAAAATAAATTGATCAATTATGAAAATAAGAACTGTTACTGTCATCATCGCCCATGACTATTTAAAAGACAAAACAATGGTAAATTGTTAAGTATACCAAATTTTCTAAGTAGTAGTTTTTAAAACTTCAGAGTCATATAATGAATAGGATTCTACTGAGGGTCCCTAAATATTTTTATTATTTTAAAGGGTACTTTAACTTACTGTAGCACTGCATATAATTTTCTAAAAGTGATGAGTTTGCAAACCATGAAGGAAATGAGAATAAAAAATGCCCAAACAAACTAGACAGTTAATAACTACAGCAGTAGCTGTAAAGATGTAAAGATTATTGTTAAACTTTACTTTGTTCATTGGATGGCAGCATTTCTTTTTGTTGTAAACTATCATAGTAGAATTGCTTAATTGTAATTTATGGGATTCTAGTGCAGTTAGTGTGTAATGGAAAATCTGAATCTGAATCTAAATTACACACTTAAGAGGTACTGTCCTGTAAATAACTCACTACGCCCCCGGCCCCCACCCTGGATGCTTAGAACAGGAGACGATGCATCTCAAGTGAGCTTTTTTGGCAATAATATAAAGATCCACTTTTGCTTCTTAGTAATGGACTGAATTTATTTCTTTATCCCTGACATTTTCTACTGAAATAGTTTGCCTCACTTTTGGGTCGTATGTGCTGAACATCCAGGTGTGTGCTCCTTAGTTTTCTTACCGGTTGCTCTGAAGTAGTTTACATTCCTGAAGCTACTGCCAAGGCTGCAAATAAAAGAGAACCTATATTTGGATGCAACATTAAGCCTTTTACTGCTGTAAGCTTCTGTTGTCTGCTGTCCCTCCTTACGGCTGCTTTTCTATACTAGTAAAGTGTGCTTGATGGTCTTCTTGTGAGAAAAAAACCTCTTACTCTTTAAGATTTTAATGCTTTTCACAGTGCATTTGCTTATATTAAACATTACAACTGATCGATATAGCTAATTAATATACCATATTTCAGCTGGACATACACTTGCATAGACCTTCTGGACCTCATACAAACCAAATACACGGGGACTAATTTTTCTCTTCAGAGGATTAGTTTACAGAAAGCATCAAAACCACAGCCCTTCTACGTGGATGCAGTGTACATTGGACAGACACCCACGGCTTCAGTGTGGGATGGTATGTGGTGGCATTTCACATCTGCTTAAACCATCAAAATCTACTTTATAGTAAATTCTTACCATGAAAACTACAGTTGTGAGTTATTCTTTTTGCACAATAATGTTCTATAATCATAATTTAAGGGCTGTAGGGCCAGGTGAGTGCTCTGAGTGCTTCATGAAAACTGTCATTAAGGCAAAAATTAGGTTTAGAGTCCCGGATTCTGTTTACAGATAGGTAAACTGTGGCAGCCACTTTCACTTTGCTTTGTTTGATTTTTGAGAAACGACTACCAACATAGAGATCTGTTTCTAAAAGGCTACAATCGACATTGCTGATGTGGGTACTGGCATTAACATCTATTTAGTAAGATTGAGCTGAATCTGTCCATGGACTTGATTAACAGTAATTAGTAATGTGGTAAATGAAAACTTTATTTCTGGTAGTCTTAGTACCGTTTTGCTAATCATCTCAGTAGACTCATATATATATATATATATATATATATATATATATATATATATATATATATGCCAGGGTACACACACATATACATATATGTTTATATATGTATGTATATATTTTATATATAAGCTATGATAATAAAATAATTAAACGTGATTTTAAAATATCAACCTAATTCATCTTTAAAAAGCCACTATTCCCATTCTTCAGAGATTTTCAAGTGCAAGACAATGAGCCAACTGGTAAAAAATTAAATGTTACTACTTTAGAGTCACTCCTTTTGAATTCGCTGTCATTAAATCTACATTATAATTGGTGGAACACACAGTAAGACAGCTGATTTGTGCTGGGATAGATGTAGCTTGTCAAAGAACATTTACTAAGCACCTACGAGGTGGCAGGCATTGGGTCGGGTCTTGATAAAGAACAGCGAACAGGACAGTTGTGGCCCTGCCCCCTGGAGCACGTGCCCTGGCGAGCTCCACATGCAGGGTACCTGGGACAAGCAGAGGTAACCGGCCCACAGTCAGCTACATGGAACCCAGGGTGTGGTGGCTTTTAAGTAACAATTTAAACAATTTTTTACTTGTTTGTTTCACCTGATGAGGCTCATTGGCCAACAAGCTTAGCTTTATAGTCTAGAAGTGAAAGTTTACTGAGTACCACAAACTATTTGCCTTAAGATCATCTTTCTAAAATTTGATTTTAAGTAGCTCATTCCATGACATGTGGATATCATTTAATGGTGATTTTCTTTTTTAACAGCAGATTCTATGCAATTTTACTTTCCATTTACTTTATGTTCTTTAGAAATGCCAAAGAGAAGACTCCCAGCATTAGCAAATAAAGGAATATTTTTAAAGCACTTCCAGGTGAATCAGACCAAAATTAATGGATCAAGTGTGACTAACCAATATTCTGTCACCATGACATCATATAATTGCAGTTATAATATACCCTTAATGGCTGTGAGCTTTGGGCAGGTAAGCCTAGAATTTTACAAGTTACTGTTTATTTTCAATTTATGAAGCATTAGCTTTGATCTACTAAACTTTCTTTTTAATCTTTACAAATAGGTGACATACAGATTGAATATCTTTTAATAGACAATTACTCTAAGGGAAGACTTGTTGAATTTGAGCATGAATAATCACTTTAAACATTAAAAAAATCTTCAATAATATATTCATGAGCCCTGGCTCATGTAGCTTAGTGGATAGAGCATGGGCCTGTGAACCAAAGAGCTGCCGGTCCGATTCCCAGTCAGGGCACACGCCTGGGTTGCGGGCCAGGTCCCCAGTAGAAGGTGCACAAGAGGCAACCACACATTGATGTTTCTTTCCCTCTCCTTCTCCTTCCCTTCCCCTTTCTCTAAAAATAAATAAATAAAATCTTTTGAAAATATTAAAAAAAATTTTTTTGAGAAAAACCAAAGTAAATATCCTTATGACACTGCCAGATTTAAGTAGTCTTCTCTGTTGATTAAAAAGAAAAATGTGGGCTCTTTCCATAAAGATATTTGAACAAAAATCATTTATTGAAAGAACATTTTAGGTTCTGTGTGTTTTTCAATTGTTTCTGTTATAAACACCATTTAACTTTTTCTGGTATCAAAATTGATACAGGGAGGAATGAGTCAGTTTTTGACAATTCCAAAAGGATCTGACAATTTTTTTGTACAGCTTTGGTTGTTTAAAATAAGTATTAAATATTACAGTATGATGAGATTTTAAAAATTAATATCCTACAAAAAGATATGAGTTAATATAATTTCCTGCAACAAACCAAAACAAATATAATAAGCTCAAGATTAAGGTTAAATAATGAATAGATATTGTAGGAGAGTCTCATAAAGAATATTTTGCTAACTAAACAATTTGTGATTAAAAATACCAAAAAATGGCAAGTATTTCACAAAAATTGCCTTTATCTTGTTCTGGCTCAATGTTTTAATTTTAGGATCTTCAAGCTGAGGTTCTTGTAAATACTTTTCAGCCTTTTTCTCTTTGCTCTACAACAAAACATAATAACTAACTTAGGGCTTTGTGTTGGCAAAGCATCTGTATCAATAGTCTCCCTGTTTTCAAAATTTCTCATTAAAATTGGCAATCATATCCTCTCTAGTTTTACCTAACCCAAGGTTAAATTGTAAAATATGGTACTTATATTTTTATAAATTTTTTGAAAATTCAGTGGGCTGGAATGGGAGCAAAAGACAGAAAACTGTACAAGAACAACTAAAATAAAAACAATTAAAAAAAGAAAATTCAAATTAAAGATACTTGCAGTAATGTACACATAAATGTCTATATCAATGAATTGTTTAAAAACTATAACCCTGAGACCATTCTAGCTTCATATGCAGTTGTAAGAAATAATGTAGAACTGTTTCTATGCCCTTCACCCATTTCCCCCAATGGCAACATCTTGTATAACAATAGCATAATAGCACAACCGGGAAATCGACATTGATACAATCTCAGTTCTCCGTGCTTTAGTTGTGCATGTGTGTGTGTTTCCGTACAATTTTATGGCATGTGTAGATTCATCTGACCACCACAGAGAGATTCCATCACAGGGATCCCTCTTGCTACCCTTTTATAGCCACGGCCACCTCCCTTCCTCCTTCACTCCCTTCTATCTGATCATCACTAATCCACCTCTATAATTTTGTCCTTTCAACAACGTTATGTAAATAGAATCAGACTTCATATAATCATACACGGATGTGCCTTTTGAGACTGGTTTTTTCACTGGGCATAATTCCCTTGACACCCTTCAAGTTGCTGTGGCTACCAGTAGCTTGGACATTCCGGTTGCTGGGCGGCGTTTAATGACATGGATGCCCACAGTGTGTTTAACCGCCTACTCAGTGAAGGACTCGCCAGTTGTTTCCTGTTTCTGGCTATTATAAATAAAACTGCTATGAATGTTCATCTGCAGGTTTTTGTGTAACATCCGTTTTCATTTTTCCAGCTTAATTGCCCAACAGTGCAATTAGCACATATATAGCTTTGTAAGAAACTACCACATTCTTTTCCAAAGTGGCTATACCATTTTACACATCCACCAGCAGTGCATGAATGATCCAGTTTCTGCACAAAGTTGCCAGCATTTGGCATTAATGCAATTTTTAATTTAGCCATTCTGTTAGGGTTTCTACTGATAGCTCATTCTGGTGTTAATTTGCATTCCCTAATGGCTAAGGTTGTTGAACATCATATACCCTCTTCTGTGAAATGTGTTTTTCCTTTTGCCCATTTTCTAATTGTATAATTTTCTTATTTTGAGTTTTTAAAGCTCTTTATATATTTCGGATGCAGGTCCTTTGTGTATATGTGTAGTTCTATACAATTTTATCACACGTGTAAGTTCATCTGACCCCAGATTTGTCTCTGTAAATATCTTCTCCCAGTCGGTACCTTGCCTTTCTTCTTAATATGGCATTTCATAGAGCAACAGTTTCTAATTTTGATGAGATACAAATTTATTAATTTTCCTCCTTATGAATGTTGCTCTTAAGGCTAAGCATTCTTTGCTTAGCCCTAAGTCCTCAATATTTTTCTGTTTCTAAAAGTTTTATAGCTGTACATTTTGCATTTAAGGCCATGATCCATTTTAAGTTAATATTTGTATAAGATGTGAAGTTTTGGGTAGAGGTTAATCCGTTTGCCTACAGCTCTGGTGGTTCCAGCACCATTTATTGAAAAGACTATCTTTCCTCCATTTAATTACTTTTGCACTTTTGTCAAAAATCAGCTGGGTATATTTGTGTGGGTATATTTCTGATTTCTCTGTTCTGTTCCATTGCCCTATGTGTCCCACCAATACTGACACGAATCTCTTGAAAACTGTAGTAGAAAACTGTAGTCACACAGGGTAGAACCCCCCAAAACCTGAAATTTATTTATAAAAACTGTATTTGTTCTTACATGTTTAAACTGTAGTCCCCGTCAAAATACTCTCCATTTGATGTAACTTTTTTCCATTGCTCTAAATAGTTTTTGAACCCTTGATTTTGATGCCTTTTAGTGCTTCTGCAGTTTTTTGTTTCACCTCTTTCACATCCCTATTGGTAAAACATTTCCCTTTGAGGATGTTTTTCACCTGGGGAAACAAAACAATAGCTGCTCGGGGTGAGATCAGGTGAGTAAGGAGGGTGGGGCACAGGAGTCATGTCGTTTTTGGTCAAAGGCAGCTGAACACTCAGTGCAGTGTGGGCTTATAAATGTGCTTTTTTTATGTGCTTATAAATCATCCACTGTGTAATGGGCAAATACATTGAAAGAACAGTAAAAAAAAAAAAAAAAAATTCGCCGAAGCCAAAGTCAGCCTCTCACAATGATGCCAGCTGGTACACTGATACAGATGGGTTCACCTAGGGCAGGATGCCTGTGCTAGAAGAGGCCCGGCCTCCAGAAGATAATTCCATTTTTGGGGGCCCCCCTCATATGTGTCTTAACATTGGGAACAGTGACTCCTCTATTCTTCTAATGAAAAACTGTTTTACGCTATTCTAGGACCTGTGTCATTTCATATAAATTTTGGAGCAAGCTTGTTTATCTCTACAAAATTCTTGCTGATGTGCCAATAAGAATTGCATCAAACCTAGATTTAACACCTCTGTTATGGAGATAATTAACACCCTTATTATGTTGAGTCTTTCAATCCATGAACACTATGTGTCTTTCCATGCATTTAGGTCTTTCTTGCTTTCTTTTATTAGCCAATTTAGGTCTTCTTTGATTACTTTTATTATGATTTTGCAATTTTCAGGTCATATCCAGTACATGTTTTGTTAGGCTTATACAAAAGTATTTCATTTTCTTGGAAGCAATTGTAAATGCTCTTGTGTTGATAATTTTGGTTTCCACATGCTTGTCATTTGTATAGAGAAATGGGACTGGTTTTTGTGTGTCCACCTTATATCCTGCCACCGTGTGGAACCCCATGGATTCTACAGAATAAATGCTCTCCTGTAACCACTACTCAGATCAAGATAAAGAAGTCCTTAGCTCCAAGAGTCTTCCCTGTGCCTTCTCCTTGTCATTAGATTACTTACTTTTCACCCCTAGATAACCACTATTTTGACTTCTGCTTATTTTTAATCCTATCGATGTGTGATACATCTTTTACATCTAGTTTATTTGATATTGTGAGAGGTGTGTATTGCACGTAGCTGTAGATCATTCTTTTTTATTGTTTTGCAGTGTTCCATGGTGTAAATATACCACAATTTACTCACTCTATTGATGCCATTTTGCATTATTTTCTGTTTGGGACTATTGTGAGTATAGTTGCTAGGAACATTCTCTCATACGTCATTGACACTTATGTTTACTCATTTCTGTGGGCATTTAAATTCCACAAGATTAACAGATAACTGTGAGGAATCAGAAACTGGACAATATGATTTTCACTATCAGAGTTACAATCTATGAATTTTTATAACACGTGTTTCTTTTGTCAGTTGATTAGCTCTCGACATAGTCAAGTATTTCCTGAGTCTGGATCACTCATTGTATTGATCATTCTCTTCTCCATATTGTTAGTTAAGTTTTCAAGTCCCCTGTGTATTTTCCCTACAAGGTTATTAGGTTTTTGGTAGCCACGACTGCATCTCAGGTTTCTTTGCCTCCCCACCGAGATTAGCACTGTACCCTGAATAGAATGCCTGCTCGATAAATATTTGTTCCTTGAGTGATGAAGGGTACACTCTGAATTAATGAGGAATTACTGTGGTCCCAGCTAATTGCTGCACAGATGACAGTTGACTTTGGCCTCATTATTGCAGCCGTATAGGTATGGTGTGTGGTGATTTATGTGACTCTCCTTGATGTTCTAAAGAATCCGGAATATGTGAGGCTGGTTTATGTCATGTCCCAGGATCATATTACGGTGAAAAAGAAATCTTCTTAGCTGTTGTCATGTCTAATCATTTTATCAATATTTATTTTGGAAATTAGATAATCATGAACACAGAGAATGAGTCTGTTTACAGAGGAAATAATTGGCCAGGGGAATCAAGAATTCGCATTCAAAGAATTCAAGCAGCATCTTCACCTCTGAGTGGCAGCTTTGACATTCAGGCTTATGGACAAATCCTCAAAGGTATATAAAAAAAGTCCAGAACATTTGTATATGTGTCTATTGGACAAGGCTGATCTAGACTAACATAATAAACATCTTGCTGTACTTCTTTCTAATATTATTCATCTATATAATTTGCATAATTTACTAATGTAAAGGCAAATGATCCAGAACAAATTGCATTTTCATATTTTATTCATTGCTTAACCAGATATACCAGGTTATATTTTCAACATTTTTTTCTCTTTTATACCCATAGCCTATAGGTTGCCTATAAAGTTAATTGATGTTAGAAATAAAAGTATTTGAGCCAAGGCTATAGTCTGAGATACATTACTCATGTAATTTTTGTTTCTAAGAAATATGTAAATTCTTGACATAACTAGGAGGCAAATGCACTTATTCTATATTGGAGGAAGACAGCTGGTTTACAAGTGCTCATACACAGTACACACTGCGTATATTTTAAGGATAAAATCAGTGTGTGAGTCCCTGACTCTGTCTGTGCACACAGACCTTCCCGCCTCAGTGTCAGCGGCAGATCTACGGTTTGCTCTCCAGAGTCTGGAAGGAGTGGGGCAAGTCTCCGTTACACGGGAGGGAACCTGTGCTGGGTACTCATGGACCATCAAGTGGAGAAGCAGACGTGGAAAGCAGGATCTTCTACAGGTTCCCTTATTGGGTTTTGTTTCTGTTTGCTTCTGTTGGATGCATGCTTATCTGCACCCCTCCTCAGTCTAAAAAGAATCGGAGACTGTGTGTATATATTTTTAATTTTATTTTTATTGTTTATGCTGTTACAGCTGTTCCCATTTTTTTCTCCCTTTCCCCACCTCGACCCAGCCCCACACTCCCCCTCCCCAAGTGCCACCTATAAACTAAACATTAAGGAAAGGAGAACGAGGAGAAGATTGTTCTGAATTAAGTTGACCAGATGCTCTCTGTCATGGAGAAGAGATGTTGGTATTTTACTCCCTCTTCCCTCTGGGACAAGTCTGGGAACATGTATTAGAAGATCTTTGCTGGGAGTAGGAGGAGTGTAGGCAGAGCTCGTCTCAGAACGAAATCTGGGGGTACTTTCAGGGCCACGGGGGCAGGCATAATCAGCCTCACTGTCTCATTCTACCACTGTCCATGAAACCTGTGTTCTGGGGCTGTGAAGGCTTTTAAGACTTTAAGAATGACTTTTTCAACTTCATAATGAAGTTGCACCTTCAGCTCTCATCTAATTACCTTTGATTAGTTACAGTGTGGAAGAGGACAGGGGAGGGGAGTTGGGCAAGCTGAGTGTGTGAAGGAGAGAAGTCTAGAAGAGACTCTGGGCTCAGGTTGTCAAATGTTAAAATGATGTTGCTTCGTTTGGCAACGAGAGTGTGAGGGAGCATCTCCCTCCTGCTCTGTTGGTGAGAAAGTCAGTATGACCTTTTTTCGAGGATAGCTTAGAAGATAGATACCTGTGATTGAGTACTCTTTTCTATGTATAACTCTTTTTTACTGAAATAAGCATAAAAATATTAAATGATACAGGCACCAAGCTAGTTGCTGCAGCGTTAGTTGTAGTAACGAAAACCTGGAAACCTGAACCCCAGTCCGTGGAGTGCGGCTGTAAAAATGACCCGCCCTGACTGTAGACCCACCTATGTCCATGACATAAGGTGGGAAAAATACAAAGCTCTACTTATGAAACCATTTTGGAAAAAAGGAAAAGAGGCGGTTGAGAGGAAAAGGAAACAAAGAATGGTATATAAACATAGAATACCGTGTGCCATTCACAGGCTCGCTGGATGTCCTAACGATGTGGGGGTGATTCAAAAAGCACACACGCATGGCCTGGAAGTAGAATTAGGAAATTCTGCAGCTGACAGTCACGACTGTCTGTGGTATCTCTGCTGAAGTCTGTGCATCTGCAGCCTTCTCTTCCCCGACCAGCCTCCGCCACTCATTTATCCCTCTGCTCCCTAGTGTGTGGGCTCCCCATGGGCTGTACAGAGAGGCCTGTCTGTTTACTAGCCCCTGTGTGCACCGCAAGGCTACCATATTGGCGGAGGGATTTTGGAATGACCAAGTTATACGTTTTGATTTGGTTTTATTTTTATTATTGGCGGAGAATAAGGTTCCGTGAGTGGATAAAAAACCAGGATAATCAGAAGTAAAAAATGCTAAAGGTAGAAAAGTGGACCCTCAGGTGGAAAAAAGGACAAGAGTTTTTAATTATTTAAAAATCACTTGTCACAGGGGTCATATTCAGAAAAAGCCTAGAATATTTTGAGAAAATAAAATATAGTAAACTTATCTTCCTTGGATATATTTTATTCTAAAGTTCAAACTAATGTTAGTCATTTAATTCAAGTTGTAATTGATGCAATGTAGGCAATGATCTTAGCATTTTTTTCCTAGGGTAGATTATGCTTATTTTTTGAAGAGGCTCCCTTTTCAATTAATGTGCCTGAAATGGTTTTGAAATTTTTTAATCCTGTATCTTTTATTCACTCTCAACCATACTTAATTAAAAAATAGTGTGGTCATCATAGCTTTCTATTAAAATGATTTTGTTTAAAATAGATTGATGATTCCAACATTATTGGAGAAAAGGCTAACGTGACAGTCAGAAAGGCGAAGGAAGGTGGCTTATTCAGGCAGCGCATCCTTGGAGACCTACTTCGTACACCTGGCCGACAGCCACAGGTATTTTTGAAACTTTCTGCACAACGTTTAACATAGTTTTAAATGTCTAACTAGTTTGTGATACATTAAAGACCTGGTAAAACAGGAGAGAGGACATCTTCATTTTCATGTGACTGTTAGTGTCAACAGTTGATCAATTCAATAACATTATGTTATGATTTGGGGGGAAGTTATATTCCTTATGACAAAAGAGTTGATTTTTAAGCTGCACTACTGCCTGTTAGGATTTGAAAACATAATCTTTCATTCAATCTTTACAGAAGCTCTGTGAAGTAATTTTTAATGTCACCACTTTAACGGTGAGGAATTTACAGAGTGGAAAGAGTTTGGGGGGGCTTTCCCTAGAGTAAGATTTGCCTTCCTCCACAGCACTCAACCCCAGAGCGTGACACGCACTTGCTCTTCATAATTACTGTTTACGGTCCTGCGCAGCCACCCTTCTCACCCCCAGTAGGGTATGCATTCGGTACGGCAGGGATGTCATCCATTTTGTTCAGCGTTGTAGTTCTCTATTCTCTATTTACAACTCTGCCTGTCTGACACAGAGTGGGCACATCTGCTGAATGAATGAGTGGATGGATGAATGAAGCGTCAAAACAGAAAAAGTTCAAGTAAAAAGACTAATTGTTGTAAACATGCAAGGAAACAAACACCATTACATTATTCATTCTAAATTCTATGCATAGTCTTCTTAACCATACTACCCCTTTACCTGTGTTCTTCATCCCCGTGTTTTTTTTTATTTGAAGGTTGAAGTCTATGTCAATGGGATTCCTGCTAAATGCTCAGGTGACTGTGGGTTTATGTGGGATCCCATGACCACCCCTGTAGTCCTGGCCACAAGCCCTTCCCAAGGTAACCTTCTGCTTTTTAACTTGAAAATGGGATAGAAGATAAGTAGCAAAAATATGAATTTCAATCATGACTTTTCATATGCTAGTGTCACCAGCTAAGACAAGCAAAGGGTTCTACATAGTGGGGAAAAATGTATCAAATTGGAGAGCTATGAAAAGATTATTAAGGACTTATTTTTGAAAAACAAAAATTTTTAAGTTGAATTCACCAGTCTTTTCCTTCTTCAGTTTCACAATATTAGAACCATTCTCTAAAATTTCACTCTGATATGGAGGCATTTTTCTTCTCTACTACCTAGAGTATTGATTGAAATCTTTCATCAAATGAGACCACTTTTAGGAGTTTTAGTACTAAAAAGCTAGTAATGAGAAAGCTGCTATTTAGTAAAAGAAAATAATTAGGTCCTAGATTTGAGAATAAGAGAGAAATTATTGCCAAGCTGTCAGTCTAGGGGGAAGCATTATACCATGTCTTCATGATATATGATTGCTTTAAAAAGTATGATTATGTTTTGTGTCTGAACTCCCAAGGATCAAATTACACATCAGGACTAAGGATTCTAAGGAGTGGCTTTTTTTTGGTCAGGAAAAAAGCTCATAACACTATAATCACATATTAAGTCTTGGTGGTAGGTAGGAAAATCTACCCTGACAAATTAGCCCATTCTTCCTGTAGCCCCTGTCAAAGCAAAGAAGGGGGCAAGGGAACAAAATAAATTGTTAGACAATTGGCAATATAATTTTGCCACACTTCTAAGGTTTCAAGAGCAGAGGAATTGTAGCTAAACATAACTGCATAAGATGTTTGCAAGTATTTTAAGGTAGAGATGTGTAATGATTTTTAACCCGTGCCTTTTAGTATAAGGTCAACACTGCCAATTTTATCTCTGACCATACCACTTGGGGTCATACCATTGCCTCTGTTATTAATCTAATCCTCCTTTTGACAGTCTTAAAATGATTGAAGTGTAATTATGGATCAGAAAATAAAATTTAAAATTTGTGGTGAAAGAATATATTCTTCAGACTTTTTTCCAAAGTAACAGTATTAACTTTGGGTTAATTCATGTTACATGGGGCCAAAACTTTCAAAAGTAGGAATTTGATGAACTTCAATTTGTTTATAGTTCTTTGATATCTTTATTGTTTGCATCTGCCTTTGTATTTTGTAATGGATTTCTAGTCTTACATGTACTTTCTGAAAAAATTACTTCTTATTCAAAATAATTAATAATGAATGAATTGATTTTTGCCACATTTGAATAAATTTAAAATAATAAAAAGAAATATAAATAATGCTGTAAAAAGCACCCATATTCTTTTTCACTGAAACTTAACAGCTGTTAACATTTTGTCATATTTACTTTAAATCATGGGATTAAGACATAAAATGTTATTGGACAGCTAAGCATCCTCCTTAAGTGCTGTTGCTAGTCCTAGTCCCCTATAAACTCCCCAGAGGAAGTCACCACAGTTAATTGTGTGTGTATTCCTTCATGTCATTTTTAATACCTTTTATATATAGCACATCGTAATTTTACCAGTTTACATGTTTGTGAATGATAAATTACAATGTAAATATCATTTGTATCTTACCTTTATCATTCATGTTGAGAAATATTTATGTGGTTTTGTGCATATCTAATTCACTGCTTTAAAATATTTCATGAATATACCAATCTACTTGTTTCTCTATCAATGGACATTTAGTTTGCCCACACTTCTTGTTTTTACATATAAGACTCTTTTGAGCTTTGTTGTACCTGTACAAATCTCCCATTGCATACACGCTAGAGCTTCTGTAGGGGACATGTCCACATGTGCTGTATAATAATTGAGTATGTGTGTACTCAGCTTATTAGATGACCAAATTGCTCTCCAAAGTGGTTGTACTTTCAGCAGGTATGAAAGTACCACATTTCCTACATGCTTGCCAATACTTGGTATTACCAGCTTCCTAATAAATTTGGGTCAATCTGATGTGCAAAAGAAGTTATTATTTTAATATGTCTGTTCCCTGCTTAGTAATGTGCATGAACAACTTCTTTAATGTTCCTTGGACATTGAGATGATTTCTTCTTCTGCAAATTGCTTGCTAATATCCGTTATCCGTTTATCAGGGTGTTTTTGTCTACTGACTTGTAGATGTGTACTACATACTGTGTCTACCAATCCTGTGTGCATGTCTCCTTCCAGTATATCACTTGTGTTTTGTTTTTATATCTTGTTCATAGAAGCATTTAAATCATTGATTCATTCTAGTTTATGTTTCTTTCACCTCATGATTACCATGGCTTTTGCATTATATTTGAGAAATTCATCTCTACATTAAAGTCATCTGATTGTTTTCTTCTAAAATTTTAGAGTTTAATTCCTGTGGGATCTTTGTTCTGTATGATATTATATAAGTAGGGTGACCATATCATTTATTGATCAAATCTGGACACTTTGAAGAGCTGAATGGAAAACCATTAAGTATAAGATGCTGGGACAGCAACTGTGAACTGGCAATAGCCCAGGCGCTTGAGGATGTATGTCACCCTGGAGAGAGGAATCCTGTTGTATTTCCAATGGGAAGTGTCTATAACACTTACTTAACAGCTTATCTTTTTCTCATGAATGTATGATAGCAGCACTGAAATTGTCTAAGTTACCATGTAGAGATGCTTGTTCAATTTATTTATTGTAAGAATAATTTCTCTTTCCTGACTTTGTCTCCTACTTTCATTCAGATCACTACTTTCTATCAACACACACATTCCAAATAGGAAGCAATGTAGGTAATTCCAATGGAAAAAAATATGATTGCTAAATAATTTGTGTCATTTCCCCCCTCTTGCTTATAGTCTTACATATCTTTTAGAAGATAGGCTTATTTTTCTCTGAGAAATATCCAATTTCATAACAGCAGGCTCTATGATTCGTCATCTTAACATTGTTATTTAAACATCATTTTCAGGATCCTATGAAGAAAGTACAATTCTTACCATATCAGGCTCTGGATTTTCTCCCAGTTCAGCTGTTTCAGTTTCCGTTGGACCAATAGGTTGCTCCCTTCTTTCTGTGAAAGGTGGGTTCCTTTAAAAATTATTATTATTGAGCCTACTTGTTCTTCTCTAAGAGAAAGTAGAATCAAAGATCATTATTATCAAATAGGGTAAACTATGGGGTTATGAATTTGGCAAGCTGCAATGAAAAACTGTTTTATCTTTTTTCTTTCTAATATTTTATTTATTTACTTTTAGACAAAAGGGAAGGGAAGGGAGAGAGAAAGAGAAAGAGAGAGACATTAATGTGGTTGCCTCTCACACTGGGGACCTGGCCTGCAACCCAGGCATGTGCCCCAGACTGGGGATTGAACCAGTGACCCTTTGGTTCCGAGGCTGGCACTCAATCCACTGAGGCACAACAGCCAGGGCAGATGTTTTATCTTTTTAATCTTTGGTTATGACCACAAACTAATCTTTTCACTGTTGTACAGTGTCTTTATCCTATGATAGTTGATTTTCCTTCTTTTTTTATTTTATAAAGTGATTACATGAAATCTACCCATCTTTTTGGCCATCTTTGGTGTGTCTCTGGGACACAGAGACATACGAATTGCTGCTCTGGTGTTCCAGGGTCCCTGCCCCCAGTGTGTTGACAATGCCACATTAATCATGCAGCGAGGGGACGTGGCCCTCTTCCCTGACTTCTGGTCCGACAGAACCTCTGAATTGAAAGATTTTCACTTTTTCTGCTCTTGAAAAAATGAGGGCCATAATTATTTATTTCCCTAAAAATTATCTTTCATAATGCTAGGTGTATTTCTTAATTTTACTAAGTCGAAACTACATAAGCAAATCCATCTTCCATAGCATTTAAGTTGTTTTTCATTTAGACCTTCCACGCATGCTTTGCATCTACCTGTCTGTTTTGCACCTGTATTACAGGTGCACACATACTGTCCAAAGGAAGTGAAGCTGTTTTCATTGAGTTTCTATCACCTTTTACATTAAAAACCTATTTTACATAATTTGGGACATAAACAATATATTAGACCAACATTTTTAGAATTGTTGATATAAATGATTTTACAGATTGGGATTATTTTTATTATTATTCCCCCCCTTTTTTTTTTACTGCAGTAGCAATCAGGAGCAAATTATTTACTTTGGTTTCATCATTTGTTTATCTAACTCTTTTCTAGGAGCATCTGATTTCAGGTAGGTTGTAAAGATTTTTTCTTCCATTAATAATTGAGTGGTTTTTCTTAGTTACATTTACTGGAGGTATAAAAGGAAGGCCGATGTTTATATTCCCAAATACAAACTTGCAGTAATCTGATTTCCTGAAAACATTGGCTTTCTCCTCTTCTTCTTTCTTATCACAAGAAAATGAGATCAAGTGCAGGATTCTGAATGGAAGTGCTGGGCGTTTCCTGGTTGCTGTGTCCATAGGTGATGTAGGACTAGCACGGCATGGAGAGGATGAGGAATTCCACTTCACTTATCAGAGTCAGATCTCACACTTCTGGCCTGGTTCTGGAAGCCTAGCAGGTAATAGTTAATTGTTCTAAACAAAGAACACCGAGTACATGCCCATCATTTCACTGTACTGTTTCTAGAACAGAGTGAAAGGAGAGAAACGGAAGCCTCCCTCATGCAGAACAAAGGAGCCTCCCCTTTAGAAGTCACAGTGATTAAATGGCTGACTAATCCTTTTTTTCCTTATGAAATACAAGTCAGGGTGACTGCTTATACTTACATCTTAGGTTATTGAATTAATATCATCAATTATTACATATTTCTATAACAAGCTCATCAGTTATGTCAAGATAAGATTTATTAGTTATTATTCTGCTTACCAGCTGCACCATTTGTAACCACAGTCTCAGTGGAGCTACTTGACCCAGAAAAAGTTCCAGGAACAAATTGGAGACAAGGAAGGCTGACACAGACAACGAGAAGAAAAATAGCACATTTTGCCTCTTGTTTCATCTTCTTTGTGTGTGTTGTTTGTTTGTTTTACGATGCTTAGTTTGGGATATTTTTGCTGGTTTTGAACTTTTGGGTGTGTGTTGTATTTTTCTTCTACTTTATTTTATTTCTATTTTGTTGGGCTTTTTTTTTTCCGTTTTCCTTTTATTTAGAGGTATTAAAGTTTGAGATTTGGTAAGAGTCTTCATTCATCCTCACACCCCACCCATGGAATGGCTGAGCAACTAGAAACAGCATAACTTCTCTTTAGGATAAAGCAGGTGCTAGGGAAAATGACAGCTGCTGCTGGTGGTTTCCCCAAGCGATACTGGCTGCAAATCTGTTATTTCATTAAATTGCTCAGCCTCGTTCCTGCACAGTTTCAGACTTCAAAGCTCAGGCTTTGGATAACTCATCATTCTTCAATGATGAGTTAGATTATTGCCAAAGTTTCTTTTTATTCCAGTTAACATGCTGTTGTCGGGTTGTTTCATCCTTATGCAGGTGGTACTCTTCTGACTCTCTCTGGATTTGGCTTTAATGAAAATTCAAAGGTATTAGTTGGAAATGAAAACTGCAGTGTGATTGATGTGGATGTGAATAAGATAACCTGCAGAACCCCCAAAGTAAGGCATCTCATTTTATTCATTTATCTGAAATCTGAATCAAGGAAACATCTCAGTAGAGGGTTAAATAAATTACCATATTTACCTAGGAAGTGCAGAGTTTCAACTAAACTCTTTAACAATTATTTCTTCAATGCCTTTCTGTTAATATCCACCTACAAAGTATCATTCCATCTTCTAGATACTTAAAATTAACATCATTAAGGAAAACAGAGACAAACCAATATTAAATAGTGTGTTCTATTTGAAATAATAGGAGTAGATACAAAGCAAAGATTAAATGCATGGGAAGAGGGTATCAGAAAGAGTTTCACACCAAGTTGATGTCCTATCAGAGCTTGAAGGATGTGTGGGAGTTGACCAGGCAAAGCAAAGGATGAAAAAGAAATATAGTGCTAATAAATAGTCTAAAGATCTCAGGGAAGAAAAGTTAAACATTTTTAGTTTTCAAAAAGGAACATATATTTTAAATGTGTTGAAGTTTTCATTTATTGATGAAAAATGGAATATTCCATTTTAGAACCAGTCATTGTTCTTTAATTTTAAAAATACTGTTAAAAGAAAACAAAGACTCCAGTTTGCTTATGTGCAAAAGAATGACGAATCCCACCATTAACATTTTTACAAATGTAGCAGACTCAGGTAGGAATTATGCAGTTGGAATCTGTAGGAGAAGTAAATTTGAGTGTACATTGGACTGAATGATCATGAAGAGAATCTGGAGGATAAGTAAATTAAAGCTTCCTTTGTCCAGATTATGCCATTAAGTTAAACAATTGGTATGCATTAAGAAATACTAGATATAGACTTCCAGCCAAGATGGAGGCATAGGTAGACACACTGTGCCTCCTCTCACAACTAAAATTAAGGACAACAAAAATTTAGAAACAAAAAACAATCAGAACAGATAGAAAATTGAATTGTACGGAAGTCCAACAACGATTCACCCAGACCAGAAAGAGGCGTGGAGATGGCAGCTGGCAGAGAAGGGATTGTAGCAGGAAAAAGCAGTGGTTAGTGGTCCCAGATATGCAGGTGGTGATTGGCACACCCGAGGCGCACAGGCAGCAGTTACCAGGTGTGGGGAGGCAACGAGCAGATCCAGCAAGCTGCACAAGGCGGTTGACCACAGTCACACATTTGCGCACAGATAAACCAGGCCAAAACAAGCAGAGAG
This sequence comes from Anoura caudifer, assembly GCA_004027475.1. Lineage (NCBI taxonomy): Eukaryota > Metazoa > Chordata > Mammalia > Chiroptera > Phyllostomidae > Anoura > Anoura caudifer. Next base: position 155,773 of record PVKU01000510.1, read on the forward strand.
ACAGACTGTGCAACCCCAGTGCCGGGAAATAAAGCCTAAAAGCACCAATTGAAAACACTTGTGGGGGTTGAAGTGCTGGGAGAGGCTCCCAGCCTCACAGAGGGAACTGAAATCCGAGAGAGAGCGGAGCAAGTACCATTGTTCCCTCTCTGCCCTCACATACAGCATCATAACTCTACAACTGGGTTGCCCCGCCCTGGTGAACACCTAAGGCTCTGCTTCTCATACATAACAGGTGTGACAAGAAAGAAAGAAAGAAAGAAAGAAAGAAAGAAAGAAAGAAAGAAAGAAGAAAGAAAGAAAGAAAGAAAGAAAGAAAGAAAGAAAGAAAGAAAGAAAGGTGATGTCTCAAACAAATGAACAAATCAAACCACCAGAGCCAATACTTTTAAGCAACCAAGAGATAGCCAACCTATCAGATGCACAGTTCAAAGCACTGGTGATCAGGATGCTCACAGAATTGGTTGATTTTGGTCACAAATTTGATGAACAAATGAAGGCTACAATAAGTAAAATGAAGGAAAATGCACAGGGAACCAATAGTGATGGGAAGAAAACTGGGACTCAAATCAATGGTGTGGACCAGAAGGAAGAAACAAACAACCAAACAGAAAAGAATGAAGAAACAAGAATTCAAAAAAATGAGGAGAGGCTTAGGAACCTCCAGGACATCTTTAAATGTTCCAACGTCTGAATTATAGGGGTACCAGAAGGGGAAGGGGAAGAGGAAGAGCAACAAGTGGAAAACTTATTTGAACAAATAATAAAGGAGAACTTCCCCAATCTGGCAAAGGAAATAGACTTCCAGGAAGTCCAGGAAGCTCAGAGAGTGCCAAAGAAGCTGGACCCAAGGAGGAACACACCAAGGCACATCATAATTACATTATCCAAGATTAAAATGAAGGAGAGAATCCTAGAAGCAGCAAGAGATAAGGGGACAGTCACTTACAAAGGAGTTCCCATAAGACTGTCAGCTGATTTCTCAAAAGAGACCTTCCAGGCAAGAAAGGTCTGGAAAGAAGTATTCCAAGTCATGAAAGTCAAGGACTTACATCCAAGATTGCTCTATCCAGTGAAGCTGTCATTTAGAATGGAAGGGCAGATAAAGTGCTACTCAGATAAGGTCAAGTTCAAGGAGTTCATCATCACCAAGCCCTTATTATATGAAATGTTAAAGCAACTTATCTAAGAAAAAGAAGATAAAAAATATGAACAGTAAAAAGACAGCAAATTCACAGTTATTAACAACCACACCTAAAACAAAAACAAACTAAGCAAACAGCTAGAACAGGAACAGAACCACAGAAATGGAGAGCACATGATGAGGGTTAGCAACAGGGGAGTAGGAGGAGGAAAGGGGGGAAAAGGTACAGAGAAAAAGTAGCACAGATGGTGGGTAGGAAATAGACAGGGGGAGGGCAAGAATAGTGTGGAAAATGTAGAAGCTAAAGAACTTATGACACATGGACATGAGCTAAATGGGGGGAATGTGGGTGGGAGGGGGTGTGCAGGGTGGAGGGGAGTGAAGGGGGAAAATGGGACAACTGTAATAGCATAATCAATAAAATATATTAAAAAAGAAATACTAGATATAAAAAGTGTTTTTCCTAATTGGGAATTGAATATGTGCTGTATCAGTAAAAGCACCATTTTTTAGGGGTCCAAGTGTTAGTCTTGTATTCTGGAAGTAGGTTAGCTAAAGATATAATAATGTGATTTGTCAGTGAAGAGGAATAAAAATTATATTTGAGTCTATTTTAAGGGCAAAAAGTCAAAACTTTTTATATCTTGTTTTATCAGTTAGAGAACCAGTTGTCCAAAGCAATTCAGCTGTATTGCTGCACCTTCAAGAGTTCAATAATATAGATCAAGGATGTCAAACTCATATTCACTAGAGGCCACATCAGCCTTGCAGTTGCCTTCAAAGGGCCAAATGTAATTTCAGCTCCTTAACAGTTAAGGAGTAGTTACATTTACACAGTCCTAAAATTATTTCAGCCCTTTGAAGGCAACTGCAAGGCTGGTGTGACCCCTGGTGAAAATGAGTTTGACACCCCTGATATAGATGCAATTAAATTGGTCAAAACCACTACATCATATAACTTTATCTAAAGAATTTATACATGTAAACTACATTTGAAAATAGGACTTTCTAAATATCTAAAACTGACTCTTATGCATGACTTTTTCAAAATTTATTGTTGTTCAGTGACAGTTGTCCCACCTTTTTCCCCATCGCTCACACCTACCCTGTCTCCCCCACCCCACAATCAATCTCCCCCTCCCATTGTTCATGCCCATGAGTCCTCTACTTGTGTTCCTTTGCTTGCTTGTTCCCCTTCTTTCCCCCATTATCCCCCCTTCCTCCCCTTGGGTCATTGTCAGTTTGTTGTATATTTCCAAGTCTCTGGTTCTATTTTGTCATGACTTTGAAAGAAAACATTTTCAGAAGTTTATTTTGAATAATTCTGTTTGGTGTTAATGATTGGATAGCTTTATCTCAACATTTAACATTTTCTAAATGTTTTATTTTTCTCCTCTTATCTCAGAGAACTGAGGGTACAGTTGATATTTCAGTTATTACCAATGGAGTTCAAGCCACAGCAGAGGATGCCTACAGTTACGATTGTTTACAGACCCCAGTTATAACCAGTTTTAGTCCAAAAGTGCGGACGATATTAGGTAAGAAATTCTTCAATAAGATCAGTTATTTGATGTACATAAACCATTTCCAGAAAAGTTTTTGAAACAGTTTCCCCTGTAGTTTTGCTTCTTAAAACAAAACCAGTCATGAAGTGTTTTTTCAAATCATTGGTTAGTCTGTTTATTTCACTTTGAATATGCAAAATAGGAGAAAAACATTAAGTTTTTTAAAAACAACTTTGCCATCTTTTTTTCCCTTGTGAAACAACTAAACATGAATGTTATCTCCACGTGGCAGCTGTCAGCCAGCTCACTGATGTTTCTTTTGCCTCTGAAAGCATTAGGATTTCCTACATCCCGTGGAAGAGATGAGTTGCTTTACTTAATATGCAAATTGCACACTACATAATAAATTGAACTTTTTTTATTTTATATAATAGGAGAAGTTAATTTAACAATTAAGGGTTATAACTTTGGGACTGAACTCACAGAAAGCGTGGAAGTGTATGTTGGAGGAAAATCCTGCCAGGTTCTTCACTGGAACTTCACGGATATTAGATGTCTTTTGCCCAAGTTGTCTCCTGGAAAACATGCTATTGGTGTAGAAGTCAGAAACTGGGGTTTTGCATCAACAAGGTATGGCAATGAACTTGATGGCATTGTGAAACACCTGGAGCTAATAATCTCAGAATAGGAAAGAAATAGTCATCAACCTTGTAATATTTAGTTTCTTTCTTTACCTTTCTACATCTCCTTTGGCAAAAGGTTCTGAGAATATCTTGTAAAGTGAATATGAGTCTTAGTTTTGAGACCATTACCATTCAGGTTAGATCATGAAATTCTCTGTGGAACTAGGTTTAAGTATATGCCACATGAGTTTCATTCATTCTGAAAATACTTATCAAACAGTTGCTAGGGGGCAGGCACTTGCTCAGGGCTGGATTCAAAGTGGAGAAGAAGAAAGACATGTCCCCCATCACAGTTCTATTGGGGAGGCAGATTTCACACAGAGGATTATATCAATAACTTAACTATACATGTGAAAGAGGCTGTGAATAAGAGCTACTGAGTGCTGTAAGAATGTCATAGAGAGAGCTAATTTTTCCCTAGGAAAAGGGAAGAGTTCTTTGAAAAGGTGATAATTAAGCCAAGAAATGGGCAGGAGCTGATCATCTGAAGGAGAGGCTGGATAGGCTCCTTCTCCAGCTCTAACGTTTCTCTAAGTAATTGTTCAGTATTTTCTTCTCTAAAGCTACTTGTTAACTGGTACAATTTTAGTTCGGGCACAGGAAGTTACAGATTTAGTATACAGAGAAAAAAGAGGGAACAGAAATTTAGGGGTTAAGAAAAAGCAAGTAAAGCTGATGTCAGTGTGGAAGGAGAAATGATTGCAGCGACTCCTTGTGGGAGGCACAGGCAGGTGAGCAACAGTAAACATGGACCTCGGAGCTACCTCCCCTCTTCAATTCAAAGGGCAGAGCTGTTGGCTTGTGGTTTGGGAAAATGATTTAATGAGAGAATTGACAGCATATTGACTGGGAATCTGGGTTGCAGTTCAAGAAATATCAATTTTGTTATGCTGTGAAAGTAAACAAAGTTAACACAAAGACTCATGAAAGTTATGGTAGGAGCCAGGGTGTGGGAGTCAACTCTATGTCAGATCAGAAAACCATTGTATGTTTTGATGGCCTCTTACACACATTGTTTGTAACAAAGCAAGATAAATTAAAAACCCTCTCACTGCAATAGTGGGAAGAGAGATCAGGACAACTTTCCTACGAACACAGAGTGAAAAATTCAAATTAATTGCACAAAATTTTATCACTTATATAAAATATATAAAATTTCATTGCTATTCTTTTTTTAAAAGATTTTATTTATTTATTTTTTAGAGAGAGGGAAAGGGAGGGAGAGAGACATCACTGTATGAGAGAAACATCACTCAGTGGCCTCTCACTTGAGCCCCAGCAGGGGACCAGGTCCAACCCAGGCATGTGCCCTGAAAGGGAATCAAACCAGCGACCTTCCACTTTATGGAACAACGCCCAACAAACTAAGCCACGCTGGGCAGGGCTCATTGCTATTCTTTTTATAGATATTCTTTTTATTCTTTATGTTTTACTTTAATGAATATATAAAACATTTTAAAGGATTTTATGTATTGCTAGTGACCTCAGTTCTCTATATTTTCCCTATAATATTTTTAAATATTTTATCTCAAATTCTACCACGGGATTTTCAGAAGTCTGTTGTTCATAGTTAGGGAGAAGCAATTATCTATATACCATCCAATCAAATTGAGGTTCATGGTAATTATCAGTTTGAAAAAGTATTGTCTAATTAAATATTCAATTACTTTATCTTCTTCACGGAACTATATATTGGCAAAAGTTTTCAACACGGTCCCATAGAAAGCTCATTGAAATATCTATTAATTTTTCTTTTGCAGAGACAAGTTAAATGCTTCTATACAGTATATTTTGGAAGTGAGCAACATGTTTCCACAGAGTGGTTCCTTATACGGGGGAACAGAAATCACCATAATGGGCTTGGGCTTCAGCACAATACCCTCCGAGAACACGGTGCTCTTAGGTAAGACTTTCACCCTCACAGAAGGGTCGGTTCATTTTCCCCAGCTTAAAGGATGTGTTGTAGGTGCCCAGTGATTCCACAGGTGGGCTTGCTCAGGGAAGCTTCCTCTTTCTATTAGCATATAAAAGGCTTAGTGTTTTTGGTTAAGGTGGTAAGGGAAACTGAATAACTGCTTTTGATTTCAAAAAGTAATTATTGTATATTTAATGTGTACAAAACACTTAAAAAGAGGAAGTCCTCTGTTCTAAAAATAATCAGAACTCAAAGATGATTACTATCAGAAAAATGTACCAAAAGCCTAATGTGGAGTTCTTGTGGGGCTTTCACTTTTTATTCATTATACTTTATTTCTATAGCTCGAAAAATACTTGAGAACATTTTTTTTTACTGCATCTTTATTTTTTCTAGGGTCCTTCCCCTGCAATGTGACATCATCATCATCAGATGTCATAAAATGTACTCTTCCTTCAACAGGGAATGTGTTCAGGGTTACGAATGATGGGGAAGATGCAGGTATCAGCTGTCATTTATACATTGTAAATAATGGAAGCACTGCCCTGAAGTTATTTTGATTTTCATTTATTGTATCCTTCAAAGTTTGCAGAGAATATGTATTATTTCTTTCTATAATGTGTCAATTGTTATCTCCTTGACATACAGGGCCACATAAAGAGTGAATCAATGGTAGACTTGAGTCTCAAGTCTAGATTTTGCAGTTTCCAGGTTCAGGAATTGCCGTTCCGTTTTACTGCAATGCAGAACCTTCTGAGTCACTGTAGTTCGTTATCAGTCACGGATTTCTTAATGAATATTCAAATTGAAATTATATACGTTCCTGTATGCCTCTATGCCTGAGAAAAATTATGTTTAAAGAATCAATGAGCTTTAAAAAATATTTCACGTCATATTTCTGAACATGTTGACTTTCTGATTTTTTTCAAATTGTCTCTTGATCATCAGTTTTGTTGCTGTGTGATTAATTTTTCTCCTTAGCTTCTGTCCTTTCTTTTCTTTATTTATGTTTATTTTTGTTCCATGTCTCAGTTATGCCCATAAAAGTTTTATGATGGTATTTAAAAAGATTTCACTAGGAGCTATATAAAAATGCAGCATTTTCTAAGATAATTATTGAGAAGTTCTACTCCTATTTTCTTATAACATGTGACTCAACTTTTGCTCCCAGTACATGGATTAGGATACGCCTGGTCACCATCCATCTTAAACATATCTGTGGGCGACACAGTGTCATGGTTCTGGCGAGCACCTCCCTTCCTTAGTGCAATAGGATACAGAGTGTTCTCCGTCTCCAGTCCTGGAGATGTGGCTTACGACGGCAGAGGGTTTACGGATGGCAGAGAAAAATCTGCATCGGGTATGTTTCCACATTGCTCAGTGTTGCATCATGGTCCGCCCCCCGATATAATAAAAAGATATTTCATTTAGATTTAAAATGTCTGTATAAATAATACATACAAATACACAAAATGATTTAGTTGGCATTTTAGTGGTGCAGTAAACATTCACACGTTTATAAGATATTGTAAGTGAAGGTAAGCGAGGTATTTTATGCATTTCTGATGAGTTTCTGATATCAAAAATATCTTCATTCTGGAAAAATAAACCAATTGAAAAATATATAGAAACAGGCAAAATACAAAGAAAATTGGAATGTATTTTTTAATCATACCAGTCTGCTAGCAAGCAATGAAATTCTGTTGATGGGAATCAGCTTTAAAATCTGTCTTTATTGTAGGGCAACTGTGTAAAGCATGCCTTTTAGACTGCTTGTTTTATTCTGTACATGTAGCAGTTTGAAAATTTTTACTCGTGAACACAAAGTATTTTTTGTTTATTGCTCATTCCATGTTGAGTTATTCTTTAAAATTTGGTAGGTTATGCCAGATATGGTTTTCTAGAAAAGTTAATGCTGGATCTTGCCTTCCTGGAATGTAATTTCATTAGATAAGATAGCTTTTTATAGCCAGTGAGTCATTTCCTTACTACTCACTTTCTGTTGAAACATAACAGGCATGAAAAATAAGAAACCTGTCATCTGCACGTGCATTTGAATTATCATTTCAAATTTCTTTTCAAAGATGCAATAAGTGCTTGTATTTATTATGTACAATCTTATATTATGGCAGGTTCATTTTCTTACCAATTTACTTCACCTGGAATCCATTATTATAGCAGCGGGTATGTTGATGATGCTCACTCCATTTTTCTACAAGGAGTCATTAACGTTTTGCCGGCTGAAACAAGGCACGTTCCCCTGCACCTGTTTGTGGGTAGCACTGAAGCCACATATACTCAAGGTAAGGGAGTTAAAAATGGAAACGCTGTTACTGCGGTGACCCAGGTGTATTTAAACATTCTGGAGTAGGAGGCAGATACCTGGGTCCAATCCTGACTCTGTCTCTTACTAGCCACATGAACTTGAATAGGTCTGGACTACTATGAGTAGTATTTATTCTACAAAATAAGGATCATATTGATGTTATCCTGCCATTCTCCCAGAATCTTTATGTGCCTCAAATAAGATATAATATAAAAAATGTTCTGATATTCAGTATGTGCCTGGAAATACATTAAAATGTGAGATCATATTTTCCCCATGGGATCTGGCCTTAGACAAATTGAAAATAAGTTAATTTTATATTCACTCTCTAGCCTATCACCTTTGCCCAGGTCTTTCTTTTAACTTTGTGCTGCTTAAGACCCCTTTTATCTTTAAGAGAAAACAAAAAGGTTTACCAGACTATAAACCGCCATGGTCAAAATAAAGGGTAGTGCAGTCTGAAAACAGTTCGCCTTTTAGAGTATCATCCGTGACTTACAGGCAGTTCTTTTGTCTGAAGGAGAACCTGTGAATTTGCACGTGGGAAGCCCTGTGGAAGGCTGCCAAGCAACAGAACCCTTGTGTGGTCTGAACAACACCGGGATTGAAAATTCAGATACATTCTTCTTCGAGCTTTCAAGTTGTTTTTCACCATCTATAAGCAACATTAGTCCATCTACTGGAACAGCAAATGAACTGATCACGATTACTGGGCATGGCTTCAGTAATCTCACATGTGCTCATAAGGTAAGACTGTAAAGATCTCATTTTTACATCCATGTACTCAATAAGAGGAAGGTATTTTGTTCATAACCTCATAACTAAATTTCTAACAGCTTTATTGTGATATAATTCACATATCATGCAAGTCACCCATTTAAAGTACATGATTCAGTAGCTTTTAGTATATTCACAATCATGCATCCATCACTCCAGTTAATTTTAGAACACTTAATTACCCCTAAAGGAACCCTATAACCCTTAGAAATTCTTCCAATCCCTCCATACCTCCCTGCCCTAAACAACCACTAATCTGCTTTCTGTCTCTGTGGATTTGCCTATTCTGGCCATTTCTCATAAATAGAATCATAAAAGAGGTCATTTGTAACCAGCTTTATTTACTAAGCACACTGTTTTCAAGGTTCACCCCGTTGTACCATGTACCAGAGCTTCATTTCTTTTTATGGGTGAATAATATTCTATTGTGTGGCATTCACATTTTATTTATTCATTCATCAGTTCATGGACATTTGGGTTGTATTTACCTTTTTGACTATTATGAATAATGTATCAATGAACGTTTATAGACAACCATAATTTAGTTTTGAGATTAATGTAAGATATGCCTTTATCATCTAAAGTAACTTTATGTATAAAAATTTGAACTTGAGTAATTTTTTAAAAAAATTTTGTTGCTGCTAATACAGAATTTAAGTTTATAGTAGAGAAATGTATTAACCTATTTTCATACTCATTTTACTTTCAGGTTGCAATTGGTAGCTACCCCTGTGTTGTAGAAGAAAGCAGTACCAGTTTCGTCGTATGTCATATTGACCCTCAAAACTCAATGGATGTTGGCATCAGGGAAATGGTCACTCTAACTGTCTACAACCTGGGCAGTGCCATCAACACCCAGTCTAATGAATTCGATAGGCGATTTGTACTTTTGCCAAACATTGATGTGGTGTTGCCAAACACGGGATCAACTACAGGAATGACCAGAGTGACCATAAAAGGCTCTGGGTTCTCAGTTCCTTCTGCAGCCACAGAGGTCCTTATGGGTCATTTTCCATGCAAAGTTCTGTCAGTGAATTATACAACCATTGAATGTGAAACGTCTCCTGCTCCCCACCAGCTGGTGACAGTAGAACTTCTGATCCACGGAGTGCCTGCCCGATGTCAGGGGAACTGCAGCTTTTCATACTCAGAAAGCATCACTGCTCTTATAACAAGAATCTCCCCAAATTCTGTCACAGGCTCCGTAAAAGCTGTTATTGAAGGAGAGGGTTTCGGCACTGTCTTGGAGGACATTGCTGTTTTCATTGGAGACCAACAGTTCAGAGCAATAGACGTTAATGAAAATAACATCACTGTTCTTGTGACTCCTCTCCCAGCCGGACTTCATCCTCTCAGTGTTGTGGTGGGAACTAAGGGCTTGGCTCAGGGAAACCTGAGTGTGCACAGCCCTGCAGTAGCATCCATCACACCAACTTCTGGAAGCATTGGTGGTGGAACCAATGTGGTGATCACAGGAAATGGCTTCTACCCAGGCAACACCACCGTCAGTATTGGGGATGAACCTTGTCAAATTATTTCTGTCAAGTCCAGTGAAGTCTACTGCCAAACCCCAGCAGGGACAGCTGGAAGGGTCAGTGTGAAAATCTTTGTTAATGAAGTCGCTTATCAGCCTCTGTCATTTACGTATGCCTTGGAGGATACTCCACTTCTCAAAGAAATTGTTCCAAGTACAGGTATTCCAGTACCCACCTTTTTATTGTTTTGTTATCTTGATATATATTGTTGGTAATACTTATTAGCATAGAATTGGATTAATATTTATAGATGTTTATTAAGATATTTTAATCTTTTCTTTTTTCTTTAAATTTATTGGGCAACATGGGTTAATAGGGTTATATAGGTTTCAAGCGTACGTTCCTATGATAGATGATCTGCACACTGCAGTGCATGCCAATGTAATATTTTTAGACAACCCCATTTAAAGCAGTCAATGTGTGGGGTTCAAATTCAGTGTAGTCTCTATTTTGTGATTAGTTTTTTGCACATTCTTGGGATAAAATTTTTAGTCAAATTCCAACTTCCATTTTGAAATGAAATCCCTATTAACTTGACCTAAATTTCAGAGTGAAGGAGAAGTAGATGGTTCTCTATGGATTAAAATTAGTAATTAATTTATGTCATTAATGTTGATTGATATGGCACAGGAAATACCTGTTAAAATTCACACATAGTTGATCTTACTAACATAGAGAATTTTTTCAAAATACCTTGTTGCCATCAAACTACAATTGATTATTAACACAACAGAATCCTTTGAAAGAGATCATGAGCTCATTCAATTAGAAAAAATAATAAAAGATAAGGATTTATTTAAATGTTTAGCATGACTCATTTTTTCTAAACTAAGGTAGGTTGAGATGTCTTCTTGATATTCTGTCACCATATTTTGCTATGTCTAATCATCTTCCAGCTGTTGGAATGCTTATTATCATCTACATAATAAATTCTGGAGAGGCAGCTATAGTGTAATGGGTGAGAACATAGTCTTGATGCCTAGGTTCAAATCTTGGTTCTTCTACATTCCACTGGTAAAACTAAATGTCATCGATAGGATGTAACTTAGAATGGTACCTTTAATAAGAAACTCACTAAATGCTAGCCTGTACAAAAAGTCTGTTTTAGTTTACGTTACCAGCAAATGTGCCAAGTTTGGGTAAGATGCTTTGTCTGCCTTCAAGAAGTTTTCCATTGAAATATTCTTTGAGGCATCAAGTTTTCTCATTTTTTAAAGCAAACATCAACAATAGTAATGGCATACTTTATCCCCACATATTTATAGTCACTGCAAATGATGAGCTAGATATGGCATATGTTCCTTATTTCCATGAATCATTTATGTTTCTTCTCTCTCTTTGAATATCTCTTTCAAAACAATATATTTGATGACATAAGACTCGTAGAAAGTGAGAATTGAAATGTTGTATTTACTGAAGAGATAAGGCAATAGATCACACTTAGAAGAACACCTCCATTTGAAAGGTGAAAATGAAAAATGTCAGGGAAAATTAAAAATGTAAGACCCCCTAAACATATTTTAGCTAGTATCTTAAAATTACTCCTAACATGAAATATCTTATTAATATCAGTGGTCTTTAAAATGACAATGTATATTTCAGTGATCTTTACTATGATCAATTATATGTGTATTTTTACTATTACTATTTGAATTAAAATCAAACTACTACTTGCTAACTCTGCATTTGTAACAAGTTATGTTGCTTAATATCTGTTCTCTTAATACTTAGGTATGTAGGTCATTAGGATGACCTGTGAAAAATTCCCTGTGTTTTATGTCCTTAATGCATTTTGTCAAAAGGAGGAAGGGAGGGAACAGAGAGATTGAAGTACTTTGTTCTGTGACATCAATATTCATCTACAAGTCTTTTAATTAATTATTTCTGTATTTACTATCTTATACCTAGACATTTATTTATCATAATTTGTTTTTCGAATCATACCTATGGAAAGTATTTGAATTAATAAAATAATTCATCCTTAAAGAGTTTCTAATAGCAGGAAAGTACCAAAAATTAAAAAAACAGTAAGCCCATTCCTAAAATACACCTCCCACCCTCTGCTCAGACGTTCATAGTCCCTGACTCCAGATCTGTCTTCCGTTGTACTTTCTTCTCCACCAGCCTGAGTTAGTAACTTACAACTCAGTAGAATGAATGGACAGAAGGGGCCGGAAAGTAGTGAATGTTGTCATCATAACTTATAGTTAATATTCAATAGACTGTAATATATATTATACAACATGTTTTATTAATATTTATATTAGTTTTAAGTACTGGTCATTATTTTGTTTATGGAACTAAGTAGTATATCTTAAATGCATGTGTAAGTATTAGAATTTAGATATATTTATCCTGTTTGCTTTTTTTTTAAGGTCCACCAGGAACCGAAATTCAAATCACTGGATCTAATTTGGGTACTGATATCTTGGACGTTTCGGTGATGATAAATAACATTCAGTGTAATGTGACCATGGTCAATGACAGTCTATTGCGATGCATCATTGGAGGTCATGCTGGTGGCACGTTTCCTGTTACAATGCATCATGGGACAAAAGGCTCTGCTGTGTCCACAGTTGAATTTGAGTACCCACTCGCCATTCACAGTATTCACCCAAGCCAAGGTAGTCATGAGTGTGCAGTGACCTACAAATATTTTATATTGTTTCAGTAAATATTCATCTTATTTAGGGAAACAAAATTCTTCAAACACTGCTAAAATTTGTATTTTTTAGCACAGTAAAGTATTTTTCTTTATGCATCAAATATTTTTAACACAGTGAAGTATTTTCATTTATGCATCAAAGCATGCAAGGGCATTAATTAATCATTTCAAAATATCAATTCAATGCCTTTATTTTTCTTAGTGCCATATAATTCATTTAAAAGTTAACCCTACTTAAAATACCCCAGGCTATGTGGAAATTTATTTTAAAATCATGTTTATACATCACTGGCCTGTAATTGTCTACATAAACATTTTTTATTTGGAAATTATTTTAGTTGTTTAAAATTTTGAGAAAATATAAACAATGGACTTTTAATTAAAGTAGTAATTTTACATTCCTATTTTTACTACTCTGAAATTCTTTGCATTAATCTCTTTAAAAAAAAATTATTTCCTAGTAGTTTAAATAAGTGACCAGATGTAATATTTACTCAGGAAAGATTTAAAACGCTGCAAAAGAAAGAGATTCTGTTAATATACTATATCATATAAATATAATCACTAACAAGAATCTTTTCATTAATGTCAGTACTATTTCAGATTTTAAAATAAACTTAAATACATTGGCTTTGTTTTCCCTTCTATGTTTTCACCAGGGAGCTTCGGTGGAGGTCAGACCATGACAGTTACAGGCACTGGGTTTAACCCACAAAGTTCCAGAATACTCATGTGTGGCTCAGAATGTGCGGTCGATAGGCTTAAATCTGATCGCACCACATTATTGTGTAAAACTCCACCTAATAATGGTAAGTTGTAGGAAAAAAGAATGACAGTTTCTGAGAAATGGTTAATTTTATAAAGATTGGAACCTGCATTTCTTTTTTCAGGGTTTTGTGTTCTTTGGGGCCATAGAATCACCTTTGTAACTGTCCTGATTTTAAGCAATTTTGTTCAGAATTTTTTTGACATTTATGCATGTTGCATGACTTATATTTGGGTTCATTGAGTTGTTTATAATACATTGTAGTGTTTCAGATTATCATACAGACCAGTGGCTCTCAGTTTATTAAAGCTTGCCACACGTAGGAGGCATTTTTAGTCCCCACTGGAGTGTTAGATTTCCCTCGCAGATGGGTGTGTAATGCTTGAGAGAGTGAACCCCGGTAGTGCATCGCCAAGAGGCAAACCCAAGCTGCGTCTTCTGCGAGTTGTTCAACCTCACTGTGCCTGCACTGATGTCAACTGTAATTGAAAAATAAAATTTAAACTTAAAAAATGATGAAAAGAAAATGTTTGGGGTTTTGGACATGAATAGAGTGCGATGGCGGAAGCGTACTCAGTGCCTCCCTCTCCTCGTAGGCCGCGGACCGCAGCAAGCCTGTGAAGTGAGTGTGGCCAACGGGAAGGATTTGTCCCCGTCCGCAACTCCTTTCAACTACACCATGTCGCTGACTCCGCTCATCACCAGAATATTTCCCAAGAGAGGCAGCACAGCAGGGGGCACCAGACTTACGGTCATGGGATCGGGCTTCAGGTACCGTCTTCCCACGCACCTACATCAGTGCCTATTTCCCCACTCAGCCTTTAGGCCTGCTTTCTCACGCCAGGACAGTGCTGAAGTGTAGCCCTGTGGCATGTACCCATCTGCTCCAAAGTCATGTATGAGGCACATACTAGTACTACTAGCTAACTTCTACTCAGCATTTAATCTGTGCCAGGGACCTTCTACCCCATTGAAACTCCTGCCTTGTTGGGTATTTTATCCCATTTTACGGTTAGGAGACAAAGATTACAAAGGCCAAAATAACTTGCCTCAAATCCCAGTAACATCACAAGTATAAATTACCTTCTTGTTATACTCTCCCCAATATCTCATCTCCAGTCATGATCTGCTTTATCGGGTCATTGAAACATCCCTTTATGCATCAGGACCATTTTGTTGTAATGGGCAAGATTCCTTTTTCCTAAAAATATTCATTATTTAGCTCAAAAATGCCAGATCATTCAAGTCATAGAAGGCAGTTTTAACTCCTGAAATACTTGTAACTACATGGGGCTTGTATTTGCACGTGGAGATTAAGTTCTTGAGTCTGTGAGGGTGGTGACAATGTCTCATGGACAAAATGATCCCTGCACATCTCTTACGAAGGTGTCTGGAGACCAGCACAGAATCTCTCAGTAAACTGCACCCCAGCAGTTTTTCTGCGACACTAGAACACCTTCTAGTTTGTGCAGTTACATTTCCTGGCCTCTTTTTTTTGTTTGTTTCCTTTTTTCTGAACAAATATTTTGAAGTTTTACTACAGAAATATATGTCTGCACTTTGATGAACCATAGGTTAAGATGATTCACTTTGCCATCATGCATATGTGACCCACAAATTTGAGAAAAAATTTTGCTTCCCTCCCTTTTTCTTTACAGTGAAAATGTTCAGGATGTTCTTGTCACCATAGCTGAAGACAAATGTGATGTTGAATATTCCAATGAGACATGTATCATCTGCACGACAAACACCCACACTCCTTCGGGGTGGGCTCCGGTGCACGTCACCGTCGGAAGCGTCGGTATGGCCCGGAGGGTAAGACTGCCACGGGGTGTGGCAACCGCAGCGAGGAACACTGGTCTATGGGAGGTGAAATGATTGGTAATGAACTTTTACTTTGTTGATGTCTCTAAAAACGAGACAACATGTATTATGTTATAATATATTTAGAGCAAATTATTTCTTTGCTTATTACTAAATTTTTATTATTTGAGATATTTAATTATTTAATTTAATGGTGTAGTACTTAGTAATGGATTTTTCACTTATTTATTACTGTGAAATAAACCCACTGGCAGCTATAAAACATTTAAAGTAGGTTATATTTATTACTAATGAAAATGTTTATTGTTTTAGATTTCTTCTTTTTTTCAGAAATTGAGTGAAGAATTCTGATAAAACCTCTACATTTGGGTCTCTCACGTTCTGTTGCAGGATGATGCTGACTTCCTGTATGTGGATGCCTGGTCCTCCAACTTCTCCTGGGGCGGAAAGTCTCCTCCCGAGGAAGGGTCACTGGTTGTCATCACAAAAGGACAGACGTTTTTGCTGGATCAAAATACCCCTATTCTGAAAATGTTGCTTATTCAGGGTAAATTTCCTAAACTCTGTTTATTAGACTATGCCTGTGGAGTACTTCTGTAAAGTTAATTTAGTCAGAACTCATTATTATAAGCATCTGTAGTTGTATCATGTTTCAAGTTTGGAGTGTAGCACTGAGTTATTTAAAAACTACGTACTACAGGCCATTTGTGGTACGAAGCTATTTAGTGTATTACAACCAGTATGTTTTAATGAAATGCAGAAAATATCAGAGTATACTGCATTCACGTGAGTAAGAATCTTTGAAAGCTAAATGCTATTTCATGAGGCATTTCCTTCACTAACTGTGTGTGGTACGTTTGCACCTGTGCGTGACCATACCCTTGCTGTGGATCACAACAGTTAGGAGCTAGTTCCCATCCAGAAAAACACTGGTGTAGTGGATCCCAGGCTTTGAAAAAGCATTGAAATTTGTACTAAATGAGCCCCCTGACTCCCCTTGGTTGCCAGGTTGTGACTCTCACCTATGCCTTGAACCTGCTTTGAATGTTACGTGGGTTCTTTCTGCTTCTTTGCATTCTATTTTAACTATAGAAAACAAAATAACCAAAACTGTTACAGTTGCATGTAAAATAAGCAATCTTTGGCAAGAGTAAAATACTCTGGGCTTCAGTGTATAAATTTTGACATGGGTTTTAGCCACTCAAAGACCTTTGTATTTTGTTTTTGTTTTAACTTCTGGGATAATAACTGTGCTTCAGTTACTTGAAGTTATTAACTATTGGACCCTTGCACAGGTTTTCCTGTCCACAAATTTACATTATTCTTATAAAAAATATTGCAGTACTAGCTTTAATAATGCTAATAGCTGTGCAAGTGCAAATTAGAGGGTAAAAGTTCACAGTTAATGTTAGCATAATAGTTTCTATAAAAAGTACTGTTCTTTCATTTTCATTGTTTTGATTCTTAATTTATATTTTGTGTCCCTGAGTCTGTGGAACTAGAATTCATGTGGCTGACTATTTAACAACATTTAAAATAACCGATGGTCAAGAGAAAATCTGCCCTGGGATTTGATTTTCTACCCTGTCCTGGGTCTTGTCTGAAGTTTTTTATATTTTATGTTGGCAAAGATCTGAAGGGCAGTGACATGCATAGTGACAGCAGATAAGAATAAAAAATCAAATTTTAATGTGTAACCAAATAAGCAGCTTTTAATGTTAATTTTCTTTGTGATATATTTCAAAATTGTATGACTCCTAGGTGGAACTCTAATATTTGATGAAGCTGACATTGAACTCCAGGCAGAAAACATCCTAATTACAGATGGAGGGGTTCTTCAGGTATGCTACAGAACCTGAGGTCTGTTCCTCGGTAACCTCTCCCTATTTCTTTTTTAAAATACTATGTGTCAAGTAGTTAATTATACTGAACTGTCACAAGTTTATTTTTGTATAAGCCTCCGTCACTAGTATAAAATTCTTTTTCTGGGAAAACTTTTCCAGAGTATTCCTGCTCTTTTGATGAGAAGATAATTGCTTATTACAATAGAGCAGAATTTAAAATAGAATAGGGAAACAATTGCTCTGAGATGTGACTAAAGTCAATCTGTTTACTTTCCAAAGGTCTGGGATAGTGTGCTTGGCTGACTGGAAAATTTAAGTTTTATCTTTTGGAGGAAAGATACTGACAATTGAACAATCAGTTCTTGAAAGAACAGGGGGGAAGGAAAACAGTACTTTTGAATGAGTAGAGTTGTGGCTATTGAGTTTTGGCTTTCCGATTGATGCTTGTGCAATTCCTTGCAGATTGGGACGGAAGCATCCCCATTTCAACACCGGGCGGTCATTACGCTGCATGGGCACCTGCGGTCCCCTGAACTGCCAGTGTATGGTGCCAAAACTCTGGCCGTGCGTGAGGGCATCCTGGACCTGCATGGTACGGGACTAAGGGCTCAGAGAATTGACTGAGGGGACTGGCCAGGAACCTGCGATAATCATCCTGATAACTTTTTCTAAATGAACTCTTGCCGACCTTCTCCTGCCTTTAGACATTTCCTTTTTACTTCTTTCTATCACTTCCCTCCCTCATCCGGGCCAGGCCAGCCCTGCACAGGGTCAAGGATGGCAGCCAACGTCATTCTTGGGGAAGCCCTTCTGGGCCTTTTCTACATCCTTTCTACGTGTGCCCCTAACACCTTCTGCCTAATTCAGCACTCACCACAGTTTGTACTGATGGCTATGGACTCTTCTTAAAACATAACTATAAATTTATAGTTCTACTTTTGTATACCTATATTCTGAAAAATTATGAGCAAATAACAATTTTGATCACATTTGAGGTATTAAGGTAACTTATTTAAAGGAAGCATGCCATATTCCTTTTTATATTGGAGTCTTCTCTATTGCAATAATCTGTCTCTTTTGTAAATTTAGGGTATATGAACATGATAACCTGCTCTGATCATAAATGTCCTGTGATGTGTTAAATATATCCACTAATGGAATTTTCAGGAATTTACACATTTTATTTGTCTCTAGAGTGTCAATTTAAGCAATTCCTGTCAACAATGACAAAGATAACAGACTCTGCCCATTTTATCAATGGATTAATACCTCATTTGTGTTGAGTTCACATAAGGAAGAGGGTCATAAATGGAATACATTGTTGCTGAAGGATGTTTTTTAAATTATAGGCCCACACTTATTATTACAGCCCTGATTATTACTTCTATAAAGCAAGCACTCTATATATTGCTTTTGTGAGAAAGGTATGAAACGCTAAGGTAAAATGAACCTTCCTCAAATCGATTCAATCCAGGGAAAGGGTAAAATGCATAAAGCTCTCAATAACCAAGAAACCACAGCTTTAGAAACACTCGGTTTGTATGTTGGCTTCAGGTCTGCCTGTCCCTGTGGTCTGGACCCGACTGGCTCATACTGCACGGGCAGGGGAAAGGACTTTGGTTTTACAAGACGCGGTAACGTGGAAACCAGGAGATCAGATTGTGATTGCAAGCACAGGACACAGGTATGGTGTCTGCTGGGCCTGATAATTCAGATTTGAAAACAGAGATTTTTTTGTGCATGTGTAAAAGAGGGATGATTCAGAAGGTCCACAACTATTTCATTTAAATGTGAAACTTCTAATAAAGAGACATGAACAGCCAGATGTGTATTTGCCAAATGTTAACATTGTTTTAATTTCCAGTGTCATTTTCATTGATTGAATTTACAATAAGAAAATTATTAATTTGAACCTAATAAAATAAATATATAGAGTAAGTCCTCACTTAATGTCATCAATAGGTTCTGTGGCTTTAAGCAAAACAGTGTATAATGAAACTGAGTTTTACCACAGGCAAACTGATATGAACAAGAGTTACAAAGATTTCCTTTGAAATCTTATCAACATTTTAACAAAACGACATTGACTGAAATCACATTTTACAAGGACCTGCTCTACTAATGAAATATTTTGGTTGTTTTTTTATGGTTAGGTTTCAATGTAAGATTTTGTTTGAAAAAAGCGTTCTGCTATTAAAAGTCATTTGAAAACTTCTGACTTAGAGCTTTAGCTAAGACACTGATACATGCAAAAATGCCAATGCTTCTTTGGAGTCAGAAAGAATGCCGTTGGAAGCAGCAAATGAACCCTTCTTTATCTTACAGCAATGGTTCCCAGGGACCAAACTGGTGAGGAATGATGGAATAAAAGGGAAGTAATCAGTATAGGATGCATGATGACTTACATAACCTTTTAGGTGTCTGGCAATTTTATAATCGAAACTGCTTATGACCCTCAATTTCTATTTAATTGTATATTTTAACAAATAAGAGATGGAAGGAAGAAGACTAATATAGCTAACTATATTACACCAGAGTAGTGATGGGGAGAGGGAGCCAAGAGGACTTTAATTTTGCTTTGTTGTTCAAATTATGGGTATCAGCAAAATAGGATACCAGGGAGCAAATAGTAATTTATGACAAGAAACAACTAAATGATGTTAAGGCCATGACTCGATTTAGAATTAAAATTTAAGATGACATTTTGAGTTTGCCATTTTCTAAGTTAAAAATAGACTTGCAGATGTTAGGAAGAGTTAAATATATACTTAGCTTTGTAAGTGACAATCTTTTATTTCTGCCCTTGGAAGAAACTTCAATTACATAACAGCAAAATAACACAGTAGCAAATTAACAGGGCTTATTAATAGAAGAGAAAGTCCTCATTTTTAGCTTTTCTGTATGAAAATTAAGAGTCAGTTTAGTATTTAATGTAGAAATATTTAGTTTTAAAAAAACAAGTGTTAAGTCATTTCTCACCGAATCTAATTCGTTGTTCACCATTTCATTGGTCAGTCCTACTGCAGAGTTTGTAAAGAAGTGGTTACTACTTCGACGTCAGTCTCTTGGATCTAACTCCCAACAATGCCACGTGTTAGGCTTGTGGCCAAGTTACTTCACTTGTCTGGGCTTCAGTACAATTGGAATGCTCTGAGTGGCTATCTTGGAATTGCTGTAAGAATTAAATGAGTTACTGTGTGTAATGCGTTTAGAGAAGAGCTTATGTTAAGTGTTAGCCGTTATTATAAAGGAAGGAAAAGTGCACTGCGGTGCACATAACATGTAAAACGCTTTTCAGAAAGAAATCTCTGTATCCTCTTGATCCAAGGGAATCCAGCAGAGCTCAGCCTAAACCCCCTTTTCATGCTGCCCGTGCGATGTTCCAAATGGATAGGCCTTTTGATGGTTCTACAGAGATTAGTGAAGCTCTATGAACAAGTGCAGCAATTGGAAGAGATTTCATTGAAAGGCACCTGTAAAATTTATTTAGTTGCTCTAAAAAATAATAAAATACCATCTTCAAATTTCTCTTCAGAATATTGTCTGACAAAAAGTTTTCTGTTTCACAGACGAAGTGTTCTACATAGCGTAAAACAATGCTATGTTGATGTATATTGATTTTGAAATTTTTTTTTTGTTGAAATTTTTACAGACACAGCCAAAGAGAGAATGAAAAAAGGACCATCGCATCTGTGTCTGCTGATGGAATAAACGTAGCGCTGACCGACCCGCTGAACTACACGCACTTAGGAGTCACTGTCACCCTTCCTGATGGGACTCTGTTTGAGGCAAGGGCAGAAGTTGGAATTCTTACAAGAAACATTTTAATAAGAGGATCTGATAATGTGGAGTGGAATACCAAAATTCCAGCATGTCCCGAGGGATTCGACACAGGTGATTTTAGCAGCTATAGTGTGACCATGTAAATGTTTGCAGACGTTGCAAATGTTCCCTGGGGGCAAAATCCCCTCCAGTCAGGAACTTCTGGACAGCGTTATGCCCTAGTAAAAATATGCCCCTGATCTCAGTGATTTAAAATGAGAAAGGCTTACTTCTCATTGTTACTACATGTCCACTATGGGTCAACGGGGGAAGGGGGTCTGCTAATTGTAATTATTCCAGGCCCTAGGCTGATGGAAGCTCCATCTCCACGTGGGCTTCTGTTATCTCTGAGACAGGGCGCACCATGGCTGGAGAGCTGAAGAGCTGAGTATCCGCAACTCATTACTTTGGTCCTGAAGGGACAGGTATCGCCTCTCCTTGTGAGCAGTTAGTCAGAACTGATTATGCTATGCTAAACTTTAAGGAAGTGAGTTAGTACAAAGCCCAGTATACCCAGAGGTGGAAGAGAACTGGATACGATGTTTAAGGTTCTCGTGTAAGGAAACAATGCTGTTTACCACAGTATGCAGCACAGTGTATTTTGTGAGTCTTCTAAACATATTTCACATAATCACTAATAGCATCACAATGGTATAAGCAGTTGAATAATAGACACAGCTTAGATATACGTAGCTTTTTCTTCAATGTGAAGTATAAAAGAAGGCAAAACTCTTTGGATTTAATGTCAAATGACCTACATTCTAATTCTAATTGTCAGCCAAGGAAAAATTCAGGCTGCAGTAAAGAATGAAAATCATGAATTGGAGCAAAAGGAGTACCATCCGGAGACACAGATTCGGATAGCAACCCAAACTGAGCTCAGGGAAGAAAGAAAGGCAGGCTTTGGGAAGGCAACAACCACAACATGTAATTCTTTCGTACAGATGAAGGATTGCTGGCTGGATTAGCGGATTGGTTTGTTCTGATATGCAAATGTAGGAGGACAGAAAGTGCAAAGGAGGAAGTCAAGTCCGCAAGTGTCCACACAGCAGTTGTTGTTCCTGGACGTTTATGGCTCAGCCTTGAGCTGAGTTTAGCAACAGGGTTAGCAACTTAATAGCAGTGAGGCACATGATTTGCACAGGCCTCACAGGCCCCACATCCTTAACAACCTGCTGACTGTTGTAAGTGACTCTCATGCTGATGCTCAGTCCATTTGACTTTATTCCCATTACCAGTGCATCTGCATCAAGTCTCAAAAGGCCTGTTAAACCTAGTTTCATCCTGTTTAAAGTAAGAATACTTCCTGTTCTGTTTACTGACTACGGTTATAAGAATTAAGTGAGGTAATGCATATGTAGTGCTCTCAAAGTACAAGATTACATTAAGTTAATCCCCAAATCTTGGGGAAAAGCTTCAGAAACAATAAGACAAAATGCCTTTATCAGGGTGCATTCAACCAAGCAAATATTTATTTAGCATCTTTGAAAAATACGGTAGTAAGTCCTTTACAGAAAGCAAAGGTCAGCAGGAGACAAGGCACTTACTTTCTTACAATCTAGAGGAGATATGTGAATGCAAATAATTTTGTTCCAGAATGCGATTAAAATTTTATGTGAATAAAAAGATATAATTATGAGATAATAAATCTTAATATACTTAGAGCATTTTGACATGGCTTTTCTTTTTTCTTTCTTTCTTTTTTTTTTTTCAAGGTGAATTTGCCACACAGACATGTGTCCAAGGAAAGTTTGGGGAAGAAATAGGAAGTGATCAGTTTGGAGGCTGCATTATGTTTCATGCTCCTGTACCTGGTGCTGACTTGGTCACTGGAAGAATAGAATATGTGGAGGTAAGAGGCATTGTTATTGAATCACAGCGGTTTGCCCAAGGTTACCCATACAATGAATGCACACTCAGTTCATGCTGTGTGCCAGATGCTAGTTGTGATTGAGTAGAGGAGACACACAGTTTTAATACACCTCATTATTCACCCATTTAATCATGCAAAATTGTGTTTCTCTGTTTTTCTCATGCTTCACATTAAATTCATCAGCAAGTTCTACGGACTCTGCCCACAAAATAATGCACCCTGCTCCACTGTCTCTTTCTGCCACCTCCCACTGTTCCCTGACCCAAGCCAGTGTCACCTGTCACCTGGACCTACTAGGATTCTCTCCTAACTAGTCTCCCTACTCCCACCCTCGCTTCAACAGAATCTCCACAGCACAGCCAAAGTAAGAATTTAAAAGCATACATCAGATCTTGTTTTACCCTGTTCAGAACCCTTCAGCGGCTTCATAGTACACCTAAAACTCAAAGTCTGAGCACTTCCCAGAGGTCCCACGTGGCTGTCCCCCAGCAGGCCTCTGACTTTGTCTCCTGTGACTGCACCCCTGGCTCGTGCCATGCAAATGACAAGGCCTCCTGGTGTCTCATGGCCACGTGAACGCATTCCTGTCCCAGATTCTTTGCGCTTGCTCTTCATTCTGCTTGAAATGCTCCTCCACCAAATATTTGCACATTTTACACTCATTCATTCAGCTCTCTTCGCCAATGTTTTCTCTTCAGAGAGAACTTTGGCTCAACATCTTCATTTGAAGTAGCTACCCAAATCCCTGCTTTCCTTTATTTACCCCTGCTTTGCCAACATTAAATCTACTTTTTATTTATTTTTTATTTATCCCTCTAAAACATAACTCCGTTAGTTGAGAGATTTTTATCTTACTGGTTTTCTGCTGATTCCTCTGTAGCTTGGAACATTGCTTGGCATATAGCAGATTCTCAATTGATTATATTTGGTCAGATATATAAATACATTGATAAATATGCAAGTTATCCCCAAGAGATTTGGAGCTCCTCTGTGTCTTATTTATGTTCAGTTTATATAATCAAGGTTTAGCATAGATTTTTTTAAATCACATATTCAATAAAAGGAAGGAAGGGAGGGAAGGATAGGAAAACCCCCAAATCCATTAAACGGAGTGCGCTTAGACTGCAAACAAACCACGGAGGGTGATGGAGTCAAACCTGCACTAGCGGAAGTCCCCTGCTCCTAGGGTTTGTTACTTGTGACGCCTGAGATCTAGACTGAGGAGGTCTCCAGGGTCAATCTGTATGTTAAATATTAGTAGTGGTTAATTTTGTATTTTGGGATGAAGAATGATGCCCTTGGAGACAAGGTGCCCTTGTGCTTTATTTCCAAACCTCTTGGGATCGTACTTTGTACACATACTCTCACACACACACACTCACACACACACACTCACACACGCTGGCATCCACTGTATCAGACTATTAGATTGTGGACTTCCTGAAAGAAAGCACTGCAGAGTGGGTAATAAGAGCAGCACTCTAGAAACAGACCAACTTGATTTTAAATGAGCTTTATGACTATGAACAAGATACTCAGCCTTTCTAAACTTCAGTTTCTTTGACTGTAAAATGAAGTTAATGGTAAGTGGCTATGTTATGGGAGAAACTCCGAGACTCGGTTCTTCTTACTGATGCAGTAAAGAATTCCAGGTCAGCAAGCCTACTATCGTGCAAGCCAAGTCAATTAGTGCTAAGTTCTAACAGGAAAGCAAAAGTGAGGGTGGCTAGAGCAAGGTGGCCAGAGGCTGGGTAGCTAAAAGACAGTGGCCAGATGACTGGCTGGCCTAGGGCCCTCCAACCCCATGTGCCAAAAAGAGCCAAGAAGCCAAGGGATGGAGTTCTTTTTTCTGAAGATTTATATAGGTAGTGGGGTGGAGTGAAGAAGTCACATTTTGATTGGCAGGTAAAGGTGCCAGCCTTCCCCTGGGGAGATGTAACTACCCAAACATAGGTATGGGTGGGGGTCAGTTAGCCTGAATCCTTATCTTGCTTCAGACTCTATTTGTTCATTTTGCATATGTGACAGGGGGCAGGCAGTTAACCAAAGTAATTTTATGGGTTTTTTGGGGGGCACCATAGTCCCCTTCCCCTTCTCCTTCCAGGCCTGGGGATGAATACACAGTCTCAACCCTTTTCTTTTCCCAGCCAGTGGAGATGATAACACACTTCCAAGGCCCCCTGCACTCCTATACTTTCTTGTTCAGAATGCCTGGCGACCACATGGAACCAGGCTCAGAGCTACCGGGTCAACAGTGAGACATGTCAGTGAGACATACCAGGCACATGCTAAGCATTCAAGAAGCATTTCTTCTTACTATATAAGAGTAAAAATGAAGAATAAAAGAAATCTTTTAAGAGGTCTTATTTTGCTAAACAACAGAAGTTTCATAATAGACTGAGGTAAAAAAAAAGAACAATTAAAGGTAGCTTTTGTTTGCTCATTAATTCATTGGTATCAAGTATGGGTTGTTATATAATGAATAAAACAAGGTGGGCTGGAGGCCAAATATTTTCTAGTGGCAAACATGAATAATATGGGAGATATAAATGTGTTCATAACAATTAATGTAAAGGTGGAGATTATTTTTGAACAAGAAAATATGAGCTAGATTAACTCTGTGTTTTGCAGATCACTAAATAGTCATGATTTCTGGGCATGACAGGTATTCCATGCAGGCCAGGCCTTTCGGCTGGGGAGATACCCAATACATTGGCATCTGCTGGGAGATTTACAGTTTAAATCTTATGTAAGAGGCTGTGCAATTCACCAGACCTATAACAGAGCTGTTACTATCCATAACACACATCACCTTCTGGTTGAGAGGAATATTATATATGATATCAAGGGAGGAGCATTTTTTATAGAAGACGGTATTGAACACGGCAATATCCTGCAGTATAACTTGGCAGTATTTGTACAGCAAAGTACTAGTCTTCTGAATGATGATGTGACCCCAGCGGCATTTTGGGTAACCCACCCAAACAACACCATTCGGCACAATGCAGCTGCTGGGGGAACCCACTTTGGCTTTTGGTACCGAATGAACAACCACCCTGACGGGCCATCCTATGACCGAAACATTTGCCAAAAAAGAATTCCTCTTGGAGAATTCTTTAACAACACTGCTCATTCACAAGGTTGGTTTGGACTGTGGATATTTGAAGAGTATTTCCCCATGGAAACAGGATCTTGCACTTCTACAGTGCCAGTGCCTGCAGTTTTTAATTCACTTACTACTTGGAATTGCCAAAAAGGAGCTGAGTGGGTCAACGGAGGTGCCCTTCAGTTCCATAACTTCGTGATGGTAAATAATTATGAGGCTGGAATTGAGACCAAGAGGATCCTGGCTGCTTATGTTGGCGGATGGGGTGAAATCAATGGAGCAGTGATTAAAAATGCCAAAATAGTCGGTCGTCTTGATGAACTGGGAATGGGGTCTGCATTTTGTACAACAAGAGGCCTGGTTCTCCCGTTTAGTGAAGGCTTGACTGTATCTTCCGTACGCTTCATGAACTTCGACCGCCCCAGCTGTGCGGCCTTGGGAGTGACATCCATCACTGGAGTTTGTAATGAGAGATGTGGAGGATGGAGTGCAAAATTTGTTGACACCCAGTATTTTCACACACCAAACAAGGCTGGCTTTCGATGGGAACATGAAGTGGTACTGATTGATGTCGATGGTTCACTTACAGGTAATTTATAATTTCTGATAAAATGCATTGGAAACATGTTTGTGCTAATACGGGGCTGAATTGTCAAAGCTGGCTCGCCTGAATCACAAATTCTATTCAGCACCAAACTGTACTAATAACTTAAGGGTATGGGCCAACACTAGGCATAGATGAGACATTGTCTTCTGGAAGAGCTCCAGACTATCACATGTGCCTCCAAGTACGTCCTTTCTTTCCCTGAATTTGCACCTTGGTTTTGCATTAACAACAAATTTTGAGCAATATTTATGGAAATATTGATCAGTTAATTACACAGATAAGAAACTTCTTATGTGCCTACCCAAATTGTTCAGTCAGTCATGGCCCATATGTATATAGATTCCAGGTTTATTTACATAAGCAATGTAGACAGACTGGATATATTCTGATGAAAGACTTTAAAGGGAAGTAGTAATTTACAGAACTAATGTTAATGTTTTTCTTTTCCAGTCTAAATTATGAATTTGAACTAATTCAAGAAATATGTTAACTAATAACACTTTTCACCATTGCAAATTCAAAGTATGTCACATTTTAAATATATTCGTAGTTTCTAGAATTGAGTGTCTCTACAAAATTTTAGTGATAAAGACCTGTCTAAACAAGATAGTGAAGGTGTTTGTGAGAGATTCTGCATAGTAATTTAGGAGAGAGAGAAAATTGACAAATAAACCTGCAGATATTAACAATTTAACTTTGAAAGACTTTGAAAGATGGAAGAAGATTCATCCAGACTGAATTAAACAGAAGATTCGAACAGACTGAATTCTTGACTGTATTTGTTGACTTCTGTCTCTCATTTTAATGGTGGCTTTAAGAGGGAGAACATTTGGATGATTCTAATGCATAAAACTTTGTGTAACCTTATTAGTTTATTTCAACTTAGACTTTTAATGTTAGTTGGCAGTCCATCTTCTAAGAGTACAGACTGTATGGTAGACTGCAGGGTCTGACTTCTTGGCCAAGTTACGTATCCCACTTCCAATCCCCTTCTTTGGCTCTCATGGGAGCTTCAGATCCCGTGTTTCCGTCACATCCACAATTAACTCCCTGACCAAGGAGTCCACTGAAAAGCCTCTATAGGACATCCCTTGGCCCCAAGCCTTTGAGATTTTATTAGTAGTGCAATGGTCACAGTACCTTTACGTGGGAGATAGTTTGGCTGTTCAGTTTTAAAACATGAAGTAGGAAACATGCTGATTGTGTTTGTGTCCTAGGTCACAAAGGACACACTGTCATTCCGCACAGCCCATTGCTGGACCCTTCTCACTGCACGCAGGAAGCCGAGTGGAGCGTTGGGTTCCCTGGGTCCATCTGTGATGCCTCTGTCAGCTTCCACCGTTTGGCGTTCAACAAGCCGTCTCCAGTGTCTCTGCTTGAAAAGGATGTGGTTCTCTCGGACTCTTTTGGTAAGTGGGGTAGAATAGTTCAAACCACTAATTTAAGTATTTTCCTCAATTTTCATCATCACCTACTTGAGTTGTCACTCACTTTTGACAACATTGGGAAAAGTATAATATTTACATGTCAGAAGCCAGGCAGGAAACGTTTACACTCAAAATGGGTGTGTGAAGAGTATCATGAACCAGTATGATATTCTGCTGATTAAGGAACCTCTAGCTGATATTATGACACTGAGCAGGAAAGTTGACATAGCCCTTGGAGCAAGACAGTATAAATGTCCCATTGTTTTGCCTACTAAAGACAAATGCTTTTGGTTATCTTTGCTGATTGGAATGGGGTGGGTGAGCATTTGCTTGGTCAAGAGCTGCATACAGGTGCCAGACTGTTGATTTACTGATTTGTTTCATGAAAGATGTGGTACCTACCTGGAACATCAGATGAGCTTGATAGCATTTTCTGGACTATACTGAATTAATTTACTGTCATTTTTAATGACTCATCTGGCATTTGCACCAGCCAAACAAACAAGTTAAATGAGAATGTGGTAGGAATCCTGGTCTTTGCACCTCTCAGATCTCTGATCGTGGCACTATTATCTGCATTTTCCCCCTGAAGGATTTGGGATTTTTTTTATTTTATTATCTGAGTGAGGAGCTGGGGAGGCATGGTCCCTATGGTGTTCACTCAGTCTTTCCTTCCAGATTTTCCCTCATACCATTAGTTAGGGAACCAATGTGGGAATTCTTCCAGATGAATATTTCTATTCTCATTATACCTACTTGGCCTACTCTGACTGGCTTAGATCCATATTTCCATCTCTTTATCTTTCAACCTATTCATTCATCCATCATCTGTTTAGGAGTTATTAGTTAAAATACCTATCAACAATTAATCCATTCTCATATGCACTGTTCTGATGGACTGCAGGTTGTGGGAAATAGGAAATGCATCGAAGGATCAAAGATTGCTAAACAGATAATAACCAAATATAGGTTTCTACATTTTCTGCATAAATCTAAATGGTGTAGCTTCTTGAAGACACTATGTAAAACTGTAATTATTAACACACAAGGAACCATAAGTACAGAAAGAGATTTTATCAACAGAATCCAAATGGACTCATTATTAATTTAGTGCATTAAATTATAGTATCAACATTAACCATTTTTCTTCAGTATGTTGCAAATACTTTCATAATGTTACTTAAAAACACTATCAGCATTTCCACATTTAATGATATGTATAAGGTAGAAACTTGCAATTCGAAACTAAAATCGTACATCTCAATATATGAGCGGTGACTTTGAAAATGTGTAATATGATTAAACCAGTCACACTATAGCTGCTAAAATTACCTGTGTCAAATCCATCAGGACATTCTGGAAGTTTGTTATTCTATTCCCTGTTATCAGACTGCCTTATTAAAATATTTCTCGTAAGAATTACAACTTCTTCCCTTCAAATAAAAGCTCTATATCTGATCTCACTATACATTCTGGAACTGGAGAAACAACCATAAGATGGGCAGTGGCCCCACTGGACTCATTGGGAGACTGAGCGAAGATGCAGTCTGTCACCTGGCCTACTAAATTTGCACTCTGGCTGGTAGACCATGTTAGCATGGTGGCATTTAGGGTGTTTGAGGATTAGCACCAGTTCAGAGCCAGGATCTAAGAACTCTCAGAGAGTCTGGATAGTTTCCTCTCTTCAGTATGCAGTAGCCTGATAAGTGGCCACAGGTTCCTTCCACTCATGGGTTGGGGCAGAGGGGTGGTCCCAGGCTGTGAGTTGGTCTGGATCCAGGAAACAAGTATGAAGCCGCAAATTTCCACTTGGGTAACTTACATTAGATGTTGGTCTCCCAAAACATATATAATTTTTCTTCCTGCATATGCCAAACATCACCGTAGTGTGATACCCACTTATCTCATTTTTAGGAGCCCCAAGATCAATCAGCTATCACCAGAGATTCCTGCAGATCAGAACACTCTGGTTATTCCTCTGGCCAATAGTTATTGTGTTAATTAAATCTCCCTCTATATCTGATGGTCAAGTTTCCTTTCCTGGCCCTTTTGGATCCCATTTTTCTTACTGAGATCAGGGAACCTGGTGTCCTTACAGCAACTTCCACCAGCACCTCCAGCATCCAGAGAACAGCCACCATGGAGCTCTTCAAAGGGCTAACAGGAGAAAGGTTCTGTTACCATCTCCAGGCCTGAAGAGATGAGGGGAAGGAGCCATCACATGAGCTGAGAAACAGAGGGAGCTGTGTGAAGCCTGACAGGAGTGCCCTTTGGTTGCGAGGTGCAGGAGCACCCCTACTTCCCCGCAGGTAGAGTCAGGGAAGTGCCTTGATTTCACTTTCCCCCTTCCTTGGCTTCTCCAAATCCAGGGTGGATAGTGGACAGTGGACCTGCAGAGAAAACAGTAATCTTGCAACACCACTTCCATCATTTATTACAACAATGCACATAAGCCATTAAATTTCATTGAAACGGTCATACACCTAGTATCTGAGTAATAGTTATTCCCCCTATCTCTGTGACCTAATGATGCAAACCCAGAAACCATTCCTTTTCTTCCAATAACCAGATACCCAGAGTAGAGCAACATTACTTGAACTTTTAGAGACTAAGTTATAGTAAACAGTATTTTAAACAGTGTGTCTATGAATGTTTTCTTCCAATTGAAAACTGCAGGCTAATATAAAACAAAACCAAACTAGCAAAAACAAATGAAGTTATTTTATCTGCTGTGATAATATTTTGTTATTTCCACTACTGTGTCATAAAATAGTTACTTATGCTAAAACTTTTCATTATTTCCCCAAATACTTTAGCTATGAGTAGACTGAACAAACATATTTTATAAAACAGGGTTTAAAGTAATTTTACAGAGAACCCAGAGATGTGCAACCTTCCTCAGTAAATTATTTTACATACACAACATGACAAAATATATATCTTTATTATTTTTAAGCAGTAATATTTAAGTATTTCAAATCTCATTTTGGGGAGTTGGTGGTGACTTTAAGGGGAGGCTTGTTTGGTTTTGCTTTTTGATTCAAGAAATCTAATATTTCTGAACTTATGAGATTGTAGATTTCTTATTAAATATCTTTGTGCCATTTTTCCTACTTCCTCCAAAAACTAAGAATTTTATTTAATTTTTAACCTGTGAACACCATGAGGCCAAGATCTATGAACTTACTTTCACCAGCAAAGCTCAACACAGGACATTGCACATAGTAGGGACTTCACTGGTGTTGAATTACAATGGACTGAGTTGCAATGCTCACACCAAATTGCAGAGTAAAGAAAATATCATGCCAGGCAATTTGCTTTATAAAATGACATAAAAATATAAATCAACTTTGATTAGGCAAGTTCAACTAATTTTATTTTATCTCCACTAAAGTTACAAAAAGATTTACTACTAAAAATTAGAAACAGAAAAAAATATGTGTTTTGATCTTACAAGTACCCTAAATGAATTAAAATTTCAACAAGTTTACTAGATAAGTGGAAAATAATGCTTGGCATAACTTTACATATATTTTAATATATCATCATCCAAACATCTCACCCATGATGATACATCTCTATGTAAATATATGTATGAAGTTAGACCAGATGGCCAATTAATTTGAGATACTCTTTATGATACTATTTTTTAAATATCAACTTTAAAGAATTTATGTTTCAGTCTGAAATCCTTAAAATCAAAATACTGAAAAAGATTGTAGCCAAAAAATTAAGATGAACACAAATAACTTCAAAACTGAAAGTTAGTTTTACTTATAAAACAGAATTATAAAGAAATGTAGTGTTAGAATATAGTCCCATGCACCAGCAAACTTCAGAGTTTGATTCTAGCAAATATAGGGGGAAATTCTGGAGGTTTTAGATTATTTTTATTAGCTCTTATATAAATCAGCTATTGCTTCAGCACAGATCAACTCCAAATGCAACAGCTTAAACCTACAATCTTATTTCCGCTCATGTGGCTGAGGGCCAGGTTGGCTGATCTGAGCTGGCTCAGCTGGGAGGCTCTGCTTCAAGGTGAGGATCCAGTGGCGGCTTTGCCCCTCCCTCCCCAAGGGGTGAATTCAGCTTGCTCCCAGTGTGCTCACTGCAGGGCTCAGGCTGAAGGGCGAGTGGGTGCTTTGGGGAACCTCTTCTCATTGCCACGGCAGTGGCTCAAGCCAGCAAGCGCATTTAACAAGCACTTTTCAAGCCTTTGAGTGTCCGTTCATTCTGCCAATATCCTGTGTGGCAAAGAAGTCAGCCAGTGTCAACAGGGCACTGAAGTTTGCTCTGCCCTCAAGGAGGGGAGAGGAGTGGATATTTGCTGAATGATCCAAATGATCACACTGCTTCTAGAACATTTCAGTCTTTTGGAACAGTGTTTTAGTGTGCTCGTAGCCCTTTCAAAACTGACACACTTCATACGCCTGAGAATTAATGAATTTGTTCCCCCTTGACATTGAGATTTATCTATCTATCATCTATCTATCTATTTATTTATTTTTGCCTTATCCCCAAAATAGAAGAGATGGCAGTTTATTTTATATTTTCCTTCTAGATTCTTCCTGTTAAATTTGTAAGGGAAGAGGTTACAAATTTAACACAAAATTTAATCAGAGAGGAAAGGGAGAGGAAAAAATAGAATATAGGAAATTAATCACAGATCTTCTCTTTATATTATAAGAGACATTTTCAGATCTTCTACTGAAAATGTCAGGCATTCTCTTATGACCAAAAGCATAACTAAATTATATCGTTTTTCTTTTAACAAGTAGTTCAGGTTCCAAGTTTGTCACTCCCAAAATTCAGGGTATCATGACCAGGGTTTGTGGGGGGTCTGCATGTGACCTTGTTCGTTAGGAGTTCCACATTGAACTTTTCACTTGCACTTGGTGTGCAGATTTGGATTAACTCAACAAATAGAATCTAACAAATATGTAGAACTTATGCTTGCATCCACCACAAATCAGTGATTCTGAAGAATTAAGTTCTTAAGGGTAGAAATGGAATTATATTTTAGATCAATGGTATTTAAAGGATTGAATGAATATATTTAAACATTTCATAGTAGTTATAATCATTACATTTCCATTTTTTTCTTTCCCTAAGGAATAAAAGTCCCCTCTTGATTCAAAAATCCCGAGTGAGAAAGCATGTTATGTTTCAGTTAAGTGTAGTGTTAAACAGTAACACTTAGAACATAAACAATGAAATGCTATACTGGGGTTGCTAGACTTCCACAGACTAGACCAATGATTTACATCTGCATTGCCCATGAAGGAGGAGGAGTTTTCTAGAGGTCGAGATCACTGTGACTGGTTTGTTTTCTGTTCTCCTGCAGGCACAAGCATTGTCCCCTTTCAGAAGAAACGACTGACTCATACGTCTGGATGGATGGCTCTGATTCCGAATGCAAAGCACATTAACTGGTATTTTAAAGGGGTAGATCACATAACCAACATATCGTACACATCAACATTCTATGGATTTAAGGTGAGCAAAGAGCTACACAGCTTATCTTCTAATAGTTAAGATTGAACGTTACTCCACCACAGGGCACAGCCTCCTCCTCTCACCAGTTGCTTGGCCCAGAATGCCCTTACCTCACATATTGACCTGTTCAAGCCCTGCACCTGCCCCATGGCCCACTGTAAATCTGAGACAAGCCAGATCAAGCGTCCTTATGCAAGAGTCAGCAGTAAGCAATCTTCTCGCCGTATTCCCAGAGCAGTAAACTTGTGCTCTGTTACTATTATCATGGTAGCAACCAACATGTATTGCCTGCTGATGGTGTTTCAGGCACCAGTTAAGGGCTTTATAACTTGTTTTATTAAATGTATCAAACCCTGAAAATTATAGAAGTAGGCCAGGTTCTATTGTGCCCATCACCCATCTCTACCTGAATCTAATGTTCTGTGAATATATACTTCTGATTTTTAAAAAGAAAGAAATATTTTAGATGAAGTGGAAGTTCCTCGTGTGGTTTATGGCTTGCCCTGATCTATTTATTCCTCACTTGCTATCTCTAATGGAAACCAGTGGCCTGAATTGGGTGTTTCATCTCTTCCATATTCTCGTGCCACATATGTGCAGCCAAAATAAACAAAAAACAAAAAACTATAGCACTGTTGCATTGTTTTAAATGTTTTCAAACATTATAGAAGTAAAATATTTTTCTAAATATACATACATATATGCATGTTTTGAGATTTATATATATATGTAAATATATAGAAAGAGACTTTTATTGCCTTAGTGACAGAGTTAGCATTATTTCTGTAGACATATAAAATGTTAATAAAACATAAGTGCAAGATGAAAAGAACTGAAGCCAAAACTTGTCTTAAAATATGGGCCAATTCTGTGTCATCAGAAGGAATGTATATTATGCAGGGTATTAAGATTTGAAACAAGTTGCTTTTTTGTAAACTTTTCTAGGAAGAAGACTATGTCATCATATCTCATAACTTCACTCAAAATCCTGACATGTTTAATGTTATTGATATGAGGAATGGCTCTTCGAACCCCTTAAGTTGGAATACTAGCAAGAACGGGGACTGGCACCTCGAACCAAACACTAGTACTCTGTATTACTTGGGTGTGTATTCATGAGGCAGAAGTGCTTATTTTAGCCCGTGCTGTATCTAAAGGAGGAGAAAAATTGCTCAGTGGGAAAATGTGTTATACAGTGCCCTATATATAGCAGGATTAAAAAGATGCTTGTTGAATGAAAGGACTGGAAACAAAATTCATGCTTGAAATAGCCTTGAGTTGAGTTAAAAACTTGCATTTTATGTTTGGAGAAAACACAACCACTTTTAATTTAAATGTGGCCCCAAAATTAATTTCACAGAATTAAAGGAAATGAGTACCATGGAAGCTGTCATATATTTTGTTTGTATTTTTATTATTTAATTATTTGTGGATATCTTTTTTTCCAAGATATTTTGATTATGTGCTTCTCCATAAAACATGCATTTAGTCAGAATTTCTCTATATATATTCCATGCATTTGAATCACATCAAGTTACTATCTAAAGAATATATTCAAATTGCCATGATTTTGTTTACTTGTGAGTACTTTGGTCATCACGTTAATTTACACTGCTTTACTTGACTTTCAGTGTCAGGGAGAAATGATCTTCCTCAAAGCCAGCCCATTTCTGGGACCTTGGATCCTGATGTGAAAGACGTCATTATTAATTTCCAAGCTTACTGCTGCATTCTCCAGGATTGCTTTCCTCTGCACCCCCCATCAAGAAATCCAATTCCCAGGAAGCGACCGGCCACATACAAGTATATAGGCTTTCCGATTGTTACTACCTTCAGTAGCACTTGACATAATGCCTTTAGTACATCACTCCTCAGTGAGGAAATAATGTCCCCCACTGGCACGGTGTCCCGTAGGTCACAAAGCACTTCCCCTCTCATTACTTCACTTGAGCCTTATAACCACCCTGATAGAAAATGGAAAAATCTCACAAAAATTATGTGTGTGTGTGTTACTGGTTGTCTCAGATACGCAGAACATTAACTCTGATTTATTGAACTAATTGCCCTCTTAGTCTAATAATTCAGATCTAATGTTCTGAATTAAGGTGGAGTCCAATGACCTTAAGCGAATTACCTGAGATCACAAAACTTCTCGATGACACACCCAGAACAGCAAAATCAAGGTATCACAATAATGATTTAGTGGAAGAAAACATGATTCAGATTATGAATGAAAAGGAAGTTTTCTTCAATGAAGAAAGAAACTATTATATAGGTAGTTGGGTATATTACTAATTTCACATATTAGCTTGTCTACTAGTGAAATTAAAAACTAATCTGCATCTTATCATCCTCAAATCATCTAGTATAATGCTACACCCTTAGAAGATAGTCATGAAATATATAGAGATAATACTTCATGGAATTATTTTTCTTTTGTTTTCAGCTTATGGTCAAATGATTCTTTTTGGCAATCATCTTGGGAAAATAATTATACCGTACCTTACCCAGGAGCAAATGTGATTATTCCTGAAGGTAAATACGTGAAGAAGTAAAATGCTTGTGTTCATGCAGCCTTAGGATACATGCTGCACCGTAGTGAGCATCCCACCTTTACGGAGCACACCTTAGCGGATAGCAGATGTGTAGATGGGTTCTGTTATCACATCCTGGAGACAAGGCCTAGCCTTCTGGGTTTTACGTGAACTTAAATCTGAATATTAAGAGTATGGATTTTCTGGGAGAGACAAGAATCAGTCATTGTATAGAAAAGGCATCTCACACATTAAAACCAGGACTCACTGGTAAGATTGCCAGTGCTTTATCGATGGATAAAGCCGGTGCTGTAATCTATGGATTCTATTTCTTATATTAAAGTATTGTTTTATAGGAACATGGATTGTAGCAGACACAGATATTCCACCATTGGAAAGGCTCGTGATTTGGGGGGTTCTGGAACTGGAAGATAAACATAATGTGGAAACTGCAGAGTCTTCTTACAGAAGACTTGTTTTGAATGCTACCTACATATCAGTGCAGGTAAGAGTAAGGGCCTTATAA
Source organism: Anoura caudifer (assembly GCA_004027475.1). NCBI lineage: Eukaryota > Metazoa > Chordata > Mammalia > Chiroptera > Phyllostomidae > Anoura > Anoura caudifer. The sequence continues at coordinate 192,148 of PVKU01000510.1, forward strand.
TTTATTAACTAAACTCTAAAATATTGGAAACTTACTTAAAAATTATAAGAAAACATATTCAACTGATGTGAATAAAAAGTGCAGCTGGCTGTAGCCCATGAAATGTGAGCCTCATGTAAGTCTAACATAGGTCTACTCTCTCCTTCATATTGTGCACAAAACATTCCTCGGGGAGTGAATATCACGCTGCTTTTAGTGTGAGGTTTGCCCACTTCCAGTCCTACAGAGGGAGTTGTGTTATCATGAGGTACAGCTAAACTCACAGCGTGGTCCATCCAACAGAGAATCCCCAGGAGTTCCGGAAAAAATTAAAAGATTTTCAGCCTTTTTTGAAAAAGAAAGCAAATAGTATTTTTGAATGAATATACATGGACTTTTGAAAACAAACAGATTAATAAGAATATTTCAGTTGTTTAGAACAATAACTTCATTCTCTCAGAAACTTCAGATGGCCTTGATCGTGTAACAGTTGAATCAGTTTAATTGGTCTGCCTGTCTTTTTTATCATTTATTAAAAAGAGTGGCCTAACCAAAAAGCTAATAAGCACCATTAAAAAATAAAAGTGTGCAGTCGCTTTTCTTTGGTAAAACTAAGCTTTTAATGTTTTAAAAATGTATGATATTTTGGTTACATATGTGAGCTTTGAGGTCAATTAAAGCTACAATTGAATGCTTACCTCACTGTTGAATAGTTGCGTAACCTTGCGTAAGTAATGTGACTACTTTTAGCATCAGTTTTCTTACCTATAAAATGAGAATAATATCAGTTCATGGGTTTAGTGTAAAGGGTAGGTGATGCAACGTACATAAAGCCTTACACGTTATGCCTGACATAAAATCAGCGAGCATTTAGTCATAGCCATTAACAGCGATGGCTCGTAAATGGCATAGCTTGGCTGTAATTAGAGGAGTATATTTTATATGCGCCATAGTATTTTAAAACCCAGTGTGATCTGTTCAAACAGCACTAGTTTAGGTCTTGAAAGGTTTCAGTTGTAGGTCCAGTTTTGACAGTAAGTACATGCTTAATTTGACCTTGTAAAAATGATTTAAATTGCCTAACCTATAGTGAAAGGATTAAATTAAGGTCACTTACAGTTATAATACTGTTCTTTGTATAACAGAGTTTATTCACTTTTGCTAGAGAAGACCACCAGTCTTTCTCATTCCTTTTTTATGGGGGAAATTTTTTCTGCTCAGTTTTTAAGTATGAACAATTTTCTGCTTCACTGCAGGGAGGTAGATTAATTGCTGGCTGGGAAGATAAGCCTTTTAAAGGCGGATTACAGATTGTTCTTAGAGGAAATCACTCTACTCCAGAGTGGGCCTTTCCGGAAGGACCAAATCAAGGATCAAAGGTCTTAGGTATGTGTCCCCAGATACTAAAAGTATCATTTACAACAGTTTAAAAACATGCTTTAAAACATATAGCACTGAAGTATTGTTATCATTTCATGATGTTATGGTATCAGATGCTTTTACAGACATTTATTTATAGTAATGGATTATAAAAGTGGCACAGATTTAAAAAATTGAGACATGTCACATTAAAATTGATGTAGATGTGTGTAGTTTAAACCCAAATGCAATTCATTACAAAACTAACAATAACAAATCTCTGCATCTGCATATTTTCCAATCAGGTTTTTTTATAGTCTTTCTTTTATATAAGCAATAAACTGCTCATATTTTAGTGAGTTTTCCCTAAATGGTAGGTAACTTTACTACACATTATTTCATGTATACGATTAATAATCAGTGGGCAACTGACAACACAGTCCCCCCACCCACAGTATTAACTGCCCAGGCACATTTGCATGGCTGTTTCTATTCCTCTTTGAGCCCGGAAAGCAAAGGACCTGAAAAGGTTCATTTTGGTCACAGCAAATAACTGCTTTTATTGATATTACTGCATATTTATTTAAAAGACACATATACCATCATGTGCTGTAATTGCCTTATTGTACAATTTCTAAAATAGTGGCAATCAGTAAATAAGGGATTAAAAATAGCTTGAGATTGAGTTAGCTCTCCTGAGACAAATCTAAAAAAAAAAGTCTCAAGGAAGATAAATTCATCCTTAATATTTTTTCTTTGCTTTTTATGTCTTTATTTTTTATTTCACACTACATAGAACAATATCAGGAAAAAATATGTATCTTTCAAATTATACTCGCCTCTTGAAGAAACTAGATGGGATTAGTTAGCAGTTTTTAGATGTCTTTTCATGTTTTTTATCTATGCCTATATTCACTATATATATAGTATAGTACTGTGCCTTTTACAAAAACATGGTCAAACTAAATATATTACTATACAGTTTTCTTCTCTTAGTTAACATATTATGGATATCATTCCAGATCAATACTTACAGATAACACGCTTCCTTTTTATAGTATATTACATGATAGTATCAGTATATTATAATTTATTCCATCATTCCATTGAAGTAAAATTTGATTAATTCTAGTTTTCTAAAATTTTCAAATATTGTCAAAGGAAGCATCTTCATTCATATATCCTTGTGTACTGGCTTTAATATCTACAGACCAGATTTCTAGAAGTGAATCAAAGGACCAAAGCCCTGAGCAGATACCCCAATTGATTTCATTCATTCTAAAATGTTCAATTGCTCGTTAAAGTATATCAGTGATTTACATCAGCACCTGACAGTACTGTGTGGTGAACAAATAGGAGTGTGTTTTTCTCCTGCAGGAGTGTTCGGTGAACTAGATCTTCATGGACTTCCGCGTTCGATATACAAAACTAAACTCTCAGAAACTGCAGAAGCAGGTTCCAAAGTCCTGTCCCTGATGGATGCTGTGGATTGGCAGGTAGAGGAAATACTATGTGGTAGAAAGTGAATGCACACAATTGGTCCACTTAAAAATGTTTCTTCTTTATTCTTATGGACATTTATTTCTCATATGATTAGTCAGATGAGAAATTTATATTTGTGCAATTACCTTACACTCAAAAAGCTGACCTGATAGCAAGCATTTAAAAACTGTGGTCTCAAAGGCCCCTCAGAATATATTAAAAGCATCATATATATATTAATTATGAAAGGGAAATGTGAACATTCTGGGGTAAAAATATTTATTACAAATTCCTACAAAACAAAAAATTAAATATATTTTATTATTATCTTGGTTCTCTCTTTACTTCTAATTGTGCTTTTACATGTTAAACATTTAGAAAGAAAATAAACCCTGATAATCATTGATATTCAAACAATGCCTGTGTTAAATGAGAGATTTTGGTGAAATGAGTGGTGGCATTTCCCATCCCTGCTATACTCACAGGTGTGCATAGGCCCTAGAAGACTCATGTCTTTTACAAATACTCTTTTGAAGGCCGAAGGGTCAATGAAATGGGTGGTTTTTTTATGCTCTCAGATCTCTGCGAGTTCCTTTTACTGAGAATGAGTTCTTGGGTCACACAACAAAAAGAGGCTTAGTCTGAGTAAATCAAAACAAATCATCAAAAGGGCTTGGCACTCTTAATGTTGTTTAAAATTGGTAAATGGAAGGAAGATATCAGGAGGTATTATAATCTATGTATAAGAGTTTCTTATTTGTGATAGCTGAGGTGCGATTTTTTAGAAGGTAATGAAATGATTTCAATATCCCTATTATTTGTCTAATATCTTTATTATTTATCCAATTAATATTTTCTACATATTAGTTATCCAATGAATATTTAACCAACTGTCAGTCATTTTCCAGACAGAGGATTCAGTTGTGAAGAAACTCATCAAACTCTAGTGGAAATTACATTGGGGTGGAAGAAGCAGTACTAAATGAACTAATAAATGTGTGTTAATTTCAGATTATAATTTGCATGATGAAGCAAATAAAACAGGTGGTGTGAGAGAGACAGACTGCCATGGTAGAGGGTAGCAGACAACATTAAATGAGGGTGGCCAGAGAAGGCATCTCTTAATGGTATGATGGGGTTCAGGATTTACTACCCCAAAATATTAAATTTATGACTTGCTATCCCAAAACCTTGAATATTTTAAGGTGAAGGAATTTGAGAAAACAGCCTGTGCTGGAAGGACTTTGTGGTTTCCCCTAGAGCAGGTCATAAAACCTTCACGTGTCCGTGAGAAGATGATCCTTATCTCTGAAAACAAAGGGACACAGAGGGAAATTTGAATGAACCAGTCCTGCTAATTCTCCTAGTTTATTACACTGAACTCTAGCCTATCACATTTTCCTATTGCTCTCCACTCTTCATCACACCTAGCACACAAACACTCAGGTTTAACAATTTCTTCATATCTTCATTTCCTTATGAAGACTCCCATGTCACATAAAACTTATATTAAATAAATTTATATGCTTTTTTCTTGTTACTGTTGTTTCTTACAGGGGTCCCAGCCTAGATCTTAAAAGGGTAGAGGAAAAAATTATTTTTTCTCCCCTACAGATGCATGGGACCAGAGACTTGGATGACAAGAAGGAGCTTGTCATATACAATACAGATTCTAAAACTTGATCTTGCTCTTTCAGTTTTTCTTTCCCATCTTTCAAGGATATCAAGTGATGATAGTTATATTTTTTTCAAATTCTGGGAATTTTCTTTAAGTTTTAAAGAACATTGTTCTGATTAATTTTTAATAAAAATATGACTTTTTTATCTATTTATTTTTTCAAATGTATAGTCCATGATGTTATTAAGTGACTAAATCATGATAAAATTTAAGGAAATCCTGAGATAATTCACAATTTAGAATTCTTAATATCAAATGTGTTGATGTATTCTCTTTGATAATACCATGATTCTAATCAGATATAAATTAAATTACAGTTGTTAAATAGTTGTTAAGAAATTTAAACTTGTTTTTAAAATTATTCTTGAATTTGGCACCTGGATTTTTCTAAGGTGGGAGAAGAGATTGTGATAACAACCACAAGCTATGATTTCCACCAGACAGAAACCAGAAGCATCGTTAAAATCCTGCACGATCACAAAATTCTCATTCTCAATGCTACCCTTTCCTACACTCACCGTGGTAAGTGGTTGTTCTTTAACCAAATAGGTATATAATTAAAATGTCTTGAAGTATTTACATTTTAGTGCTTTCCTCTGTAATTAAAATTATCTGATGAAACTTCTCACAAATGTTTTGGAAGAGCATTTCACTCATACTGGCTCTGGTACCCAACATGTGCTACCATTTCTATGTTGGCTACGAAGTGTCCCTGCTGCAGGAACTCATTCATTCGTTCAGCAAATATTCAGCAAAGATCTCCTCCATTGCAGTCTCTGGGGTATGGCAGCACTTCCTGTTTGAGGCAGACTTCTCTAGATGACCATTATCCACACTAAAATTTGAAAACACTTGATCTGAGAGCATCTTTGTCCTGATTGGTTTCATTGACACGTTCGTCAGTTGTAACTGCACTTAAGCAAACTACAGCCAAATGGCAAAACCAGAATTCTCCAGGAAAGAAAGAATTAGAGTCAACAGAAGACCAAATTTCAGCCTGTAGGATCAGGGCCTTTCCTGCACCCCAGCCTTCCCCCATATGACATGCTACCCTTGTCGGAACCCCAGGGAGTGGAAGTAGACAGGAGTGGGAGGTTAGGGAACCTGCTCAGGTGCTCCTGTGCTCATGAGAACTCCCGCTGTGGACTGTGTGAGAGCCTGGTGGACATGTGACCTGCGCGAGAAAGGAACTTAAGGGAGCTTTTTAAAGCAGTGTTTTGATAGAAGCATATGAATCTATCATTCTACATTATGTATTTTTCTTTAAATCAAAAGGAAAAGGATTTGTTAATAGTAAAATAAAAAGATTTTGAAGCTTGACATTATGGAATCTTTTCTTTAAACTACCAAACATTTCTGTCTGAAATGTACCTGCTTGTCTTAAAGTTTTGAGTAAGATTCCTAGAACGTAGAATGCAATTTAGGTTATGTTTCACAAAAATTGTTAAGGCGTAAGTGTATACACTGTGTTTACTATAAAGAATTGTGATTGATCACAAAATATGTCACAGGAAAAGTGGAACAAACCAAGGTTTAGGGGTCAGGAGAGGTAATATCTATGTATTGTTGATTCCCCACATGGTCGTGGGCCAATTCTTTTACTTCTTTGCCTCATTTCCTCACCTATTAAAAATACAAGAAGCTTTTTTATCCACTCATCTACTGGTGTCACTTGGGCTGTTTCTAGATCTTGGCTCTTGTAAATAACGCTGTCAGGAACATAGGGGTGCATATATTTTAGGTGCCCATCAGAGATGAGTGGGTAGAAAAGCCATGGTACATTTACACAATGGGAGACTACCAAGCAATAAAAAGAAGGAGCTCTTACCTTTTGTGACAGCATGGATAGACCTGGAGACTATTAAGTCTATGCTCAGTGAAACAAGCCAGTCAGTGAAAGATGAATGCCGTATGATCTCACTTATATGTAGAGTCTAATAAACAAAATAAACTGACAGACAAAATGGAAACCAAGGCAGAGATACATGGAACAGACTGACAGCTGTCAAAGGGGGGAGGGGAGGGGAGGACTGTTTGAAAGAAGGTGACAGAATCAGTCAAAGAACATATATATGCATAACCTATAGACACAGAAGAGTGTGGTGATGGCCAGAGGTAAAGGTGGGGGTGAGGGCTGGATAGAGCTGGATAAAGGGGGAAAAATGGGGACAATCATAATAATGTAAACAAAAATAAAGTTAAAAAATTGCAAGAAGCTTCTCAACTTGCCTTACAACAGTGTTTTTATGTATAAAGGGATTACAAACATCCCATGAAGCAATAACTTCATAATTGCTGATTATAATAATCTTTTTGGTATTAATAGAAGAAGTACTTTTGATTATATTTCATTTAATAAATGAAAAGTTATCATAATTTCAGTCTGCCATCTGTGTATGTTAAAGCATAAAACTAATCAGTTCATGTATTTATACTGACTTCTGGAATATTATAAAGTTATGTAGCTTGTGAACTGCAAAGAAACATAAAGACAGATATTTCTCAGCATTGGTAATAATCTAGCTGTTCTTCTGATGCAGTTGAAAGATACCACATTCCTGGAACAGGTCAGAGCTACATGTTAGCAGCTGATGTTGGGATACTGAGTAGGAACATCAAAATACTTGGTGAAGACTACCCAGGATGGTTCAAGGAATCTTTTGGGGCACGTGTCCTGGTCAGCTCATTCACTGAAAATATGATGACATTTAAAGGTTAGTAGAAATTCAATTTCCTTCCAAAATGAAATATAGTCTCTTCTATGTCTATTCAGTTCTTAAATAATATTTACTATAGAATTTCATGTGTTAAGCAAGATTCCACTGAGTAAACTTTAAAGATCTTCCTGGCTTTATCCAGTAAATCTAGTGGGTAACAAGGAGCTCTGAAGGACTCTACAAAAGGGAAGATTTTATAGGTAGAAGGGAACAGGAACAAGGGATTTATACTAAATAATAATAATAAAAAAGAATTGGTTAATGCAAGTTTACTTTCCCTGAGGGGGATGGCAGGAGTTTATCAGGCAATTACCCCTGATGTTGATCAGGCCAGTGCTGATTGGTTTAAAATTCCATTTCTGGAAGAGCCAGAACTATAGTTAAGTTACATTTCAGTTCAGTGATGTGTGGCTTAGCATAAGTGACTCTACTTTGGGTCTGATGCCATGTTTTTAAGACTTAGAAAAATAAAGCTTTGAGGGGGATTACGTAGCCCAGATGCTACCCTCTTAGACCAAGCCCCTAACATTATTCTGCTTATTTTATCTTCATACAATTAGAATTATCTAAACTAACAATGACCTCAGCCAATGGCTAGCCCAGCCTCTCACTTAAACAGAAATCATTTTATAACAAGCACAACAGACCTGTTATTTCTGAAGTAAAATTTCAAAACATACTAAAAATAGAAAATAGTGTAATGAATCCCAGTGTAGCCGTCTCCAGTTACTACAGTTAACAACTTTGGACAATCTTATTTCATCGATATGCCCACCCACATGATTTAAGCCACTGGATTACGGTGAAGCAGCCATGTGTATTCTTAGTGAGGTATAATTAACATACCACATTGCATATGTTTAAGGTGTACAATGTGTTGATACATTAATTAACACCTCTATCATGTCACTTAATTATTTCTTTTTTGTGGTGAGAACAACTAAGACTTAGTCTCTTAGTAACTTTGAAGTTTATAATGTAGTATAGTTGTCTATAATCATTATGCATTAGATCTCCAGGATTTATTTATCTGCTTGTTGCAAGTTTATATCCTTAACCAACATCGCCCCAACTCTCCTACTCCCCAGCCCCTGGAAACCGTCACTATACTGTCCACTTTTACAGGTTCAGCTTTTCTAGACTCCACATGTAAGTGACACCATGCAGTGTTTGTCTTTCTCTGTCTGGCTTATTTCATAGTAATGCCTTCGAGATCCATCCACATTGTCACGATAGCAGAGTTTCTCCTTCCTCATAGCTAAGAAATATTCCATTGTTGACATAAACTACATCTTTTGTCCCATTTCCCTGTTGATAGACTCTCAAGATATTTCCATATCTTGGCTACTGTGAATGAAGCAGTCACATATTATTTAATGTAGAAATATTTTAGTGTGGAACTCAAAAGATTTCTTTAAAAATAGCAGTAAGTATCAGACTTAAAAATGTTAGTAATAGTCCCTTATTGTCAAATGATTGTCCAAATTCCTCCAGTTTATTGATTCTTTTCCTTCTTCCCTTCTTCCCTTCCCCTCCCCTCCCTTTCTCCTTTTTTTCTTCCCTCCTTCCTTTGTTCTCTCTTTATTCAAATCAGGCTCTAAATAAGACCCATGTTCAATTGGTTATGAATCTGAAATCTCTGTGATTTGTTTCTATTTCCTTGCATTTTATCGGTAAAAGGAGCTGAGTCATTTTTCCTATAGTGTTTCCAAAAGTCTGGGATTTAGCAATTGCATCCCTAGAATTGAAGTCGTTCCTGTCTCCCTTATATTTTCTATGCATATGTAGTTTAGAACCAGAAGACTGATCAGATGCAGATTCAGTTTTTAGATACGAATTCCTCTTAGCTGGTGGTGTGTTTTTCTATCAGTAGGCAGGTAATGAATGGCTAGTTCTCCTTTGTGCTGTGAGCAGCCAGCCACTCACAGTCATTGTGTGGGTTAGATCACTGAGGTTTAAAATGGTGGCATTTAATTCTACCATCCCCCCGTCATTTATAATCCAGGGTACTTTTATGAAGAGAAGCTTCTCCAAACAACTATTTGACTGTCCTGAGGGACAGTTTATATAGGAAATGTAAGAAAAATGCTTGATTCTTTCCCTTCATTAACTAGTTTTCAAAATAATGAGTCTGTTCCTAAGCACCTTCCAAAGGTGACAAAGACTTTTTATTTGCTTTGTTTTGTTATTAGTACCATTTTGAGGTTCATGGATTTAAACATATTTGTTATATTTTTATTTAATATTTGGTCTCATTGATGCAGAAAATGTCCCCTTGTTGACCTTCAGAACCTTTTCATATTGATACCCAAGTCCTCCTTTGACTAGATTTTTTTTAACTTCTTCACTTTCTGATATGGCAAGTGCATGATGTACTTTGTTTTTCTGAGACTGGGAATAAGTTCTTCCTCCAAGTAACCCTGGTTCTTTTCATCAGAAGCCGATACTTCGATCACCCGATCTGGGTACCAGGCAGGAGTAATCGTCTATTCTGGACATGAAGTGTTTCAGCAAGTTCTTTCTTGCTCACAATACTGGCTATTACATTTTGCAACAGCTCTAATTTTAGAAAATCTTTGTACTGAGCAAGCAGCTATTCCGCTGTAACTACTACCTATTGGTCACAGTCTGCCAACAAAAGCTTAACTGATGATGATGATGGAATTGATGGTCATGATACAAGATTCTAGGCACTGTGTTAAGCATTTTACACATATTATCTCATTTAATTCTCATAGTTCTATGGCATATTATCCCCCTTTAATTTTTTTTATTTTTCAATTACAATCGACAATCAGTATTATATCAGTTTCAGATGTGCAGTATAGTACAGACATTTTTATAACTTACTAACTGATCCCCTGAGAAATGTGGTACCTACCTGACACTGTGCATAGTTATTTTAATACTGCCCCTTTTTTAAAGATAAAGAAACAGAATATTAGAGGGGTGAAATTGATCTGACCCTGGATACTAATCCCTGTCTGTTTCACTTAAATCCTGTGATGGTACCTATTCCCGTGACAAGCTTTCCTTGCTTTTATAAATTGTTTTGTGATGTAAGTAAAGAAAACACATCTATGGCTTTTAGGCCTTGGTGGTTGTAGTAGCCATTTCTTCCCTGCGTTTATCTTACTAATCTTACGTTCACCACCATACATCTAATCATTGGTTCAGATTTTGAGACAAGCTTTTTCTTTCTTGCACAAAATAACTCTTCTCTCATGCATTGTATTAGACATCAGTTTTAGATACAAGGAAGATATTCTACTGTTTTCTTTTATCAGCCATGAATCTCTGTGCCTCAGTTTTCTTACACAGAAGATAGGAGTAGTAGAAGTTGCTAACTCAGGATGCTGTGTGAGAATTAAACCACACATTGCCCGCTAAGCAGCTAGTACAGCGCTTGGCATAGAGCAATCTCTCATGGGTTGTTATTGCTGTTATTGCTAATCTCCAAAATTGGCTTTTGTCAGCTCCGTGGTACTAACAACAAACTGATGAGCAGGTAGTTGGCAATGTGTATTTTAGAAGAGATTATATAAAGATAATGCCCTTAAAAGCTATTTGGAACATCAAAATGGAAATGTTGGGTGAATTATATCCTGTGCCTTATGCCATGCCTTCTCGACAGGGACGGTATCACCACTGAAGGGGGCAACTCTGGCCCTGGGGGGATGAAAGTACCCTCAGTTATTGCAGTGGTTTGTAGCCCTCCAAAGGACCACCACACATTAACAGATATCTAATATGCCTGTGTTATTAAAATTTCATGAGGAGGGGAAACTATTAGCAAAAATGTCTAAGAAGGATCTGGAGACAGTGAAAAAATGTGCAGAAGTACTGCCTATTTACAGTACAGGGGCAAAGGAAAGCTAATGAGATATCCATGAAGCAATTGAAAACAAATTTGTAATTGGGAAAATACAAGTTTTGTATCTTTCAAAATTTTTTTATTCTTTTTCAAGAAAAAGGAACTATAACTGTCTCCCGCCCACAGGAAATGCAAGAATAAGTAATGTGGAATTCTATCACAGTGGTCAGCATGGCTTCAGGGACAGCTCTGATCCCCGGCACGCTGTCACGTTCCTCAACCTGGGGCAGGTCGGTGCTTCATGGTTAATTTGTGCGCGTGTTCAATGTAGAATATTTTGATTTTGAATTGATTTTCATTTATCTGTACTAGATAGCCAGATCTTTGAATTACTAAGACTATAATCTAATGTAATAAAACTTTCTTCGATGTAGTTCCCATGAACTTTTTTAGACTTATAAAGACCATATTTTCAGGGATCATTTCTATAGTTTGGTACTTTTTTAGACTTAGAGCAACATTTAATTCTAACCATTTAATGCTTTTATTTAAGGTAAATTAAAGAAAAATATAGAAAAAGGAGCAAGGAAGGTGAAAGGATTGATGCTCTATAGTAGTATTTCATATCTCCCCTTTATTTTGCAATAACCAAACATATTTCTGAACAGTTTCTATTAAGCCAACTGAGTATTTCTTAAATTTTCCAAATGAAAAATATCTATGTCTGTATATCCATGCCATTCTCAAAAGTGGGAAAATAAATATCCTGAGAGGGCTGATGATTTAAGAAAAATGAAAGCTTATTTCTTATGGAAATAAAATGTAACCTTCTAGGTTTGAAATTGCAACCCCTAACCTACCCACTGAATGGTTCCAATAGACATTTGAATCACAACCCCTTGCCTAGGGTGTCACCTTTTGAAATTAAAAAATAAATTCCTGTTCATTACACAGTAAACTATTCTACAAAAATTAATTTTAATACCTTAGCATTATACAGGTAATGACAGAAATATAAATGCATAGAAAATCACTTGAGAATTTTTTTCTGCATTTAAAATAAGCATCCTTCTTTTGCTTTATCTAATCACAAATTCAAGACATGCAGAAAGTTCCTAGGATTAATAGACCTGCTGAAAAATCTTCTCTTTTTATGGAATGTAAACTGATTTATTTTATTTATTAAGCTGTGCTTCCTGAAAATGACCTACTTTGAGTTTTTTCTTTAAATATATTTTATTTTAAAAATATCCACTGAATCCCAATGTTTTATAGATTCAAGAACACAGAGCATCTTACATCCGAGGCTGTGCTTTTCACCACAGTTTTTCCCCAGCAATCGGTGTGTTTGGCACAGATGGAGTAGACATTGATGATAACATCATTCACTTTACAGTGGGGGAAGGTAACGTAATAATATTTTGGTCCAAACGTATTTTTCGGAGACAGTCTTATCTGTAAACTCTTAGGGTCATGCTCTCCAATTAATCTTTCTTCAAGAATGGGAATGGTTGATATCTGTGCATATATGGGAATTATTAAACCATGTGTGTTCATTTAGCACTCAAAATGTGCCTAGTGTGACTGTGGAACAGGATATTTAATTTTAATTTTACTTAATTTAATTGTACTCACTTTACATTTAAGTTGTCAATGTGGCTATGGATACCATATAGGACACTATAGCACAAGAATTATTTACCAAACCATGATCTTATGTGAGTTATCTAATACCAATAGTTTAAATCACTATGACTTTTAAAACACTCCTTACATATCAATTACAAAGATTATTCATAAATAAAGGTTATTATTTGATAAAAGTTATATTTTAAAAAGTTATAGGAGGTTAGTCTTTCTTAAATATCAGTAAAAAGTGTAATGCAACCTTATTTAATATGTATAAAATGTATTTGTGTGTTTGTTAAAGCCTGACGTGGAGCCTGCGAACCCACATATTTAACAAGCCCTGAGAAGACCCTGAGTCAGGTGGTTGATCAAGTCAAGTTCCACTGTCAAAGAGTGCGGAGAGCTCAATTTAAAATTTCAGGGGTTCATTTATGAGGCTCAAACTAGAAAACTGATTTCATGGGGGGAAAAAGAAAGACACCCCCCGTAGTACTTATTACAAATGTCTATGTGTTGGGGGATTTTTTCAGGCATAAGAATATTGGGGGACGGCAACAGAGTCCGGAGAAACTTGGTCACATTTTCGGTTTGGCCGGGAACCTACCAGAACAGAAAAGATTTAAGTTCAACTCTCTGGCATGCAGCAATCGAGGTAACACAAACACGTTTATGATTCTAATTATACAAAGTTATGATTTCCTTATTGAAGGTTCCAATTTCTGTAGAAATTGTAAATCTAAAAATATTGTTGAAAACTATTTCTTCCTTAGATAAGATTGATGAACTAATAAAATAAGCTAATTAAAAGGGTGAATGAACTTTCTTAAAAGATAATGTGTGTTCCACATTAATTTTTCTTTGTGTTGATGCCCACTAGTTTAAATAGTTCTCTGTTTCCTTGCTTCTCTGACATTAATTAGTGCTTTCAAGTTCCTTTTCAGGGTCTCTTTGTGCTGCTGACTGACCAAGTGCCTTGCATGTGTTACTACTTAACTCTGAATTTGGTTTCCTTCCTCAAATGGAAAACTGTGATAACAGACTATAGAATCTCTGCAACCCCTGTCTCATCTAAAATCTCTATGATTTTATATGCAAGGTTCTTTACTCTTATCCAACATAGCGATTGGACGCTTCTTGTTTTCCTGAAGCATCTTCAATTACCGTAGGGCTTTATTTAGATGCAGAATGAGATTACAAACAAGAAAATAGCACAGAAAAAGGATTTGGGAGAAATATAGCTTCCACTTGTTTTATTTTATTGACCTATGCCATAGGAATTACAAATAGCTGTCTTTGAAAGATGGGGTAAGGACTGGGTTTTGATTTTGTGCAACTGTTAATAATCACCTTGCAGTAAAATGTGAAAGCCCGGAATTTAGTATATATTTATTAGGTAATGTTCTCTTTTCATCTATTTGTAGATGAGAGAATGTAATAAAATGTCAATTCCAAATCTTTAAATTTATCTGTATCTTTTGAAATAAAGAGTACTTTATGAATTCCATGTAACTCTGTCATAATTTTTAAAAATAAGGGTGTTTATTATGCTTTAAATAATCGAGGTTTTAAATGCTTTGTGGACAGCATAGGCAAGAACTAAACCTTCTGTGCTCTGTAGTTTTCATTTTCTATCACTTTGACTTGACTCATAAAATAAAATTGCTTAGTAATTACCTAATACTTGTGCTACCCAGTTTTTTATTATAGTAGATTTTATTTAAACTAGTGAATGCCTCAAAGGAATCTTAGGGTCTACTCTAATTGCCTTAGTTGTCTTGTTTCAAATAAATTGAGTTGGTAAGAGAATATAACCAAAAAGAATGATAAAATCTTTGTAACCTTGCTATAATAATACTGGAATTTGGTCTATGGCTTGTAAATATTGAACTACATCCAGTGGATTTTGTGACTGAAATTAAAAATAATTTCTTTAATGCATTTTCCAAAGAAATCTAGTGATTGGTTTTATATCAAGGACCTAAGCTAACACGAATACTTTATTTGTAATTTGTTTGAATGAATGAATAATAAATTAAAATTTTGCTCCTGAAAGTGTAGTCATAATTAGTTTTCCTATGCATGTTGCACACTTATTCTCACTGCATAATTGTCTAAGAGCCTGACCCAAAGCATTTTCCTTGTCACCATCCTAGATAAATAGAGGGACCAACACAGTCTTACAAAATAACGTTGTGGCTGGATTTGGAAGGGCAGGATACCACATTGATGGGGAACCTTGCTCAAGTAAGTTGTTTGGCATGGAGTGAAAAAAACTAGGAAATAACTTGTCCAAATTCAGTAAAGTAAGTAATTATCGTTTGACAGTTCAATATGTAGTATTCCTCTTCCTGAGCACTGAAAAAACTCAACAGTGGAAATGATTTCAAGACACCATTGGGTCTAAAGAAAAGACTGGAGAGACTTTTGAGAACAACTGTTTTCCACGTTTATGATCCCAAGCTCCTAACAGCAACTTCAGTTCTTGACCTGGCTGGTACCGGGACAGCGAGTGTCCCATCCCGTAATACGAAACGTAGAGGTCCGCACCTGCGGAGATGCGCCGCTCTTCCACACTCAGCTTCACAGGAATGAGTGCTCGCTGTTCCTTAGAACCTGCAAGCGTGAAAGTCAGAGGGCAGGAGCAGTTCTCAGATTCATTTCTATCAGAAGAGTGAAAACCAGGAACTAACTGAACACCTGCCCTCTTGGCGAGGCCGGAGGGAGACAGGAACATTTACACGCGGCTGGCTGAAGGACAAAACGACACAACCTCTGCAGAGGGGACTCTGGCAATAGCTGCCAGGGTTAGAGAGGCGTTTACCTTTGGGCCAGTGTTTCTACTCTGGTGATAAAACTGACAGTTGCCTCCATAAGAGAAAAGATCTGTGAACAAAGTTATTCCTCACAGCAGCTGCGTGTGCTGGCAGGGAACTGAGAGCCACCTTGTGTCCAGTGACTGTGGGCTGGTTATGCAAAGCCAAATACTGAACACTAAGCCCCTCTGAAAAGAATAAGTAAGTACATATCTATGTACTGATCTGGAGATTCTAACGTGATGAAAAGAAAATTACAGACCAGCATATATAATACTGGTTTTTGTATAATGCGTTTTGTGGAAAATGGAAAGAAAATTAAAAACATGCATGGTATTGTGTTTACATAAAGAAACCCAAAGTATGAACACAAATAACTGCAGTGGTTGAGTGGGAACAGGGTAACTTATTATTGTATAAGTTTTTATAACCTCTTGATTTTTCAACTATATAAAAGGATTATCAGATTAAAAAAGAAATAAATACTAGAGCTGCAGGCTTTCCTTCCTCAGAAAACTGCTTAAAGGAAATGGGGTTTTCCTTCAAAAAATTTATATTTCTTGTTTTCTCTCAGTGTAATTACTTTTAAAATTCTTTGAATCAGCATTTCTTCTCTAAATTTAAAACTTACTGGACTTAAGCTAATTTATTCTTGAGTAAGACACATTTTGATAGAATAAAGCAACTTTGCCAACAGATTTATTTTTTGATATATGCTCTTATTAAATATTTTATTTCTCAACAGCTTTAAGTGGCTTTTCTCTAACTTAAAGTTTAAAAGTATGTCATTTCTCTATAACTTTATTGGAATGCTCTGTGGTTTCTTTGAAAATTAAAATATGAGCTGTGCATATGAATATTTACTAATATGTAATGTCATGTAATCCATTTTTCACTGACTAAATAGTTGAGAGTTTCTATAGGAGTTTTTGAGTTTCAAGTGATGGAAACGTGAAACACCACGGGGAAATGAGGATCTAAGTCCCCAGCATGGGAACTGAGAATGGCCATCTCCCAGACAAGTGAAGGGCTGAGGTGCTGGGAAGGGAGTTAGGACCCATGTGGGGTCCAAGGGAGGAGCCATACTTGCCCCTGTGTTACATTGTATGGAACCAGGGGAAAGACATGCAAACAGCTTCTGATGAAGGGAACAAAAGAGAAGCCTGGCAGACCCTACATCAAATGTCAGTCTGAAAGGAACAGGCAAAAGGAAAAAGCAATAGAAGATAGGATGAAGTCAGATCCTTGGAGCCTAAGTACAATTTAGTGGGGAGTGCTGCTCTTTGTAGGGAATGCTCCCATTTATGCATGGGTAGGAGGGAACTGTTAAGGTTACTGATCTGATGTGGGCACTAATAAAACACATTAAAATCCACATCAATTGTATTGTCTATTCATTGTGAGTCTAGTTTCCATTTATTGAGGCACTTTACTTGGGTTATTTCATTTCATTGTGAAACAACCTTGAATTAGAGTTGATATAAGGAAACTGAAGTCCTAAAAGGTTAAATAGCTTACCTAACATCATGAACACATCAATTCAGCAACTATTTACTAAGTACCCATCTCTGCATCACCTTCTAAGCTCTAGAAATAGGATGGTCTGTGAGCTGGACATAGTCTCTTCTCTCATGAAGCTTATATTGTAATAGAGGAGATGGATAATTCACAAATTAGTAATAATAAAATATCAAGTCAAGAAAATTTTAATTGCCGTGTAAAGTGACTGAGGTGCGACTTTGACCCAGGTAGTCAGAGAACGCCCTCTGAAGAAGGAGTGAAACTTAACTTGAAAATGGATGCCTGGACGGAACCAGCCACACAAAGATCTGCAGGGGAAGCATTTCACAGACAGCAAGAAGTGTCCCTGTGTTCCAAGTTCAGCCTTGGTTGAATCCAACTTCACGGTCTTTCTAATGAAATTCGTGTTTAGTTTTATCAGATACAATTACCTAAGGGTGTTAACATGAAATAACCTTTTGCAAATGAGCATACAATTGTTCTGCAGAGCAGTGAAGGGACAATTTAGATAAGAGTAAGTACTAAATAGAGTAAATCATAAATGGCCAAAGCATAAAAATATTTTTTCTCCTTGTTAAAATTCACATTGAAATTACATCTTTAATTTTTAAAAGAATTTTAACTTTAACTGATACTGCTTATAAAACTACAGGGCAGAAGTAATGCCTGCTTGAGGGTGGTTGGTAGGGTACATAAAGGTCTCGCACAAGATGGACAGCAATTTGAACATTTCACTTAAAATGTCACATGGTGTTCTTGAGTGTGATGTTGTTATGTTACAGAATTACATGCTTTATGATTTTGTAGTAAAAGATTTTATAAATAAAAACGGGGCATTATTTGTGCCAGACCCTGTATATGACATGGCCTGCAATGTTAGTTTTCTCATTCTGTATTTCCTTTCCAAGGTCAAGCTGATCCCCTGGAAAAGTGGTTTAACAATGAAGCCCATGGGGGTTTATATGGCATCTACATGAACCAAGACGGCCTTCCTGGATGTTCCTTTATACAGGGGTTTACCGTTTGGATGTGCTGGGATTATGGGATTTATTTTCAGGTAAATTTATCTGAGATCATGACTGTTTGTTTTCTTTTACTATTGTATTTTGTGGTATATAAACTCAAAATTGTATTACAGACCACAGAGAGTGTGTATATCTCTAATGTGACCCTGGTTGACAATGGAATGGCCATTTTCTCAATGATTTACATGCCAGCTGCCGTATCTCACCAAATTTCCAGTAAAACAGTGCAAATTAAGGTAAGAAATGACTACAGCCACATGAAAAAGAAAGAGAAACTCTGAGAAGGGTGACACTATTAAAGGACTAATACAAATAATCTCTTGCACTCCTACCCCGCTAGTCCAGACCTCCTGTCTTTGCTCTCATTGACTTGGGCCAGAAGGCTCTCCATCCGTCCCTCTCCTCCCCAATCCCCTCACCTCTTCTTGATTATCACCTGCTCATTTTGCCACAGATAGTTAAGGTTTCATTCCATCTATGAAGTTTTTCCTGAACTCACTGAGGTGGCATTGACACTCTCTCCTCTTCGTGTTCCTGCTGTTCCCTGGACATGTTTCTATCCTAGAAGCAGAACACGACATTCTATGTAATTATTTACATGCCCATCTTCCCCTTAACACTTAGAGCGTCTTTCCACTCCAGGAAGAAATCCCATCTCTTTCACATCTTTTTCATCTTGGTTTAATGAGTGATCCGGTTCTCAAACTCACAGGTTGTGATTTGGAAACAGAACAATTTAGTATTACTCATTATTATGTTTTCTTTTAGCAGTAGGAAAACATAATTATTAATATTATTATATATATTTTTATTATTAAAGCTGTACTATTTTAATTTCTTAATAGAACTCATTAATTGTTGGAAGTAGCCCTGGATTTAATTGCTCTGATGTCCTAACAAATGATGATCCCAATATTGAACTTTCTGCTGCCCATCGGAGTTCTAGACCTCCATCAGGTAAAAAATTTAGGATGCTAATTTTGGTGTTCATGTGAGTGCACTTTCAGATTTCAACTTTCTTCTTTTTATAAAAGGAGGCAGAAGTGGGATTTGCTGGCCTACCTTTGCTTCAGCACATAACATGGCACCCCGGAAGCCTCACGCAGGGACCATGAGTTACAACGCCATCAGTGGCCTTATGGAGATCTCAGGCAAGTTGAAATATAGTTTGATAAGCCTCAGTTAAGGCCTATGAAGAATACATGGAGTATAACTAATAGTGCTTCATTGTTAGTAAAAAATGATTAAATGAATATGTATATCCATCTGTTCAATATGACAAGAAAATAAATCAGCCATCAGAGTCAATTTCAAGAATGGTTCCTTGGCAAAATTCATGTATATTTAAAAAACTGAAATTTAATTTTCCTTCTAAAGTAACAGAAAACCCACTAGTGTAATAATTAAACATGAATTAGTTTCTATAAGTTATTAAACCCCCTTCATGTGACTAGGATTATGTATTTTTATCTCTTTTTACAACTGAAGAAATTTAAACTCATATAGCTTAAGAGCTCATAAAATCTTACTAAAATCCCACAACTATGGTAGATCCAGGATTAGGATCAAGACCTTCTGACTTGAAATCTGTTGCTATTTCACTGAACCAGGCTGCTTCCTTAATAATGTAAAGTAATTATACATAAATTAATGTAGTGAACATATTAATTATTTTCATTTTGCTCCTTAAACACACTGTGCCATTCTCCGTTTCAGATTAGGAAGCCTGCCTTTCATGATAAGTCTAACCAGGGTCTCCTCTAAGAAAGAGGCTCAATAAATTAGACATCTAAGTTTTGGCGTAGTGTTTCTTATAACTAAGTCCCAGAAATGAAAAACAAATTATCACTTTGAGTTGACTCATAAAATAAAATTGCTTTGTAATTACCTAATACTTGTGCTATGCAGTTTTTTTATTATAGCATATTTTATTAAAACTAGTGAGTGCCTCTATTGAATCTTATGGTCCACTGTAATTCCCTTGGTTGTCTTATTTTAAATAAATTAAATTAGTAACAGAATGTGATCCAAAAGAGTGATAAAATCTTTGTAACCTTACTATAATACTGAAATTCGGCCTATGGCTTATAAATATTGAACCACATCCAGTGGATTTTGTGAATGAAATTAAAAAATAATCTCTTGCATGCACTTTTCTAAGAAGTCAAGTGTTAGTGGGCAGTTCCTCAGAGAAGGGGCGGCTGTGAGCAGTGAGCAGTCAACACTCACAGGGGCTAAGGATGAGTACGAGAGGCCAGTAAAGATCTGCACAGGTAGCAAATAGTACCTGCTACTGTGGTGGGCATTTTTTAATATTTTATTTACTTATTTTCAGAGAGAGGGGAAGGGAAGAAAAAAGAGAGAGAGGGAAACATCAATGTGTGGTTGCCTCTTGCACATCCCCTACTGGGGACCTGGCCCGCAACCCAGGCATGTGCCCTGACTGGGAATCGAACCAGTGACCCTTTGCTTCGCAGCCCTGCTCTTGATCCACTGAGTCACACCAGTCAGGGAAGCCACTGTGGTGTTTTATTAATGCCACATAAATAAGTCTCATATTTATGTGTATACAATATCTTCTTAGGAAAAATATGTAATCAAGAGGTTAGTAGATAGCATATAAATGATTTAAGAATTTTTGAAGTTACCTTTTTTTGCCTTTTTTCTATTTTTGGGTTATTGGTTAGTATAAAGGAGATTAAGTTCTGGATCCAATAAACTTTATCTTTTGACTATACAGTATATGCAATAAGGCCAAGAGAACAATAGCATTTCGGTTAGCCTGTGCTGCATAACAAACCACCCCCAAAGTCAGAGTTCCTGAACAATCAGCCCATGATTCTGTAGATTGACAATTTGGGCTCTGTTCACCTGGATGGTTCTCCTGCTGGTCCCACCTGGGATTATTCAATGGGCTGCCTTCAGTTTACAGGATGGTTAGGGGCTGATTAGTCTAGGATGGCTAATTCATGCCTGGTGATTGATTCCTGTTGAAGGTCATTGCTGGCTGTTGGTTGGAGTAATGGGGGTGATTGAGCTAGGCCTATTCACATGCTAAGAGTCACAGAATTCCCTCAGGCACCAAGGGAGTGAGTCCTAATATGCAAGCACTTTTCAGATCCACTTATACCATAGTTGCTCTTGCTCCACTGGCCAAATCAAGTTACACGGCCAAGCCCAGAGAAATATGGAAATGACCACTCAGCGGTGCTGATAAAGGGAAACAACACTCTCCCACGAGTCCTGGTGGATTAATCTACCACATAAAGTGAGAGCTTCACGTTCAAGGTGTTAAATGATGTTTTTGCTGGAATGTACCTAAAGTGCAACTGCACCACTTCCTCTATAGAAAACAATTATTTTTCTATTATTTATATTTTAGAGTCAACATTTGTTGGATTCAAGAATGTTTGTTCAGGTGAAACTAATGTGGTATTCATTACTAACCCTTTAAATGAGGATTTACAGCACCCAGTCCACGTGAAGAACGTACAGCTGGTTGATACTACTGAACAATCGAAAATATTTATACATAGGCCTGACATAAGGTAAAACACATGAAAACTCAGTTGTCTTCCTCTCTTCATAGTTTTCCAGGGTTTTTTCCCCCTCCATAGATCTGGGCAAGTTGCTATGTTAAAGTAACTGTTACTTTCATAAAATTTTAATCAGCATTATGAAATTAAGACTAAAGCATTCGTGTTTTCTGTCAAATTGAATAAGCTAGGCCTCAATATGTATATTTTCTCTCCTGTTTTGTCCATGCATTGTAAATAACACTATCGTTAAACGTAAGAGACATAAATGGGGTTAGAAGTGTGCTGTACATTAATACCTCTCCATTAATAGTCATTAGGAATAAGAGATATTTCTAGCATTTCTTCCCTTCTCCTTACTTCGTTTCCTGTTGCTTTCCAAATGTCTTATCACATGTGCTCCAACAAGAAGTTGGAAATTAAATGTTAGTCATTACAATCACTGTGACTGAGAATATGCAGAAACTTAGAACAGTGATTTTTTCAGTCACAAAAGTCAAGTGGTGTCAGAATATTTGTAGAAGGTGAACCACTTAGATTCTAAGGCTTAAAAGAATACAGTCAATAATTGCTACTCTACCTAAGAGGCGCCGACCAGGAATTTAGATGTTAGACCACATTGGAGGTAAGACATTTTCTGTTAGAGATCTTTGCCCATTTTCAGTCTGGGGGAAGATGAGGAATACTGCTGTCCACACACCTCTCTTCAGAGAAATGCTGCCTCACAAACGCTTCGACTCCATCGCGTTTTGTTCCGGTGGCAGCCCCGCAGCTCCTCATCTAATTATCGTTGAACTGCAGTGTTTTTTATTTGTTTGTTTGTTTGTTTGTTTTGCTCAATAGAGCCTCTGCTCACTAGAAAGTTATTAGCTCCTATTTATTTAATCTTTAAGATTTAATTTATAATTTTAATATCTAGGTCATGAAGACAATAGGACATTATAAAATATAATGTCTTTGAGTTCTGTGCTTTATTGGGATACTGTTGGCACTTTCTCCAGACCCTTTTTACTAGGGAGTTCCTCTAGCCCCCAGATGCTCTAAATGTGGGCCAATAATTACCCATTTTTCCAGAAAATTGCTCCTAGCCAAACAGGAATGTCATTGGGAGGCTAAAACCCTTCCTACCACCACCTCCTTGCAGACCATGGAAAATGACTAATTTTTTCAGGGTACAAGAGGCTGGTCCCCTTGTCTCCAGATGGGAACAAATCTGGGTGCAATTCTTGATGCAGAGGTTCCCTGGGGTCAGACTGAAGGCAGTTTGCAGCTCCTAGTCATCTCCCTTTGCCTTCCTTCACTCGATGTGGCTGCTCGCCTTCCCGTTTGAGAGGACTCCCTCAATAACGAACTTGAACAAGGTCTACATCTCAGCCTCTGTTTCTTTGGAACCTGAAGTCAGGTGGAGCCCTAAGCTATAATGTGAGTGCTGCTAGGCACCTACCCACAGACTTGTTTACAAAAGCACTCTGCACATACTTGAAAACAGAGAACATATGAACTACAGGAGTATTTATTCAGATCATCTGCAAAACTATTACAGTATTATAATAAGGGCTAACTTACAGTTTTATGTCTCTCTTATAGCAAAAAGGAAGTGATGTGCTAATCATATCTAATAGATCTGAGCATTCCACTATAGTTGTGTTGCTATAACTCTGGAATAAATTGTATTTCCCCATAGAATATATGATGATATAGTGTAGGTGTACTGTATTCATGTATGCTGTACACTGTACAGTACATTGCAAACTGAGCAGCTATTTTGTTTTTATAACCAGT
The DNA here is from genome assembly GCA_004027475.1 of Anoura caudifer. Lineage (NCBI taxonomy): Eukaryota > Metazoa > Chordata > Mammalia > Chiroptera > Phyllostomidae > Anoura > Anoura caudifer. The sequence goes on from PVKU01000510.1 coordinate 215,483, forward strand.
TAGTCAACACTCCAGATGGCCCAAGATGAAAGCAGAATACCATCTATGGTTGAACTGCTTTATGAGTTTATAGTATTTCATCTCTTACAGTTTTGGTATCTACAGAATGCTTACTAAAATAGGTAGCATGACATTATAGTCCAAGTATATCTGTTTGTATACAAATTTTTGTGATAAGCCTAAGAGTTTGAGATAGGAAGGTGAAGGGGACTGAATTTTTACCAAGTATTGAGATTATTTTATAGTAAACATACAAAACTTTTATAATGTTAAAAACCCATTTAAAAAGAGAAGGAAAGGAAAAATAATAAAGACTTGCTGGCCAATACAGGGATTTTGTGTGTTCTGAGCAGTAATTGTTCACCTGTTCAGTAAGGCAATGTTAGTATATTGTACGCTATTCACAAATATGAAATCTATTATTCAACAAAATATGGAACAACAAAATGGAATTCTAATTTTATATTTCACAGGTCTAACAAGTCCTTTTGAAATGTTAATTAATTCATAATACACCAAATCAACACAATGGAAAACAGACCTCATTACAATGCTTTTTATGTATGCTAATTGGTCCTATATTGAATCCTGTCTGAAATGATAAGATTTAATCAGTCAATTTTGGGGGGATACTCTCTTATCAGATACTCAAGTATACTCAAATGCTCCCTAGAAATAGGGTAGGGGTGCTAAATCTAGGTATCCATTCATTTCACCTTTTCTCCACAGGAAGGTGAATCCATCTGATTGTGTAGACATGGTTTGTGATGCCAAAAGGAAATCTTTTCTCAGAGATATGGATGGCTCCTTTCTGGGGAATTCTGGCTCAGTGATACCTCAGTCAGAATATGAATGGAATGGAAATAGCCAACTTGGAATTGGGGACTACAGAATTCCTAAGGTGGTGCTCACATTCCCCAATGGAAGTAGAATTCCTGTCACTGAGAAAGCACCTTATAAAGGTTTGTTGGATATTATTCTCTTAGTCCTTGAATATGTGAAACAAAATATATCTTTTATCTTTAATGATCAATATACTCAACCAATAATGTATTTTTTAACTTATGTTACATAACAAGAAACAATAGTATGTGGATGCTTTTGCAAAGAGATTTCATTTCATGTTAAAATTTATATACCTCTGTTTCTAGGAATTATTAGAGATTCCACCTGTAAATACATTCCAGAATGGCAAAGCTATAGGTGCTTTGGGATGGAATATGCAATGATGGTTATTGAAAGCCTGGATTCTGACACAGAAACCCGACGCCTCTCACCAGTGGCTATTGTGAGCAATGGTTATGTAGATCTCATTAATGGTAGGTGTTTGATGTCAACAAACTAGAGTTACCCAAAGCCCTCACTATTTATTACATGCATGGAGACATCTCATAAATTACTTATCACATAAAAGTAGAAAACATCAGGACTTCTTTGCCTCCTGTTTGTAAGAAAGATCTATGTATAAGAGAGATACTTGGCTCTTCAGCAGTTCCCTGTGTTGGAAAGCCAGAGCAGTGATTCCAAATTGAGCACTAGAAGAAGGGAGAGAAGGAAGTTATTTCTTAAGTAATCTTCAGACTTATAATGATAAGGTGACATAAATACTTTTAAGAAAAAGTTGGCATGAGTGTTAAGAAACATTCAAGCCTGTAGAGAATTTTTATGATTTTATTTGAGCCAAACTGATGATAATTGTTGGAAGCAAAATCTCAATGGATTGAGAAATACTACAGAGAATGGCAGTGTAGCTCCTTATTTTATACATTACAATCAAAGGAGGAGACATAAGGGGATTACGTGGAATTCACTGGTGATAGATGAGGGCAAGGGAAGCAAAGGGGTGGGGGTGGGGCTCCAGAGACCTCTGGGATTGGATTCAAGATAAACTGATTGACACATACTTCTTTTACATAGGTGGAAAAGGGATAGTTAACAGTGAACATTCAACATGATAACAATAACAATGAGGGGATTTGTGGTCTCAGCTCCTGTATGAATGGCTGTACCCAAGAGGTTGGAAAGAAGGGAAGTTACCTTGACAATCCAAAAGTATGTTATCATAGATGCAAAAAGACAATAGACAGGCTCAGTTAAGGTAAAGATCCACCTTTGTGAGGGAAAAACACCAGCCTAGGATGTGACTACCCACCATAAACTACTCTTGGTTAATTTTTAATTTCAGCCTATCCTTTGTGGTTACTCCAGGTCTCTAAAGCAACCTTACTACACTGCCATACAGGCTTCCCCTGAGCTTGCCAGGTTAATACATGGCCTCTTTCCTTACACAGAGTGTTTCCAAAAATGCAATTTGCCTTACATAAAAAATTTAAAAAATGATAATATATTATTTGGAATATTCAAGAACAATTATTCTCAGCCTACTTGTATTTATTTTCGTTAATCCTTAGAAGACTTAATCTTGAAATGATGCATTTTGTTTTATTTTCACTTCTTATTCCTTAGATTGCTCAGAACATTTTGTCAAGACCTAGAGTCTAAGTTCCTTACATTCTGGCTATGGTGACTATGGTTCAGAGCCGGGCAAAGGTCTCGATACGAATTCAGAGCCAGACTTTTTCAAAGAATAAGATAGCTTCCCACAGCAACCAAAAGCAGAAGGGAGGGACTGCTCAGAGATTGGTTCCTAAGAAAGCTGAAGTGCCATTCAAGTGCTCACGGGGCACATAACCTTGGTCAGAAAGATCTCTTTGCTCCAACAGTGGTATAACATGTACAGAAATAATCTAAGATGTAGCAAAACAGCCTTTACCCCACAAAAATGTTCCATTTTTTAGAAGTGTTAAAGAGAATGAGCTAAATCACGGTTGTCTCAGAGTTCCATGATTTTAAGCTCTCCCCCCACACCCCCCATCTCTTGCCCAAACATACAACATGCCTGGTTTCTATGACTTGCAATCAACCTGATTTCAAATGCTGCCTTTCAGATCTTATAAAGCAGAGAGACTGTGGGAAGAACTTTAGGCCACTCATTGAATAGTGGAGATGGTTTTCGGTGGTGGAGAAAGGTTGCATTCTGTTTATTTTCACATGGTCCTTTTCTGAAAAACAATACAAGTTTTCCATTTACAATAGTGGCATGACATTTCTCTTTAAGATAAATTTAAATTTTAAAAAGTCTCTCTCAATTTAAAAAAGTCTTAAGTAAATGATAGTAGCATTTCAAAAATTATGAAGGTACTAAAAGAATCACTGAAACTGGGGATGCACTACACTAAGTGACTTCTATCACTCTAAATTTCTCATTTTATATGTAATAATTTCTTTCTGTTTGCTTTAAAAATCCACAAAGAACTTTTATTTAAAGGCAAGATTTATATTTTGGATGCTAAGAGAAAGCTTATGTTCTACTTGAACTACAGAAGTTTATATTGGTTTGAAATTTGATTGAAGTCCAGTTATAAATATTGATAATAATTTAAGCCAGGAATATGAGCAAAGCCAATGAACAAAAACATCAAGAAAAATCCATCCTTCCATATCTCATTCAGTGTTTTATATAATATTCCCAGCCACTTTAAAACTGAAACGAAATAGAGAAGTTTGCTAAAAAAGTCATGCTGTACCTGTTCTAGAAATCTCTAAATTCAGAGAGAAAAGCATACACTGTCTTTCGGCTTTCTATTTATTGGAGTGTTATTTCTCAGGCTGCTTCAGTTCATTAATGATGTTGACCCTCAAACAATACGTATAACCACACTCTTTAACAAAAATGTATTAAAATAACAGTCAAAGAAGATTAAAGACAATAAAAACAAACTTAGGACTATGTTGAATTCACAAATTGACTGGTGAACAAATGAGTAAATGCAAACAAGAATTAATGAAGAGTCGATGGTTCAGACATAGAAATATCCATGTTTTGGGTATAGTACAGGCTCTATTTTTAACAAATTAACTCTTTTAGAGCATTTTTCTCAACAGAGTCTGAGAAAGGTGGTTTCCCACCCAAACCCAACATTTGATAAGTAGGAGAATGGATGAAGCATTTTCTTCCTTACCATGTATATGATTATTAAAGTAGAGAACCATGCAAATCCACTATTTCTTCATTGACCTTGCAGTACAAATCCTCAACGCATTAATTTACCCTGCTTGCCCTGGGCCGTGTAAAAGTGAGAGTAGGCGAGGGAGCTGCTTCTCTGCCTTCCTTTTTAGCCAAGGTTTGAGAAATAGCTCAGATCACTGGGTAGATGGGTAATGGTTGTAAATGCTGAACTTGATCACTGCCATTTATTTTTAGTGCAATTACCCATCAGACTGTGCATGAATAACATTTGTCATAGGGAACTTGAACTTGCATTGTATGTGGATTTAGGCCCACAGGATCATGGCTGGTGTGCTGGATACACCTGCCAGAGAAGGCTGTCTCTGTTTCATAGCATTGTGGCTCTGAGCAAATCTTATGAAGTTTACTTCACTGGCACCAGTCCTCAGAATCTTCGACTGATGTTGCTTAACGTTGACCCTGACAAGGTAAGGCAAGATGGAAATAATTTCTTAGGAGTTATTGGTTTTGATTGCTTGTTTATATTTCTGTGTGCTGAGAGCTTTATCTCTTCCCCTGTCCTTTGAACATCTTCAGCCATAGCTCCTTTTCAAGGATCATCAGGCGACTACCTTAGTCCAGAGAGTTTTCATCAGTTTGAGAGCACATATGAGCACCAAACGCCTCTCCCCCACATGCACTCAATTCATGGATGAGGCGTGAGAGTGAGGCCTATGCTTTGTGCGGTTAGGAAGCAAACCCGAATTTTTACATAAAAATAGTGCACATCTGAAACTAGTCACTGGAATTATATATTTATTCTTCCATGCTGCTGTTATTTATATGTGTCAGAAATACTTCTTTGGCCTTTACTCCAGAGATCACAGCATGTTATCTAAAATATCTTCATTTATGTCAAGTCTTTGCTATGAACTGAATTCAGCTCAGATTATTAAATTTATATATACCGTGCTGGTGGGGAAGAGTGTAAGGTTAGTTGAGATTTTTGTTTCTAAGAGTATGAGACTGGGAAGTCTGACAATATTAGGAGCATGAAGAAAGGATGCTAATCAGGTGAAGCAGAGAGAGGAGTGATGAAAGGAAACACCTGCTCCTTCTCAGGTAACAGCAATCCTGTCCTTGCAGTTGCTCAAGATAAAACCTTGGGTCAATTCCTGATTCTTCTCTTTCTCTCGAATTCCTTATCAATCCATCTGCAAATCCCGTTGAGTCTCCTTTCAAAATAACTAGAATCTGAGCACTTCTCACTGTCTCCACTGCTACTGCCCAGTTTGAGCCAACAGTACCTGTTCCTTGAATGATGGCAATTGCTTCCCAACTCTTCCTCCTGCTCTACCTTCCCCCTCTATTATCTGTTGTCACCTTAGTAGCCACAGAGATACTCTCAAAACGTAAGTCAGGGGAGGTCGTTCCTCTGCCCAAACCCTGCCATAATTCCCCTATTGGTCTTTGTCCCAGAGGCAGAGTCCTGTCCTCACAGGGGTTTATAAGGCTGTCTGAGAATCTCTCCCTTAGCTCTTCAAAGAGTTTTTTTTTTTACTTTATTAAAACACTGAGTTTATTTCACATGTATATTTTTGGCTCCCCACCATTTCCATTTGTCTGACCACCACCACTTCTATGTCCTATCCTAACATTCCATACATACTTAAAACCAAGCAAAGGATGGAGTTTCAGCTTTAAAAACTAAACAGGCATTTTGGACAACACATTCTTGGCAATGGAACCTGGACAACATTTATCAGACACAGTAGGGGAAGTTCTCACTCATCGTTATAAAAAGGACAGCCAGATATCAACTATTACAGAAGTGAGATAAGATGGAGAATTGTAACAAACTGCTAAACTATTTTCTTAAACAGACTTCCTCCACTGCCAGAGATCTTGAATAGCCTCCTAGTCAATCATCCAGGTGCAATTCTTCATATACCGTAACTGATGAACTTGGCTTCCACTTTGGGAAGAGAACCACCTGTTTCTATACTTGCTTGCATCTTCACTTTAATGTCTTCTACAGAACCAGATCGTTTTGTTTTAGGAGTTTTTTCCTGTTTCTGAAGGATTCTTGATCTTGTTGTTGATGGTTTTGAGTCTTTTCCATTCTGGTTTGATTTTTGTGCATTTTTCCCTGGAGTATCTCGTATAGATTACTGGGGCTTTTTTTTCAGCTTCTTCATCTTCACCATTCTCCTCCTCATCATCATCTTCATCCGCAGCAAGCTTTACTTTTTCCTGTGGAACTTTGCTACTACAACTTCCAGGGACAGAATGCTTTCCAGATGTAGTTAGGGGTTTGACATCCTCCTCCTCTTTATCTTCCAACCCTGTGTCTTCCTCCACAGCTACAAAGTGCTGTCCACTATAATGTTCAGGCCTTGAACTGCACTTCAACTGTAAGACCACAGGTGGTTTTATTTCGAAGCCACCAAGGGCAACCAATGGCTGTACAGACATTTTCAAAGTTGCCAGTGTTACTTTCATTGGACTGCCTACATAATTTATTGCCTCTGCTTCAATAATGTATAATTCATCTTTTGCACCAGCCCCTAAACTGACCATTAGGAAAGATAGCTGGTGCTCATTTCCATCATCATCCGCCTTAAAGTGATAATCTTTGTCAGTTTTGAGTTCACAACCAAAAAGATAGTTCTGGGGCCTCAGGAGGCTTGTTGAATCTTCCATGGGGTGGTAGCACTGCATACTTAGGTGGGACTCAGGTGGGAGGGAAGGTGTATAGAGATAAGCGACTTCTGTTCCAAAGAACAGACATGCAGGACAGAATTGCACCAGGAGCCGACTTCTTATTTTATTTCTCCAGCTATGCTGGTGTGGGGGGGACTCCACCCGCCACGGATGAAAATAAGTCTACCAAGACATGATCTGCTTGGGGGGGAGAGGTGGCCAATCTCTCAAAGGAGAAGGGCCAAGAACCCCTTCCTCAATAGCTTTTATTAGGTTAGTAACACACAGGAATACAGGGAAAGCTCATCAATCAATGTCAGGTGGCAAGGATCAAACAATAAATAACATTTCAAAGAAATCTGAGGACTTAATCTGAGACAGGGTCTGTCAGCTAAGGGGTTACAAAACTTTGGGAGACAATCTCATTTCCTCCTCAGATCCTTATCATTTAAATGAGAGCACTCCTAGCAAAGCAGGTTTCACAGGACTTTACTAATTCTTTCTTATGCCCATCACCCAAGGAGCCCTCCCTAGCCAGCACAGGGCTGCACCGCCCTGTGTCATAGTTTCAGGCTTAAGTGGATTAGGACCAGGAAGCCAAGAGATAAGGAAAACTCCCGGATGGACTGAGGACTCAGGCTATGTCAGGATAGCTGGGGAGTGAGGGTCCATCACCCCCTTTTTGTTGCAGCCCCCAAGTCCTTCCTTGAGGGCCTTCCAAGTGGTCATGCCTGTCTCAGTCGACCCCTCCCTTGAGGGAATCTTACCCATCATTAGCTAATGGACCAAGCATTGGGGGCCAGTTATGGATGAAGCAGAAGCAGTGCTCCTGCCAGAGAGATAAGCTTTGTCTCCTTAGTGGCTTACAGTCTGAAGGTCACTCAGTCAGCCTTAGTCATGGGGAGTTACAACACCTGAAACCAGGCAGGGTGGTTCCCAACACACTGGGCTCCTTGCTGTCCTCAATACGCCAGACATGCTACCACCTGGCCTGTGTTCAGATGTTGAGTCTGCCTCCAGCATTTTGCCCTAGGTGACCGCTTTCCCATCTCCTCAACTCCTGTCCGCTCCATAGGCCTACTGTGGTTACCCTTCCTCTGGGCTTTCCCAATCACATATACTCCGATCTACCTTTCTTTTTTCTATAGCACTAATCTCTCTCTCTCCTCACTCTACAATGTAAGCTTTTTATTAAATAGGGCAGGGACTTTTGAGAGTCCGTAGAATAATGCCTGGCTCAGATAGACACTAGATTTTTGAATGAAAGAGAATATTTTTAATTTTAAAAATAAAAATGGCAACTACAAAGTAATGTAACTGTTAGTATTCTGGGCCTCTGTGGACAATCCAAAAGAAGATTCCTCCTTGTCTTGCAAACGTCAGTCTTTTTACTTTATGATTACACTGGGTAGCATGAGATTTGGGGAATATAAATGTGGAGAACAAAACTGAATCAGAGAGGAGAGTTATTTTGGCTGATTCTTTTAGTCTCACTACCATATTTGTCTCAGAAATAAGCATTTTTCAACATTAAGTAGCTAGTTTTGTATGGTTGCATTGCACAGAGTAATGCTAAGTTCCCAGTTTCCTCTGCCCCTGGAGTGCAAAGCCTATGTTGAACTCTGTTCTCTTTTAAAAGGAGCCTTTATTTAACTTAGAGATTCTCCTCTCATAATTTCTTTCTTATATTACACTTTTCTACTGAGAATTATCAGTTAAGTTGTAACATCTCTATGAATGGTCGAATGTAAGTCCATTTAATAATTTTAGCTCAGTATGTATCCTAAGTCCATAAAATTTAAATTTTTGCAGAAGATATATATAGTTGAAGGACATTTTTAAGTTCTAAATTCTTAATATTCTGTCTCATTGTTCTCTTAAGATGCAAAAACATTGTTTCTTTTTAACAGGCAGTTCTGGTAGGAATTTTTTTTTCCACACTGCAGCGTTTGGATGTCTATGTGAACAATGCATTGGTCTGCCCCAAAAATACACTATGGAACTCCCAACAGAAACACTGTGAACTTAATAGACATCCGTACACAGGTATTTACTCAGAAAAATATAATGTACATTGTATATGTAATTACATATAAAATCTTTTCTTAATATTTCATTAACATTTTTAGTTCCTTAGCTATTCATGAATGCAAGATAAAAGTTTTTGGTCACCAAATACTAAGATGTGTTCATTTATGACTTGTGTGTCCTAACAGATCACTCTTGACGGAAGTCTCATCTAGCTGCACACGTGCAGATGTAGGTTTTTGGTGTAGGATGGGCATTCCTTAGCCCCTGAGAGCAGCTGCATTCCACGCATTTGGTGTAGTTATTTCTATGTGCAGGAGAAATTTTGCTTAGAATTTTTGTCCTACCTCTGCTTTACTTCTGTTTCATAGAGGTCAGAGCCTAAATTAATTGGCAATCACTATAAGTACGGCTAAGAAAGCTGGTATTACATCAACTAAATGTCATGAAGTAAATATAATAAACTAAACTCTGGATTTAAATGAAATATGTGGAAGAGGCTAAACTTCCTGTTTACTAATATTTGTAAAACCAGGGTTCGTCTCTGCTCATTAAAGTCTTTTTGTTAAACTAGTACTAATAAGGTCAATGCATTCAATTCTGCATGTGCTAATTATTATCATTTTAGATGTGCCCAGTAATATTCTCTACCAGTCACGTAAATGTGTGCTGTGGATCCTAATGTAAGCAGACATGGGGGCATGAGTGTGTGTCCATATTCATTACCATCTATTTCTGCTAATAATATGATAACTAATGTTTCCAGAGACATTACTGTGTGCCAGGCACTGTTCTGAGTGCTTTGTCTATAATAACACATTGTTACTATATTGTAATAATAACTCTAAGAGGTAGGCACAGATGAGTAAACTGAGACACAAGGAGGTGAAATAATTTGCCAAGTCTCTGTCTTGGCTCAAGCTGCCATAACAAATACCAGAAGTTTGGTGGCTTAAAATACAATTATTTTCACACAGTTGAAGCTGCTGGTACTAGATCAGGGTGCCAGTATGGCTGGTTCGGTGAGAGCTCTCCTCCTGATTTGCAGATGGCCTCCTTGTCATTGTGTCCTCACAGGGTGGAGAGAGAGAGAATGTGAGAGCAACCAAGCTCTCTGGTATCTCTTTTTATAGGGGCACTGATCCATCATGAGGTTCCCCCCCACACATGACCTCATCTAAACCTAACTACCTCTCAAAGGCTGCCTTGGGGGTCAGGGCTCCAACACATGAATTTGTGGAGGAGGAGGGGTGCAATAGCGATATGAAAGCCAGTAAGAGCAGAGCGGGGACTCCCTGAGCACATACCAGCTCTGGAACACATGCACTGAGCCAACCATGATGCTACACTGCCTCTTAGCAGCTCAGAGAGCCAGGCTTGTTATTTTTACATGCAACATAACTGCACCTACTTACCGCTTAATCTTCATAAACTTTAACTGTTTTTTAAATATCACTTTTGTACCAAGCACTCAATCATTTAAGTCAAGAAAGTGCAAACTTTCCCCACAGGCAGAATTTATTATAAGGAACTGGTTATACAGGTGTTGAAGGGCTGGAAAACAACCACTGCCCTCTTAGAGGTATTTCTCCCTGAAGTGACATCGCTTTTAAATGAACTTACACTTGGAATGCAGAATAATCTTCCTGTATTATGTATGAATCTACACGTATTATTTTAGATTACCCAATTTTTTATTATCTAAATCTCTGCTTCCTCACATCTTGGGGAAGACATGAGATGGTTACCTAGGAAAATCACCTAGGATAAATGGTATATGCACCTGTAACAGTAATTTGAGTATAATACAAGAGCACATTCTTCAGATTCACAGAATGTTTAAATCAAATTGCATCTAGAATTTATTCTAGCAGGTATTAAAGAAATACATATATAGCAATAATGAAATAGCTTCTTATTGCCATTGTTATGAATGTCTATTACATTCATAAGAAATACCCTCTTTTTTCTAAAATTTCATATTGTTTTTTTTTTAGTAAGTCTTACTATGAAATGTGGTGAAAATCTACATGTCTTATTCCAGCACAGCCTTTGTCCGGGCTCAATTCTCAATAGGTCTTAGTAGATATATTATCTCTTAGACATTATTGACATTCTGCCATAAAATCACATATATAGGGGTGGGTAAAAGTAGGTTTAGAGTTGTTTATATGGAAAATACAATAATTAACACACAATTATACAAGAATAAACACTGTGAGTTGCATACTCACGACTGTAAACCTAATGGTCCTAATCACTTTTACAAAAAGTATTTCCCTGGTAGAATTTGTTTTGCATTGATCACAGATTTTTTAGGAATCTGAATCTGAAAATGTAAGTCATTTTCAGATTGAAATGAAATGTAAGCCAGTTTCATCGATGTAAGATCCTTCTGGGATATTTTAATATATATTTCATTTATGTTACATACTTTTGTCATTGGTAAAAATAGAAGCACTGAAAGGTAAATGCTCCTCAAGATTTAGTATATAGCACTGCACAAATTAGATGGTTATTAAAGTTAAATTTACATTTTTTTAATCATCAAATGCCTTTGGTCAAGGCTTTAAAATTCTAAACATGACCAGGGGTGTCCAACCTTTTGGTGTCTCTGGGCCACACCGGAAGAAGAGTTGTCTTGGGCCACACATTAAATACATTTCAACACATAATCACAAGAAAATATCATAATGTTTTAAGTAAATGCCTGCATGTACCCTATGGGCAGCAAGTTGGATGCCCTGATTTTAAATAGTGTTATAATACAGGCTCCTGGGTTCATAAATAGATTTTATTCCTCATTTATACTGTGTCTGTAGTATTGTTTGATAAAGTAAATTTAATGTGCAATGATTTCTGTTTTTTAAACTGTTTTATCATAAATTGATTAAAATAAATTTAATGTATAATGATTACTAATGGTATTATTGAAATGATTGACTTTAATTTTCCATGCCAGTTCTATAGGAGTTTTTGTTTTTGATATGCATACTTTATTATGAAAGAATGATAATGTTGAACTTTGTCAGAATTTCCTAAATTTAAACAAATATTAAAGACTACATGGTAATTGTGATCTTATAAAGAAGCTATCTGGGCTTTTTTCCTTCATAGATCAATTCCTTCCTGACCTGAATTCCACTGTCCTTGGTGAAAACTACTTTGATAGAACCTACCAGATGCTTTACCTTTTGGTTAAAGGAACTACACCTGTGGAAATCCACACCACCGCAGTCATATTTGTTTCTTTCCAAATACCTGCCGTAACAGAAGATGACTTTTATAGCTCTCATCACCTGGTTAGAAATCTTGCCTTGTTCCTGAAGATATCAAGTGACAAAATCCGTATCAGCAAAATAATAGGAGGGGAGGGTCTGCGGAAGAAGAGATCCACGGGACTCACCGTTGAACTGGAGATTGGCGATCCACCTGCTCAGTTCATAAACAATGACACTGCAGGTACGAGTAGTAGACCTTTGAGGCAGAGCAATGCAATGACTGAGTCCACACCCACAAATGGCCTTATCAAGGCCTGGCAAGCTTGCCCTCAGGAAGCCCCACCAACCCACATCCTGAAGTCTGTAAGGGCCTGAAGACCTTTTTCCCTGCCCCACTCCTGCAATCCCAGTCTATTTTGAAATTATGAAGGGACTTGAGCTTCTAGTATTTAACAATTAATAAATGCAACACAAAGATTTTGCCTAATATAAAAGATCTTAGAAGTGATCTAAGGAAGTGACCCTATTGCTGAGAAATTAAACATGAAAGGGAGTCAGTCAGTGGAAAGAAGGGGGTGAGAAAGTTTAAGGCCAAGGAGTAGTTGCTGAGAGTTTGGTGCATTAGAAGAAGTGAAAGAGGTCCAATAGGTCCGTGGGGGATGAAGCCAGGAAGGGCGTGCTGCTGGACATGAGGTTGAGAGGTAGCAGGCTGTAGGTCGTGGGAAACCAAAGGAAGCTCTCCTCTTCATAAGCAGAAGGATTGTGCCTGTTTTCCTACAGAAAGAGTGTTTAGAGCCTCGGAGATTCTGAGCAGTGGAGTGGTGGGACAGACCTCTGCAGTAAGGTCACAGATTTACCCAGGAAGTACAAATATGCAAGCATATGTTCTATCGGTAATTCCTGTGACCAATCTAATCAGTCTCACCAGCCCTCACCCCTCTCTCTGTCTCTCACTCTCCATACCCTTATTTTCTAGGTATCAGATAAAAACAAGCTCTACTGTCTCATAGCAGGTGCCTTTGTTGGCTTAAATGATTTGTTTACAGTGACTCATTTTGGGCAGTTGGGTGACTGTGTAGTCTTCAGGTTTTCTTCCTCTCCATCTGTCCAGTCTGTTCAAGTTGGTATCTAAGTACCAAGGGGCTCTCCTGACCTCAGGCCCTCGTGATGACCTGTGGAGTTAACAGCCTCTGCTACAAGGTGGGTGGTGTTCTCTGCATTGCACAAGCCTCTTTTGAGGTGCAGCTGAACTTTCCTGGCCTCCTGCTGCTAATCCCAGGTGCCACTTCCCCACCTTGCCATTGTCTCCAGTGGTCCAGCACAAGGGCTGTCACCTAGGCTACCCCTCTCGGAGAAGATGAGCTCTAGGGCTCTGCTGGGGGAGGTTTACAGTCCAGCTAATGAAGCTTAAACTTCAAGGCTCTTCACTTGTACAAGTAAGTCTCCAGAGTTGCTTTAACTTTCAAGGCCCTGGAAAAAGTCTCCATTTAATTATGTGATCCAATCACTGAATGTTGTTTAAAAAATTTTTCAAAAGTAAAATTTTTCTGCATTCTTTTCTTACAGAGAGCCTCCAGACTTTAAATTTCAGACTCAAAATCCAGATCTGCTTTATCACTCTCCAGCACCTTTTTCATTGAAAACTCTGGCTCTCCTATTGTGTAAACCACACTGGGTACACCCAGTGAGCACTACTGGGTGAAGTGCTCACATTCTGCCACTAGGGGTCATCACTCATTTCTCCAGGAGGTTTGTTTAATGTTGACTCACGAGAGCCACATTGCCATTCTGTAATTCTACAAGGTAGACAGGTAGGAGGTTCTTCCCCTGTGGAGATAAGCCTGTGGAAAGGCTTATACGAGTGGAGGGAGGTGCTGAGCAGCTAACTCTCTTTGTTGAAGGAAACAGGAAGCACAGGCTTGAGTTATAACCAGTACTCACATGATGTCCTCTGCCTTGTCACCAGCCCCCTACTTCCTGTATTTACAGGGTTCATGGCATTGGACCCAACATAGTCAGTTAATCCAACCTAGGAACTATAGTGGGTCCAAGGTTCATACACAGATTGCTCACTGACTCTTAGAAAGCCCTGGAAAGCCCTTCCGTGTATTGGGGGCCAAGATTTAGCATAATAGCCACTCAGATATCCCAAGAAACTATAATTTATTTCCTCTACGTGATCTAAATTTCCTCACCCACAACTCCTCCCAACCTTTATCCCCTTAACTTAAAGCAGCTCTATCTTGTTAGTCAGATTTATCCAGTTAGGTACCAGTAGTCTAAACCTATGGAGATAGGGGTGGAGGGGAAGACAGACCCTTGGCATATTGCCCAGACCTCGACTGGGATAAGGTGTTGGGTCTCAAGGAAAGCCCACACTTATCATGGAGCAACATCACTGCAAAATATTGGGAAATAGCAAAAAGATATGCACATAGTAGTCATCCTGCTCCCACAGCCTTCGCAGAGCGTCGGGATACGCAGAAGTTCCCAGATGCCCTAGAAAAGGGTCCTCAAGTACTGAGGGGACCTCTGGATAAGCAGAGTCCTGAGGTCGGGAATAAGATCTCCTCAAGTCAAGTCTTTGGTTTGCATGTGGCAGTCTACATAAGTGGACACCTTCCTATGTCCGATGGTCAGAGAGCGCCCATTAACAGTGCAGACCGGCTCAGACCGGCCACTCCACACCAAGTCCAGTGAGGACTACAACAGGGGGTCATAGTAGTATGTGGATGTGAAGCCCCCTTGTCCTACCCCCATTAGGGCACATGAACCCTCACGTCTGGGAAGCAGTCTTAGAGAAGAGTGCGTAGAGGAAGTGGGGGAGAGGGAAGAATCTAAAAGACTGAGTATTTATCCAGAAGGGTCTGAGTCAACCTCAAGAGACATTTTAAACTTCTTCTTCATGAACTTTAATGGAAGAAAGTCAGTGGTCAGAGTCTTCAAGTCAGGACTCTGGATGTGGAAGATGCTGGATATCTAAAAACGGGGGTTGGCAAGGCCTACAGGACACCCAAATGTTGTCCTGGTGACAGATGGTGCTTAGAAGATCACTCTGACTACAGTGCAGAGAATGGATGGAAAGGGGAGAGAACTGATACAAGAAAGCCCGTTTAAAGCTCTTTTAGGAGGTCCAGTGATGATGGCTTTCGCTGGGATTTTGACAGTGGAGATGGAAAAATGTAGAAACTGATTACACGGTGTGAAGGGGAGGTGAAGGATGAAGTAGAAGAGAGCAAGCAAAAAAGTATGATGAACAGAGGTGCCACTTCATAAGGAAAGGAGTGTCACGGGGACGGAAGATTTAAGTGGACCTGCTAAGCTAGAAAAAGAGTATAGTGACTACCCAGTGCTAAAATTTAACCTTGAAAATCGTCACTGTTCCAAAAAAAAAATAACCATTTTTAATAATTTAATACATGTAGCAACTTATTAATGTGCATACTGTGAATTTTATCCTTTCAAAATAACTTTTTTAAATGCTATGGGATGATAGACGTGTGATGGTGCTTCACTTCCCAACAAAGAATGACATGGGAAAGTCTAAAATTGAGACACACATTTTCCCACTATGCTTTCATTCATTTTTCTTATATCTGTTTTTTCTACCATTTTTTTTAAATTCTGGTTTTAAAATATATGCTACTGAGTTCTTCATTTTTCTAACCTTATTCATCCGACCTTGCCATGTTAAGCTCATACACAGTTAGGAAGCTGTAAAATTGTACTATGTGGGTGGAGGAGCACCACAAACAAAAACTTAAGTGAAAAACCCTCATGTGTTCTCACAATTCCATATTCTTACCATCTAACTCTCATAATTCTGTTTCCCTATAGGCCGGATGTACTTATCTGAGCTCCAAGAAATTGTTGCTTCTCTTGGACAAGCTGTGATTTTAGGAAAAACCAATAGTACCCTTGGGTTTAATGTCTCTTCCATGTCTATTACCAACCCTATCCCCAGCCCAAGTGATTCTGGCTGGGCTAAGGTAAGAAAATACTAGAAAAATGCATTTTGGCTATATAAAACATTGTTGCTAATTTCTTCTTTCAACTCTTTTTCTAGTTCAAGATGATAATTTAGAAAGCATGTCTATCTAATTTACTATTGGCTATTTTTTATGACATCACTAAAATAATAAAGTAGTTGGAAAAAAAAGCCTATCTTCTAAAAGTTTATTTATGGGAATAAAATGTTCCTTGCTTTAAATATTTACAACAATCCTTCATGAATTTGATCTAGAGGAAATGTAATAATTTTTGTACATACTGAACATATATTTTAGGTAAAAAATGAATATAGTTCTTGCGGTGAGTTAGCTACTGAATGTAGTTATCACGTGCGAACCACTTCATCCCTCCTGACCATTCACAGGTGACTGCCCGACCGGTGGAAAGGTTTGCGTTTCCTGTTCACCACGTGGCCTTCACCGCCTCACTGGCAGTGATCACTCAGCCGGTGGCCGCGCAGCTGGGACAGCCATTTTCTCAGCAGCCTGCAGTAAAGGCACTGGATTCCGACGTAAGTCCTAACTCAAAGCTTTATGTATTTAAGGGGAAGCATTAAGATATGAATTCTGGAGGGTGAGCCAGCTTCACTAATCTTGGTACACTGGCAACATGAGGGTAGCACTGCCCTTTAGAAGTTGGACTAATATGTACGGATATTGTCTTTTACTGTTTTAAAAATGTTCCTTTGCTGTGAAATTGCTCCAGTGTCCATATTTGTGAATGCTTTGTAGGAAAAGGCTTCCAAAGATTTTAAATTTGTTATAAGGCATTTTGAAAAAAATAAAGTTTCACACATCTAAAAAAATGTGTGGGACAGGACAACTAGAATTCTCTACATTTTTTTTTTCCTTTAGGGTAATTGTGTATCAGTTGGGATTACATCATTGACTTTGAAGGCCACACTGAAGGACTCCAATAATGACCACATCAGTGGTCTCAGTGGAAACACAACAATCCCATTTAGCAGCTGTTGGGCCAACTACACCGACCTTGTTCTCCTTAGAATGGGTGAGTGATCTCCTTAGGATCCTCACATAGGTTATAATTCAACAGAGAGATCTATAGTACTTCGGGCAATATATGGAAATCAGAACCCTATACTTTGCCTTATTTCAGAAAACATTTAGTCTAGCTTACAAAAATATTAATAGGGTTAATATGCAAAACAAAATAGAAATTAAAATAAGCAATTAAACAAATTAAAATAGGTAATTTGAGGATATGCATCAAAATTATCTCATGATTCACATTTTTATCCAGTTGTGTATTTGTCTAAATTATCAGTAAATGTGTATTATTACATTTATAATAAGAATAATGAACAGGTTTCCAAATTTAAAAAAAAAAGAAAGGGTACGAGAGGCTCATATAATTTTAACACCCCATGCAGAAGTTGAGAGTTGGGCTGGAAAGTGGGTTCTAGTCTTTCTGACACCCAATGCAAAGGGGAAAACATGAGCATTATCAAGATGCACAGTGTCCATCAGATACACCAGTTGCCATGGAGACTAACGAGCTGCTCTGAGGTCAGAACACAGGTCCCCTATGAGTCCTCATAAAGTGCACCCGATGAGTCTGTGCTGGCGACAGCTTCGACATTGTGACATGAGTACAGTCCTAACGCCCACAGCCATGTCCCTTATACGTCCCCATAGTATACGGAGCTATGCCATTGGGTTGCTGGCATAACTCCTATTAGTGAAAGCCTTTCTACCGAGGCCCAAAGGATATGTCCAAACAACCCAGATCTCTACTGGCGATGGATTCTAAAGTACCTAGAACAGTGCAATGGATCAACCGCTTATACCTGAGGCAGGCTCCATCAGTCTGTGCCACTCAGCCTGGGGCCCACTTGAAAGCCTCACAGGCCCTAATTTCTGGAAAGCTGTGTGGCGGGACTCCCACTTCTTACCACCCTTATTTCAAAAACACTCACGCTTGTATACGCACTTAAAGGTGAGGATAAACATAAAAATAAAGAGTAAAATGAGTAAAATGGTTCAATAGTATGATGGCTTTCCTAATCACTAAATGCCAACAACTAACATCATTCCAAAAAAATTATTTTCCTTACTTTTTGTTTCCTTGTGCTTTGATGATGCTCCACACTGGACAGTTTGTTCTGCCTGCGAGGCAGTAATATCTCAACCTAGTGTTTGATGAAGATCGAATGGCAATGTGTTCAGCATTGTGCTCTTGGACAAGGACCCTGAGCATTCCACCTGTTTGCTGGTTAGGGCTAGAGCCAAATTCTTAAACAGCCAGTCTAAACAGGGGCAGGACTGGAGCCCTTTTATGGGAAATGAGGCAGGTTGCCTACCTCCCCGGGAAGGTGGATCCCAGAAGTGCCCGGTGGCAAAGACCCACCCTGGAGTCCAAGTTTTAAAACTACCACTTCCAAATAGCAATGTTCCAAAGGACCCAGGGTCACTGGGGTGCTGAAGCAATGATGCAGGTTTTGACATTTCATCAAAATAACAAAATAGTACTCTCCTTTATACAGTAAATTTTCTTTCAAAGCTTCCCTTGGAGCATCTATCTGACCTGCTATGGAGAAGAGCCACTGCTCCTAATTTATTTTTTCATCTTGCTTTTTTTTTCTCCATTAAGTATAGGGCCTCAGTTCCCTGGTTGTGGATAGTAAAGAGAGATCAGGTATAGTTATCGTTTCATTATCTTCAGAACAGTTAGCCAATTTGTACATTAACCACTTTAAAATTATAATAATTAAAAAGCCCATGCAAGAAAATTAACAAAGTATCTTTCTTATAACTCTTTCTAGTAGGACCCCCCCACCCCAATCACTACACTGTGGGAAATCCCCTTGCAGATCAGACTGTAGCCGGACAGCGTGGCCCTGTGCACTCCTCCATTTATAGCTTCACAGAGACCAAAGCGGGGGCCACCTGGGCTGGGGTGTGGTTTCTCACACAGAAGATGGGGATGGAGCAGTAGGTGAGAAAAGAGTAGAAGAAGCAAGGAAACAGCTCAGACTGCATCTTTAAGTAATCTGGATAAAAGTAATATTTCTAGTGGGTATAACATTTGAGACATGTTTACTTCACAACCTATGTGATGGTTAGTGCTTTTTTTCATTTTCTGTTACTGCATAACAATCCAGCCCAAAATTTAATGGCTTAAAACAACACCCGTATCATTTGCTCACAAGAGTGTGGCTCAGGCAGCTGGGCCAGGATGGCTCATCTCTGCTCCATGGTGTCCAAAGCTTCCGCTGGGATGGCTTCACTGGAGTTACAGCCCTAAGGTCCTGATTCTGGATTTTGTCAGGGTCCCTCAATTCTCCATGGAGTGTCCTTTCCACCAGGCTAGCTCGGGCTTCCTCAGAATGCTTCAAAGAAAAAAAACAAAAACCTAAATTCTTTACACAGCAAAATTGTTAAGAAAAAATACGCCTCCCACAAAAATTCAGAGTTTCAAAGTGAAGGAAGACGAATCCATTATTGTCGTGAACTGTTAACAGTGGTAGGGGTCCCCAGAGCAGTGCCGTCCATCCTGAAAGGTATAGAGCGCATTGCCTTTGTGGAAGCACAGTGTGGTCAAGAGCTAATTCAGCTCTCTCTCTGAAGAAGAAAGAATGAAAATGGAAGTGATTTTTTTTTAGAAAATATAGAAGAAAAAAGATGAAATAAAACTTAAGAATTAAATTTAATACTTATAAAACTTAAGAGTTGTACAAGTATTGTAAAACCTGCTCTGTGTGCTAACCGCTATTAATGATTACAGTAGTCCCAGAAAAAACTGCGTCAAGGAAAAATATATTATCTCATATTCAGAATCGTGGGAAGATTTAACATGTGGATTAAAAACATCTGGATGTGCTTTTTATGTTTTACTCTCCAAAAAGATCTAACAAGTGTTTCTTCAAGCTTTCTACCTGGGGTAAAAAAAAAAAAGGGTCACGCTCTGGCAACACAAGAACGGCATCTGACTCGAAGCAAATGTGGGAAACAGTTTGTTTGACCATTCTGTCAACTCTTCTGCATGAAATGTTTCAAAATAAAAGTTCAGTATCCATCCCATCTCTGCCAAGTGGGCCCGAGGCTTGTCCACTCCTCATCAAAGGTATAGAGGGATGAAGCAGAGGCTGAGCACCTTCACCTCCTCCCGCTCCCATTGTCCCGCATTTCAAACAGCCTCTCCAGCCTGGGCACCAGGAGGGCTCTAGGAAGCAGGTCCCGATGCCAGAGTAAGACAGTCTACCCAGAGTCCCTGCCCAGGGGTGATGGGCAGACTGAAGTCTTGGAACTCGGAGACCTGCTCTACAGTTGATTATACTTACACTAATTTATTTGTCTCAGTTTCAAAAAAACTTCGTTATACAGTATTATACTTATACAGTATTATACAAAATTATACAGTATTTTAAAGTCAATTGGAAGTGTATAATAAACAAATAATAAGAAGGAAATCAAATACCACAATGATTTTTTTCCAGGGAAAAATTATAAGATCGAATTTACTCTGGATAATGTTGCTCGGGTGGAATCCCAGGCTTTCAGCCTCCCGGTGCAGTCTGTCTCCAGCGGCAGCGGCGGCGGCGGCGGCGGCGTCGGCGGCGTCGGCGGCAGCGGCGGCGGCGGCACAGGAGGAGCATCCACTGTGGGCACAGCTGCCCAGATAATGGCTACAGTAATTAGCTGTCTGATGGGATGGGTGCTGCTCTTGGAAATATTTATGGCTGCGGTTTTGACTTTGACAGTAAATCTAGGTGAGCACAGTTCATTTTTTATACAATGAATGTCTCCACATACTGAGCTACCAGTAAATATTTAAGTAAAGATCACGCGCCACACTAGTGCCTGGTATCACTGCATGCGTAAGTCTCAGCTATTGAGAAAGTAATGACCGCCCTGGCTGGGTGGCTCAGCTGGTCGGAACGTCGTCCCATACACCACAGAAACTGCGGACTCGGTCCCTGGTCAGGACACATACCTAGGCTGTGGGTTCAGTCCACAGTCTGAGTGTTGTATAGACGGCAACTGATCAATCTTCCTCTTTTCTCTCTCTCTGTTTCTCTCCCTTCCTCTCTCTCTAAAATCAATAATAAAATAAATCCTCTAGTACAGATTAAAAAATAAGACTAAAACAACAACCACCATGGTTTTAGTCCATTCAAGCTGCTATAACAAAATAGCACAGACTGGGTGGCTTATAAAGAGCAGAAATTCTCTCCCACAATTTTGAAGGCTGGCAGTGTGAGATCAGGGTGCCAGCAGGTCGGTGAGAGCCTGATGCTGAGTCACAGACTTCTCGCGGGTCCTTCTGTGACAGAAGGGGCTTGGGAGTTCTGCAGGGTCTCTTTCATGAGGGCCCTGACCTCAATCACGAGGGCTCGGCCCTGATGACCTCAGCACGTCCCAAAGACTCACCCCTCACGTCCAGCATTAGGGTTCCAGCAAATCGATTCTGGGGGGACACATTCAGACTAGAGCAACCGTTAATGAAACAAAGTGGTGGGTTTTAAAAATAACGTTGCATTCTGAATTAACAAGGTTTTACTTTTAAGACAGTCGTGAAATTCCATTAAACAAAATGATGAGAGTTGTATGTGAAAAGCACAATGTATAAGCATCACTCTTCTGCCTCCACTGCTCCACAGAAAGAGCACAATACTGATTCTAACACGAAGTGGTAAACTGAAATACTGATTTTCACATGCTACTCTTGCCTTATTAACTATACAAGTTAGACAAGTTAAAATTAATAAAACATTTTAAATCATACTCTACCTCACTTCTACTCTTAAAAATATATTTGTATGTTTTCACTTCTCAGGAAGCAACTGAAGTGCTCTTCCGAAGAACAGGCTGAAAACGGAAATATAAGAACTGCTTTTTCTCTGAGCTATTTTGTTGCCCAATAAGAAAAAATCTATAGCATTTTCAAAAAATGTACTAAAAATATTTTTATAATATATATGATGTGTTCATTAGCTTTAATCATAAAAGTCAAATTTCTTCAAATATACATTTCTTTTGATTCCTTATATGTGTATAACTTATTTCATTTTAAAAACTTTCAGAAATCTTTTATTTAGAAGCAGATATGCCGCCTCCAAGATGCTGTACCTATCAATCATCTAGTCCTTCAAATAGTTGAAGGAGCTCATCTGGTTTAGATGCAGCCTCTTTAGAGCATCTTGAAAAGCATTTTGAAGTGTTCTGTCCACCGAGAGATCTGACTTCCCCCATCCATCCATGAGGCTGTGATTTCCAGTGGGCTAAACAATTTTAATTTCTAAGAATTTGGGGGAAGTGAGATTGTTTTAGATCTTTTTCAGACTAAGTTGCTATTTTTCAGATCCACGGTAATCCCAGAAATTCTAGATTGTTCTGAATTTGTGGGACTGCCAATTGCTGGCCAGTATTCTGAGAAGAGTTTTCATGGTGTTCCTGGGACAGCTCTTAGAATAAGCCCAAACTCCTTCTCTTATTATTCCTCCTTCCCACTCAAAAATGCCACCTCCCAAAGTGTGACCTCCCTCAATCCCAGGCTACATCAGATGAGACACTTCTCCGGCAAAAAAAAAAAAAAAAAAAAGCCAGAGAAGTTTAATGTAGCTAAGTTAATAAAAAACTCTCATACCATAAAAATGATATTTTTCACTCAGAGAATTTTAAATGGTGGGCTTATGTTGGAGTAAGAACTCCCAATAAAGGCACCTGAAGCCACGTCCAGAACAAGCAGAGTCAGTGCCCCCCAAAGTTGCTTTCCAACAAGTGACACTCAGCAAGCACTTGGAATAGCAGAGAAGTCAACGAAGCCCAGACGTCTTTCCTCTGTGGACCATCTCCTAGAATATTCTCCCTGGGTCATTGCTAACCTGCTGAACAGAAAAAGTATAAATATTTACAAGGTGGTAAATGGATACATTTGGCACTTCATTTGATCAAACAAACATCTACTTAGCATTTAGTAGGTACCAGGCACTCTAGTGAGAAGACTATAAGGAATAAGATGCTCTCTCTCTCTTCTAAGAGTTGACAGGGTATTAGGGAAATAGTGGTTGAAAAAGGTAATACTGACACACTACGGTGTGTGTGGGAGAGAGCTGAGCGTGCAAGAGGGGACATGTGGCGAGGCTAGAGGTGGATGAGAGACGGCTTGCAAAGGTGATGTCTGAGGTGAGTGCTGAGGAACAAAGCAGGAGATCAGTCAGGGAGGAGTGTCCCGCAGAAAGGGGTCCTGGCCAGAACGGAGGCTGAAATACCACTCGATAGTGGATACATTGAAGACAGGGGCTTTCTTTTACTCACAACTTCTTCCCTCCACCTAACAAATCGTCTGGCACCAGTAGATGCTGATTTGCTGGTTCACGGATGAAGCATGGAGTGTGGGCAAATCAACGCAAGGTCTGATGTCACCTAAGCACTGATATGACGCGAGCAAAAGCCAGAGAACAGGCTGGAAGGGGAGAGCAGCAGCTTTCTGCGTCATGTTGTCAGAAAGGTCTGGATTTATTCTGTACATCCCGGGGATGCAGTTTTGACCAGTTGTTAAAACAGAAGTTTTGGCTGCAACCAATTATAAAGGGAGGCACCAAACAAAGATGTAAAATTTTCTAAGTAGCTTAAAAGAGTTGAAGGTCAGAGGAAGATTTTTGAAGAGCAATCCTTTGAGATGATTGTGCTGGGAGGCCACATACAAAGGAGAAAAAGTGAAGATTCCCAACACCAAGTCAGAAGGAAAGGTCTTTACTTGGGCCCTAAGGAAAGCTTAACAGGGGGTTCCTTGAGGTTTGGGGAACCCAATGGATTGGTGTCAGAGTCATAACTGATGAATCTAAGCAGAGAGCGGGTGGCTGAAGCAGCCTGTGGCAGCTGAGTCTAGGGTTGCAATTTAAGAACTAACAGCAACCCCCAGTTTGCTGGGCAACTTGTACAAAGAATGTACAAGTGTGTCCCTCAGACCTGAAGTGGGTTCTGTGTGCATGTGTGTGCATGCTTGTGTGACAGACAGAGAGGAGTAGTAGAAAAGATAGTTTGCTAGCATGGAAGTCTGACGTCTTTCGTAGAGGGCTGCCTGGAAGGGAAGTAGACTGCAGGAAAATAAACAAAACAAAACAAACAAACAAGCAAAAAGAACCAAGAGGACAGCAGAATGCCCAGTGGCTACAAGTAAGTTTCCAGCAAGCAGCTAGAACAGAAATAGTCTCAGTTATAAAGGAACTGCAGGTTACAGGTCTCTGGCAATGAGGTCTGCGAGGAACCTGTGCAAGTCTCTTTGTGAGGAACATCTTTCGTGTCCAGGGATCACTGGTTCTTGACGGGACCTCACCACCAGTTATCTGAGGCTTTCCTACTTCCCTCAGTTCCAACCTTGGAGGGGTGAGAAACCTCAACTAGTAAAATCTGGAGGAGGAAAGAGACCCAACACACCCCCAGTCCATGATGAGAAAGTCCTGGAAGTCAGGTTTTTAAATGCAAATCCAGTTTACTTTCCATTTCGTGGTACTTCCTTTCCGTCCAGAAAACTCAGTTCCACAAACTACAATTACAGCACCTGTGGGACAAATTCCTACAGTGGGTTCTGGAAGAGATGCAAAAATCTTTACTTCACAGCACTGTGAAAGCCACACAATTGGACACCATCTGTCATCTTCCCTTACCTCGAGTTTTAATTCAGTCCACTGGAAATTTTTTTGTCAAAAATTTTCCATAGATTTTTAATAAAGTTTTCTAATGCAAGTCATTTGAGAGAAAAAGAAATTTCTAAAATTTGCTTCGTGGCCACAGACTTTGTGAAAGTGTTCCTGATTTAACCTCTTTAGGTTTTTGCTGTCTGATTGTGGCAGATGTTCTAGCAGGAGTGTCCAACCTTCGGCCTGCGGGCCACACGAGGTTCAGGATGGCTATGAATTGGCCTAACACAAAATTGTACATTTACCTAAAACATTCCGAGATGTTTTTGTGATTATGTGTCGCAATGTATTTAATGTGTGACCCCAAACAACTCTTTTCTTCCAGTGTGGCCCAGAGATGCCAAAAGGTTGGACACCCCTGTTAGAGTTATTATATACCTATCATTGTTTATGCCAGACAAATAACAGTTTTAAATGCTACTTTTTTAAATGCCTGAATTGTTAAAAATCCATGGGCACTGTGGCTTCATATTGCCTTCATTCACAAACTGGCAACTTTTTAAAAATAATGTTTCTCCAAATAATGCTGTCATGTTTAAATTTTTAAAAATACATTTTAATGTAAGAAGTGGCTATTTAGCTGTTGAACAATCATAAACATAAACAGTATTAGTACTGTTTTACCCAGGATCTGAAAAATTCATGGAGTAAGCCAAGTAAATATAATGTTCCCATTTTGGTCAGCGTAAAGAACAGAGAACAAGGAGGAATAAGAACATCTTCCTGTATTTCCGATAAGTAAAATGTTTATATCTCGCGCTGCTGTCTACTTTTTTCCTAAGCTCCATCACCATCTGATCATTCGTGGTGACTTCTAGGTGGTCCATCTACTTTCACCTCTTGTCATTTTATCGAAAAGAGGGCTATTTAAACTACTAGTACTACTATTAATAATAAAATATAGATTTACCACGTTCATTCTAAGGGCTGGACACTATGCTCAATGTTCTCTGTAGACTTTTTACAATAACACAATCAAGTTATTATGCCCCTTTCCAGATGAGGAAACACATCTGAAAAAAAGAGAGAGAGAGAGAGAGAGAGAGAGATTAAATAAAATGTCCCAACTCACAGAACTTCTAGTGGAAATTGGGACTCAAACCCAGACGATTTAACTCCAGAGCCCAAGCTCCAACATTGAATTGTCCCTCCCCAACCCCAACGATTCCTCAAGCATGGGAAAGTGTTCCATTGTGAACAGAGCATTTAAGGAAACATTTATGTCCATGTTCCTGTTGAAATTCTGAGTTTATGCTTTACCACCTGTATGACCTCAGGCAAGTTCGTACTCAGTCTCTTTTATCCTCAGTTTCTTCACTTGTTAAATGTGGAAAATGGCAACCATGCAGTATGGTCTTTGAGGACCGATGGCAGTGTATGGGCAGCACCTAACGCAGTACCCGACAGGTGGCAGGCTCTCGTAAACAGGAGCCACTCCTGTTACTTTTATCACCATAACGTTCCCCACATATGTCGATCATTGGCCCAATAAACCATTAGACTTCTTATGGTATCAGGACAGTGCCCAGATGTAATAAACAATTATTATAATCTTTGGCCGGGCACAGGGCCACTTAGAACGAAGACTATTTCCCAACTTCCCTTGCAATGAGGAGTGGCTAACTTCTGTGCAATGAGTTATGGAAGGAAAAAAAAAAAACAGATAATCTTGTGGCATATTCTAGGAACATTATTTATTTATTTATTTATATTTTAATTGTTGTTCTTGTACAGTTTTCTGTCTTTTACTCCCATCCCAGCCCACTGCCCCAGCCCTCCTCACCTCCCTCTCATTTCCACCCCCAACCCTAGTTTTTGTCCTTGTGTCTTTTATACTTGTTGCTCTAAACCCTTCCTTTTTTTCCTCTGAAATTCCCTTTCCTCTCTCCTCTGGTTACTGTTAGCCTGTTCTCAATTTCAGCGTCTTTGGTTATATTTTGCTTGTTTGTTTGTTTGTTTTGTTGATTAGGTGGCTATTACCCACCATTTTGCCCTTTCTTCTTCCTTTCCTGTTTTCCTTTGATGTAGAGCAAGGTGCCTCCTTGGATCAAGTCCAGCCCCTGCACGGAGTGGGTGGAGTGCTCAGCTGAAAGGAATGTGGGTCTCTGACAATGAGGTGCACTATACCAGCCCCTGCCTGGTCTTTTCTTCAGTGTTATTTATACAAATCCTAACTGATATCTTCCAGTTTCACCTGATGCTTGGGGTGGCATATTCAGGGGAGGTGGGCAGTGACAATGTCAGGGCAAGAAAAGAGTTTAAAATACCACATACAGCCCTGGCTAGTGTGGCTCAATGGATTGAGCAGCAGCCTGTGAAGTGAAAATTCATCGGTTCAGTTCCTGGTCAGGGCACATGCCTGGGTTGTGGGCCAGGTTCCCAGTGGGGGCCTGTGAGAGGTAACTATACATTGATGTTTCCCTCTCTTTATCCTTCCTTTCCCCTCTCTCTAAAAGAATAAATAAATAAAAATCTTGAAAAAATACCGCATACATCTTTGATGTTATTACATGTATCACCAAAACAGAAATGCTGAAAACTTGACCTGAATCCATTATGTATTTCATTTGGAAAACCTGTCTGAACAGATGGAGGGTCATACTTTTCCTTCATGCTTATCAGTGGGCATTTTCAGCTTCCTTGGGATGGTATTAGCTGGCAGGAAATTTCCAGTCTCCAGTGAAAGAAACATTAAGATGTATTCCTCCAACTTCACCTTCCCAGAGAGCAGCTACAATACACTGTTAGACAAAAAGCAAGGGGCCTGCTATTAAAGGTTACAATTAGTGCTTGGGTACTTGTGGGCGGTCTGACCAGCTGCAAACCTCCTGCCAACTTACTTGCAGGCCCTAATATGCTACTCTAGTTATTATGATCAGATGGCTCCAAGATTCGAAAGCTCCTATGAGAAAACTGTTCTTCTATTCATCCTATTTACCCACAACATGCTGAGTGTGTTGAGAAGTTCCTTTAGGTTAGTGGCCATCACGCCTGTGGCAAGCGTTGGATGAACTGCTTGCGTAAACAAATGGATGGAAGCATGATGACCCTTCTCCTCCACTAGATTTTTGAGATAAAGAAGTCCCTCCAAAATATTACAAAAATTGCGCTCTCTCCTGACTTGACTTAACATTTCAGGTAAGCGTACTATAAAATTCACACCCAGTTCTATACCAACTAATTATGGTTGCTATGCTTATAGGCTCGGGGCCTATGAGCAGGAAAATTGACTCATTTTGGGCAAGATATTTATGACTGGGTCTGGCTACATGGCAAGAGTATTTTACTTTGGTTTTACTTTAAAGTAATTCATGTATTTAAGCAGATGATCCTTTACAGATATAATTTCTCCCTAGGAAATGAGAAAATAACATGGTTTTTTATGCTGAAAATTTCTAGTATGGTTATGACATACATTTAATTCTCATTTTTAAAGGGTATAATTTCAAATAAAATACAGCAAGATATATTTCATGATGAGGAGGTGACTTAATTTTCACCATATGAAATGTAGAGTATACATGGACAAACACTTTTAGCAAGAATTGCTGATATGTCTGGTATTTTGAAGGAACAGACGTGGTCAGTTGGGGATTCAGGAGCAGCAGTTTGAAATGAAGAGTTTAAAAAGACAACTGTAATTGAACAACAACAAAATAATTAAAAATAAAGAAATAAGTAATAAATATTTTTAAAAATAACAATCAAGACATGTATCCTCCCAAGTCAATTTGAATTGTGGACAATGGCGATCTCTCTTTGTTCTGAGCAGAGTTGTTACCATTAATAAGTCTTTGTTTTAAAAATATTTAAATTAATCATACAGCAAAGGACCACACCGGTTTAAAGGAAGGGGGGAGAAATACAAACTAGTTAGGATATCATTATGAGGATCTTGGTGTGCTAAAATGACGGACACTGGTGAAACTTGGCAACAGACACCACTATTATGAGAAAAATATGCCAGGAGTAGTGAGAAAAAGGCACAGAGAGGGAAGGGCAGAGTCGCAAGTGCTTTCTTTCCAACAACTGCTTTCCGCTCTCATGTCCTTAAAGCTAAGGAGGCGTGTACTCAGAGCGTAGCTTCAAAGCTTAGTGTTCATTTCTTCTTTACCTTTTTAAATGTGTTACTAGCATGCCTATTTCTGGTTGCTGATGAGAGAATATTCACCTCTTTTTCCTGGAGGCATTATTCCCTGTTGTAGCTAAAAGAAGATTCTACTGGATTTGAAGATGATAAACCTGTATGCCTAAAAGCTCTCACCAATGTCCTTACTTTGATTCCAACCCATTTCCACATACATTATGCCACTCACTTTGTAAAATAAATCCATAATGCCAGAATTATTAACCAAATTTGCAGATGAGAAAACTGAGATTCAAGTTTGTTTAAGGTAAAAGCCATGACGTTACCACGCTATAGCTGAATGGATTAAGCTTCCAGTGTTGGTTGGTTCAGTGTTGTTTTATTGTAAAGTTTTCAACTCACAAGATAGATCATGCTATAAACTATTGTTTTATATGGTTTGTATGAATCTCAACACATTTATCCTTAGAAATAATAAATGGCTTTGGATTGCCAGACCTGCTCAGATTGTCCACTTAACTCACAACATAGCTGAATTATATTAGAGCTCTAATAACAATGTGGACATTAGCCAAGAGGTAGGACATTGCCGAACCTCACCGGTAAAAGACATCTGTTACTACTCTCCTCCATTCCTATCCCTGTTCCGGGCCTGTCTTGGGATGTCCTATATTTAGCAGTAAAAATTACTACTAATGGAAGATATGTGGCAGTAATATCATGATAGATAATATTTATTTAAATACTTCATGGAAAGTTAGTTTTCTTTTAATAAAAAAGAAATTAAAATGTTGCTTCAGACTTTTCCATTTCTCTCTTAAGCAATTAAGCCTGACTATTAAGTGGTGATCATGGATATTAAAAAATAAATTATATCTTTTCAGAATATTAAAATGCATTACAGGGAAAGAAAGCAAAATTCTCTAAAATCAAACAAGCTATTAAAATTATCATCAGATAAACCTTTGTTTTCAAATGTATCTGTTCAAAACTGTCACTCGATGAGGTGCAAGGCTTTGTTTTGCTTGATGATGAAACAAATCTGACTTTATGATCTGTATTCAACTGTGAACAGCTGCTCATTAATAAAAAGCCTTTAATGTCCAAGTCAGAACAGCAGGTCTAAAATTGTGCTTGAGGAAAAAGCCATCCCTTTAATGAAAAGCCAGGAGACTGGGCCGGGGGAGATCTGGAAGCACCGGGCCATATTTGCAAGATCTGCCCTACCCCCTGGGAAGGGATAGGAGGTCGGCTGACAGGACGGTACTAAGACAAGGAGGCCTATACGGGCTTTGAACTGAGAGTATAAGTAGTGGTTTGGAAGCTGATAGAATGAATAAATTACAAATAAATCAAGCTGGCAATTGGGGATTGGGTAGAGGCCATCATAAGCCTTCAAGTGGGCAACATGACCTTGACACAGAGCAGGTAGAATTAACTACACCCCATAAAGTAGGGGTAATCCAGAAGGAAATCTTTAATATATCAGGTTCTGTCCCTTATGCGCCTGTCACTTGACATTTGGTCATCCCTCACCCTCGCTCACCCCACCAAGCCTTGGGAGGAGGACAGGACTTCAAATTGCACACTCCCAAGAGGTGGTCCCCAACCAAGATGCCCAATTACTGGCATCTGTGTCCCCAATTAGGGGATTACTACTCAACTAGAGTAGACATGATTTAAAGATATTCTTTTACAGGTATTTTTAAAGTAAATATCAAGCGTACAAAATCTTTAGCAAACTTTGTTTTATTATTGTGTTTTGAAAGAAGTATTCAGTGTTTCTTGAAAAGCATATACTTTTTGTTTTGTTCCACTTGGAAATGGCACATTTAATAAAAAACACTGAAGAATTATAAAAATAAGAGAATATCAGAGAGGTATAATACATAATTTGAAATATAAATATCTAAGGAAAAAAATTTTGAAAATACATTTATGTCAGGATGTAGGCAATTTTCCTCCTTTTATGAATTTATTAGGGTGACACCGGTTAACAAAATCATATAGGTTTTAGGTGCACAGTTCTACAGTCTATCAATTGTACACTGTATTGTGTGTTTACCACCCCAAGTCAAGTCTCCATCCATCACCATTTATCCCCCCGTACCCTTCTCCATCTGCCTCCTGCTGCCAGTCATCACACTATTGTCTGGGTCCACGGGTCTTTTCTTTTTTGCTCAATCCCTCCAAACCCCAGTGCCCAGACCCCCAACCCCTCCACAGCTGTCAGCCTGCTTTCCATCTATGGATCTCTCTCTGTTTTGCTTGTTGGTTCATTTTGTTCATTAGATTCCACATGAGTGGAGTTATGCAGTACTTGTCTTTTTGACTGATTTATTACACTTAGCATAATGCTGAATGTAGGCTATTTTGGATTATTGGATTTCTGGGAGCCAAAGTCATTTAGGAAATTCTGAATTATTGGAATTCTGAATTATCTGAATTACTCCTCGAAGAGATTAAGGTTAATGCAAGTGTTTAAGGGACTGCAGAGGGTTTGGTGGGCTCAGGGAGGTGTAGTAACTGGGAATGATGAAGTAGTGTAGTAGTACTAGCAAAGGTAGTAACAGCTCTTATCTGTGAATGTTTGCTCTGTGCCAGGCTCTGCCCAAAGAGCTTAGCAAACATTTGCCATTCCATGAAGTAGGCACTATTATGGCCACTTTATTGTTATAAAAACCTGAAGTTTCTAGATGAAATAACATCCAAAATTACACAGAATCATTTCATACCAAGAGCAATAAACGTTCCCTCCTCCTTTGAGGAGTAAACAAATTAAAGCATTAATAGAAATACAGTATAGATTGGAATGGGATTGGATGGGGGTTCCAGAAAGTGAAGTGGGTCCATAGGTGCAGGTCAGGATGACAGCACGAAGGTAGTTGTAGTCCAAAGAAGGGCAGAAAAAGTAAGATCTGGTTGGGGAACAATTTGCATGAACTACTATCAGCCTTTGACCATACAAACCTCTGTGCTCCCTCATCAGTCGCTTTGCCGACAGTGAAGCAGATAGCCTTTTGAGGGCCCCTTGTCCGAAATAGCAGAGCCCTAGTCTTTCAGTAACAGACAGGATAAAAAGAAACAAAAGTCAGGTTTCTAAGCGAAAACCATAGAAATAACCTTATTTTGGGAGAACGGCTAACCCAGGCTGCATGCACACTAGTCTCACTTTTAACTTCCAGTTAAAGGAAATTCAATCAAGCATGACTTGGAGAAGTCTAAGTCTGAACTCAAACAGCATTTCGCACCCCCTCGGGCGGCAGAATGATTGATATGGGGCCTACTACCCATTCAACGTTCAAAAGCACACCCCCCGTTTTTTGTTATCTTAACACAGCTTTCTCTTGGTCCCAGACGGTGGAGGGCTGAACAGTAAGGGGCGTTTAGGGGCTGAGGAACTCTACAGAAGGCAGGGCCAAACGGAAAAAAACCGAGAAGCTCCCCGGCGACACAACGGCCACTGCAGCCAGCAAGTCAAAAAATCCGACCCAGGAACGGGACTCAGGCACCACTTTGCCTGCTGCTCGCCCCGCCCCCCGACGCTCATTGGCTGTCTGCCCCAACGCCCGACCCACAGCCTCTAGCCTATTGGTCCAGACAGGAGTGCGGAAGTACGGGCCTGCAGAGAACCGGGAGCCTCCTTCTAAGAAGGGCAAAAAAGGAGGAGCGAGGGGAGGGCTTCCCGATGAGGGGGCGGTCATGGCGGCTGCGCGGCGGCAACGGCGCCTGCGACGGAGCGCGCGCCCGGCTTTGAATGAGCGGGGTTGAGACTGAACGCGCGGAGCGGGAGCTGGGAGAAGCAACCGGCAGCGCGCGTGCGCGCGCTTTGTATGCGCGCGTGGCCCGTGGCGTATCGGAGCCTCCGCCGGGCGGGCGGGGAGGGGGAGGGGCAGGTGAGTGTGTGCGGCTCGCGCGCGCCCGCGAGGGGCTTCCCTTCCCCATTCCCATCACAACCTCGGCCTTGGGGTGTCCTTTACTCTTCGGGTCAGCCCTCCTCCCGGCTTCGCACTTCCCGCCCTCCCACCTTCCTTTTCGCCCCTCCCGCTGGTTTCCCCCTACGGCCCCCTGCTAGTCTGGGCTTCTGTTTCCGGGTCAGGATGACCTCTGGGGTGGGGAACGGAGATTGGGAGTGGGCCACGGGCGTGCAGCCCTCCCAGTGCCGTGCTGACGCGTGGGAGATCGGCCCGCGGGGCGCAGTCCAGAAAACCCCCGAGGCTCCGTACCCGCCCCGACAGGGAAATTTGCCCGTCTTTTGTGTCGTTCCTCTGCACATCGTGTTCGTTCCCAGGCAGATTTTTCCAAAATCCAAATAACCAGCCCACCTGGCACCCACTTCTAGCAATTTAGAGCGTTTCCGAAAATGCCATGCGCATGGCGTCGGATTGGGTAACCTGAAACGCTCTTTTCGTTTTTCTCATCTGTACTGTGGGTATGATCTTGTTTTTCATCAGACAATTTCAGGTGGGTAATCTGAAGTTGTAAAGCATTCGGGCTATGAAACTCCTCACTTTTGAGTCGTTCTGGAGACCTGAACTCTGCCTTTATAAGACTCTCAGCAGTGCCACGTATTTGAGGGCCTGACTTGGAGTTGCCAGACGTGGTCAAGTGTTTGACTTAGAACTTGCTTTCACATTCTACTAGTTCCCCTTTTCTTGACGCTGCCAAATTTTGGTTTTTGAAATTTGAGTTCAAGTAAAGTTTATTTTTGGAGCCTTGTCATTCCTTAACCTAGTCAGAGAGTTACATACTTAACAGGATATTTCATACTGCATTAGATCATATGGCTTTTCAAATGTTGGTATTAAAAAAATTCAGAATGTGTACTTTTAGAAATACAGGGATTAGTGACTTGTTTGCTCCTGTGGATACCGACATAGATTGACTTGGTTAACAAGTTGGAATACGGTGACTACTGAAAGAGTCTCACCAGCGGGTTACATGGAATTACAAGGAGGAAAGACAGTTTCAATTTCTAATGTAGGATTTTTTTTTAAACTGTAGGTGATTTTTTTCACTTGACATAGCTGAGGTGTCATTCCTATTGATTTCCTACAGATCTCATTTCTACAAAAGCCCTGAGGATTGGTTGCTTCGTGAAACTTTCTCTACTAAATCTCAAGTTTTTGTATTTTCCTAGTACTTTTTAAAGAAAGTTTAATTTTAAGATTAGATGATATTAGTATTACTTAGTTCTAGAAAGTATTTTGAAGCAACCAAAGTGTGAGTTAGCCTAAGATGCATGCTTATCAAGTTGGTCATCTAGAGGCCATTTCAAAAATTAAACTGAGGCAATGAGCATCAAATTAAAGGTTTCACAAATGGGATATGGCGGGGGGAGAGCTCAAGCTTTGGGTTCAATCTCTAATTCCTGAGTGAGTGAATCTGAGCTTCACTGTCATCCTCATCTGTTCTTAAGAGTACAGTGAGGTGATGGAACATTCGTTGTCTAGAACAGCAAGTTTCAACTGGTGTACTGCAAGAGGCACACCGGTGCGCTGCCTGAGTTCTTAAAACATGCGACACCTGACTATTTAGTCAGAGACACCAACCTCTTTTCCCTTAGGTTGTCAAATAAAAAAAAATAACAACAGCCAACACAACAGTAGCCATCTGGTATGAATGAATCAAAATTATACCCATTTTTTGGTCAGCAAAAAATACATTTTTGGGTGTGCCACAGAATTTTGGTAATTAGCTTATGTTTGCCATGAGATGAGAAAGATTGAAAATCGCTTGTCTAAAACTATGTCTTGAACATATTGAGTGCTCAAAGAATGTTAATTTCCGTTCAATCAACAAATAGGTATTTGAGCTACCTACTATGATTGGCATGGGCTGAGATGTAAAATACTAACTGAGCAAGACTGATGGGGGCTCTGCCTCCTTCTTCGCTTGCATTGTTACAAGCTTTTGACGACTGAGCAGTGGACACAGAGTTTCTCTGCAGTGGGTCAGTAGTGTTTTCCATCATCTTTGGAGAATCTGTTACATAGTAGATGCTAAGTATATATCTTCATTGAAATGAATTGTATTGAAAGAATTTCTAAGAATGTTTATTGTTGGTGAGGTATTCTTGGCCTTTGAACCAAATACAGTCATTGGGTGTGGGAATTTGGAAATATATTTTACTCTCTGCACTTCAGTTCTATGAAAATGAGAGCAATGCTATCATAAGATGGCAGTATGAGTTACGGGAGATAATATTAGGTAGTGCTTGGCACACAGTACATGAACAGTGAATATTAGTTCCTCTCTTTCATTTATCACAAAAGCAAATATTCTGCAGAATGAGGAAATTCTTAATTGAGAATTTTATTCTGTTGTCAATAATATTGGGTTGGCCAAAAAGTCCTTTTAGTTTTTTCCATAAAATAAAACACATTTTTCATTTTCATCAATAACTTTATTGATTTGGACATTTTGAGTATGTCAGCTATCTCCTGTGCGGTATAACATTTGTTGATTTTTCTCAGTATCTTGATTTAATGGCTCTCAACTTCAACTGGTTGACCTGACCATGGAGCATTGTCCCCCGAGAAATCTCCAGCATGAAACTTCACAAACCACTTTTGACACATTTAATCAGTCACAGCACCTTCTCTGTATACTGCACAAATCTTTTTTTTGCATTTCAGTTGCATTTTTACCTTTCTTGAAATAATAAAGCATAATATGCTGAAAATGTGTATTCCATATTCAAGATTAAAATGACTACACAGAAATTCACCAATTTTGATAAAATTTTTAAAAAATGAATGCTGCTATGATAGCTACAGATGGCGTTGAACTCTGTGCCCTGCATATACATCTTTTTCCTGTAACACATACCTGCTATGCAGTTTTATTTATAAATTAGGCACAATCATTAATAAAATAGAATAATTATATCAGTATACGGTAATAAAAGTTACATGAATACTTATTAATTAAGTAGAATAAGGGTTACTTTTATAAGAGCACTGGGATACCAGGACAGTCGATCTAATAACCAAGATGGCCACTAAGTAGCTAACAGGCAGGTAGAGTTTTTAGTGTGGATACACTGGACAAAAGGATGATTCATGGCCTGGGTGGGATGGAGCAAACAGCAGGTGGTTTCATTATGTTACTCAGAAATGTGTGCAATTTGAAATGTATACCTTGTTTCTTTCTGTAATTTTCCATTTAATATCTTCCAACCACAGTTGACCATGGGTAACTGAAACTGCCCTAAGTAGAACCACAGGTAAAGGGAGACTATTGTATATCCTTGAGGTCTGCTCCTCTCCCCAGTTTTTAAATATTAATGGAAATTGGTTCTCCAGAAAGAGTTACAAGTAATACAGAATGATGGTATTAATGACTTTTTTAAAGATTCCAATCAGATCCCTGGCCCTGGGTTTGATCCCTGGTCTGGGGGTGTGCGGGAGGCGACTAATTGATGCCTCTCTCTCTCTCTCTCTATCTCTGCCTTTCCACTCTCTCTAAAATCAATAAATGTATCCTCAGATGAGGATTAAAAAAAAGATTCTAACCAGAATCTGAAAACTTTCCTAAATGACATAATATTATTTAAAAATGTGTTCTTAGCATAACTTGTTTCAGTAGATTTTTTGCTATAATTGGCATATAATCATATAGTAAACTGCACATATTTTGAATGTACAATTTTACCAGTTTTGATGAATGTGTATACACCTACGAAACCATCATTATAATCAAAATAGCAAGTATATCCATCACGCCCCTCTAATTCATCCTTCCCACCTTTTCCTTCCCCATCCCAAGGTAACACTGATCTGCTTTTTGTCACTATAGACTTGTTTCTATTTTCGAGAGTTTTTAAAAAATATGGAATCATACGGTATGCATTATTTTTTGTGCGTGGCTTCTTTCATTCAGGGTAACTTTTTTGAGACATAGCCACACTATTTGCAGTAGCAATTCATTCCTTTTTATTGCTGAACAGTTTTCTCTTGTAAGTTTATAGCACAATTTGTTTATCCATTTACATGTTGATATATATTTGGGTTGTTTTCATTTTCAAGCTATTAAATATAAAACTGCTATTCAAGTACTAGTTTTTGTATACGTATGTGCTTTGATTTATCTTGGGGACATTCCTAGCAGTAGAATGGCTAGGTAATATGGTACATGTTTGTTTAACTTTGTAAGAAACCACCAACTGTTTTCTAGAATGGCGGTATCATTTTACATTTCCACTACCAGTGTGTGAGAGTTGTTCCACGTCCTCACCAGTGCTTGGGATAGTCATTGTTTTTATGAGCCATTCTAATATGTGTGTAATGGTTTTTAACTATAGTTTTAATTTGTATTTCTCTGATTACTGATGTCTACCATTGTTTCATGTTCTTATTTACCATTATATATCTTTGGTGAAGTGTCTAGTCAGAACTTCTGCCCATTTCTTAATTGGATTATTTGTTTTCTTACTGAGTTTTGATAGGTTCTTACGTTTTCTGGATACAAGCCAGATACATACCAGATATATGCTTTACAACGATTTATTCCTAGTCTGTGACTTGTCTTTTCAATCTTTTAAATGTTTTTGAACTGTAGAAGTTTTTAATTTTAATGAAACTCAATTTCACTGTTTTGGATTATGCTTTTGGTGTCATAGCTATCTAATAAAATCTTTGCCTAACGCAGGGCCATAAAGATTTTATCCTGTTTTTTCAATTCTAGAAGTTTAGTTTTAGGTTATAGATTTAGGCCTATGATCCATTTTGAGTCCTTTTTGTAAATGGTGTAAGACACGGATTGAAGTTTTTCTTTTCTTTTCTTTTCTTTTTTTTTTTTTGCATATGGATAGCCAGTTTTTCCAGCTCTGTTTGTCAAAAAGACTGTCTTTTCTCCACTGAACTGCTTTTACATCTTTGTCAAATTTCAGTTGTTCGTATGTATGACAATTGTCCATTTTAAAAGTCTTGAAATCACGTAATATTAGTCCTCTATTTTGTTTTTTAGTGTTGTTTTGGCTATTGTAGGCCCTTTACATTTCTATGTGAATTTTAGAATTATCCTGTCAAGTTTAGAGGAAAAATCCTGCTAAGATTTTTATTGGTAATGCATTGAATCTATAGTTAAATTTAGGGAGACTTGCTATCTTAACAATATTGAGTCTTTGAGACCTAAAAGATCTTTTTAAGTTGATCTTCATGTCTTTTAAATTTCTCTCAGCAATATTTTTTGTTTTTACTATATAAGGCTTTCATCACATTTGTCCTTAAGTATTTCATATTTTTTGTGCTTATTATTGTTTGTTTATTTATAATCCTCACTCAAAGATATGTTTTTATTGATTTTAGAGAAGAGAGAGAAATATTGATGTGAGAGAGAAACATCTGTCAGCTGCCTCCCTTATGCACCGAAACTGGGGATTGAACTTGCAACCTAGGTATGTACCCTGATTGAGAATCAAACTCTCAACCTTTTGGTGTATGGGAACAGTGCTCCAACCAACTGAGTCACCTGGCTTGGGTTCATAATTGTTTTAAAGTTTTAATTTGTGATTGTTGCTAACATATAAAAAATATAGTCAATTGTTTTATTTCTTCCTTTCCATCTAAATGCTTTTTATTTCCTTTTCTTGCTTGATTGCACTGGCCAGCACTTCCACTACAGTATTTAATAGAAGAGATGAAAGCAAACGTACTTGTGTTCATAATCTTATACAGGGTCATTACCTGTATGTTGTGTGCTATTGTTCAATAGTATTTTCAACTTGAATGACTTCAGTGGTAACTGAAATTAAAATTTCCAATTGTTCTAACAGAAAATAGAAAGTGGAACTATTATTGATAACAGAATAAAATTCTCGCCCTAGCAATTAAGAATTTTCTTACCTGCAGAATATTTGCTTTAGCGATTAATAAAAGAGAGGAACTGATATTCAGTGGCCACATACTAGTAGTATGCCAAGCACTACCTAATATTATCTCCCGTAACTCATACTGTCATCTTATGAGATAGATAGTATTGCTCTCATTTCATAGAACTGAAGCACAGAGAGTAAAATATTATTTCCACATTCCCACACCCAGTGACTTTGATTCAAACCTAGGTCTATTTAATTCAAAAGCCAAGAATACCTCACTGACAATAAACATTCTTAGAAATTTAGTGATGACATTATTATTTCCAAGATAAATTTTCCAACGAGTTATTGACATGGTTAAGTATCAAGCAACACTTAATTTCTTCTTTGACCCATTGGCTTTTGAGTTACATTATGTTTAGTCTCATGTAGTTGCCTTTTTTCAGTTTTCTTCCTCTAATTGATTTCTAGTTTCATGCCATTATGGTCAGAGAAGATGCTTGATATCAGTTTTTCTCAAATTAAGTAAGGCTTGCTTTGTGATCCTCTGTGTACTTGTAAAAATATGTATTTTGCAGTTTTTGAATGAAAGGTTCTGCATGTGTCTATTAAGTCAATTTGTTCTAACATAGTATTTAAGGCTATTATTTCCTTATTGATTTTCTGTGTGGAAGGTCTACTGATGTGAGTGAGGTATTAAAGTCTCCTATTATTGTGTTACTGTGAGTGTTCCTTTGTGACCATTAATAATTGCATGTATTTCAGTGCATAGATGTTTGTGATTGTTATATTCTCATCTTGGATTGACTGCTTTATAATTATATAATATCCTTATTTGTCTTTTTTACATTTTTTTGTTTTAAAGTCTATTTTGTTTGATATGAGTATTGCTACATCATCTTTCTTTTCAATTTTCAGTGACTTATCTTTTTTTAATCTATTCAGCCACCTTATGTGTCATTGAAGCATTTAATCCCTTTACATTTAAAGTAATTGTTGATAAGCATATACTTACTACCATTTTGTCAATTGTATTTTGGTTTTGAGTTTTCTTCTCTTGCTCTCTTCCCTTTTTGTTTTGTTACTGAACAAAAATGGGGGTTCAGCTAGCTGCTGCCACAAAAGGCAAACTCTAGAGTCAGAGGCTGGTAAGAAAGGAAGAAGGTTTTTATTCGAATGCTGGGTGATATGGGAACATGGGGAGCTCTCCCCATCTCAAAGTGCCTCTCCTCTGCTAAACCCAGACAGAAATCTAGCTGTCCTTAGCAAGATCAAGGCAAATGGCAGCCCAGAGTTCCTGCTCCATTTTAAAGTACAGTTCTGTGGAGCCCCAGGCAGCTGCTAAGTCATCATGGAGGTAGCTTAGCTTGTTCCCAGCTGCTGTCTGGCTTCAGGTTCCCTCCTGGAGCAAGCATGTGGAGCCAGTTTGGCCATGGCCATGCATCAGCTAGGGCCACAAGGTCCTGTGCTCCTAGGCCGGAAAGCACATGAATGCACTGGTGAGTGTTTCACCAGGTCGCACAAGGGGAGAGAAGAGGGGGAGGAGGAGAGGGAGAAAGAGAGACATGCTCTCCTGGAGGCCAGTGCACCATCTGAGTGCAGGTCTTGGACAGCAGTGAGGGATAAGCAGGTTTCTTTGTTCCTGGGTTTATATTACTTTCTGGTGAAACAAGGAGCTTTGCTTGCTCCACCTCCCAACCAGTCCCTTCTCTCCCTGGGCTAGACTGACAAGCCTCTTTGGTCCAGTACCTCCCCTGCTTCCATTTTGAGTTCTGTTGCACAGGTGCCTGCCTTCCCCTGATCTCACCCCCTATCTGGTACCAGAATAGGTCAGAGGTCTTTTTTTCCTCTTAATCA
The DNA here is from genome assembly GCA_004027475.1 of Anoura caudifer. Lineage (NCBI taxonomy): Eukaryota > Metazoa > Chordata > Mammalia > Chiroptera > Phyllostomidae > Anoura > Anoura caudifer. The sequence continues at coordinate 255,881 of PVKU01000510.1, forward strand.
ATTACCTTGCTAGCCTTTCTCATGCTCAGTGTAAGATCCATCCCCTGCTGCTGCATGGCTGATGGGGGAGACTACCATATCCTAGTCCCGCATGCAGTGAGTTGCCCATACTTGTGGCCCACCAGCAGAGAAAGGAACCCTGGAAACCCTGCATGGCCTCTTAGGCAGCACCAACAGCATCCACAGTGGGAGGGTCTGGGCATCTGCAGCAAAAGCAGGACCTTTGCACCCAGGCAGGGCATCCACAAGGCATGCGCTCAGTTATTCCTCAACGTGGCTTTGTAAAGTCTTGGACAGGCTGCAGGCCACTCCCTCAGTGCTCCACCTTCTGACCTGCATCCTGGAGGAGCGTGGCTTGGTGCACAAGTGGCTCCCATATTTCAATCCCGTGGCCTAGCTCCATTTCCCCCAGTGGCCCTGCCTGTTCCTCAGCCCACTCCTATAGGTCTGGACAGGTTGTCTGTCTGTTGGTATCACTTTGCTAGTTTGTACAGTTTTTGTTTTGGTGACACCCTGTTTTTCCTGCTTGGTCCCATTGTTCCCAAGGCAAAAAGCTCAGGGCAGTGTAGCTGGGAACAGCTGTGGTGATCTTGCAGATAAGTCAGAGCCCAGGCATAGAGTGCTCAGGAATAGGGTGCCCACTCACCGTATGGAAGTGGGGGGAACAAAAACTGGTCCTCACTGGCCCCTCCTGACCACAGAGTTCCTGCAGCTCCTGTTGCTTCCCAGCCTCCTCTCTTTGGTCTCTTTCTCTTGTGTGTTGTTCAGATGCTGTTTATTCAGCTCTCAGGTGTACAGGAGTAATTGTCTGTATATGAATTTGCTCATGGGAGGGGGTGAAGAGAGTTCAGTGGCTTTCGCTGCCTCCATTCTGGACCTCTAATGATTTACATTTTTTTAAGTTTTTATTTTTATTTATTTTTAGAGAGAAGGGAAGGAAGGGAGAAAGAGGAGAGAAACATCGGTGTGCCAGAGAAACATAGATTGGCTGCCTCTCACATGCCCCCAACTGAGAACCTGGCCTACAACGCGGGCATGTGCCCTAGCTGGGAATCGAACTGGTGACCCTTTGGTTCGCAGGCGAGCACTCAATCTACTGAGCCACACCACTACATTTTAATTTTAAATTACTGTGCTATATATGTAGCACAGTAAAGAAAAGTAAAGAAAAGTAAAAAATATTCCTGGTTTTCACAGCTTATAATAGGACTTTTAAGCCTGACTTCAAAGCAGGAGTATAGCTTATGAAACTCACTTAATGCATTTATTTTTGTGCCCTTTCCACAGGTTTTGCTTTCCACCATGGCTATCACACAGTTTCGGTTATTCAAAGTTTGTACCTGCTTAGCAACAATATTCTCATTCCTGAAGAGATTAATATGCAGGTAAACAAATTTTACGTTCAGATTGACTTATTTATCCCCTTTGTAGTTGGATACCTTCATAACTATAAAGCAGCGGGACAGACTATATTTAAACTAAATTTCTTCATTGTAGTATTCATTCACTAATCTCTAGTATTTCTAAAATATTTTTCTCCACTTCAGATATTTTCTTTGAAAATCATATTCCATTAAAATAACATTTCTAGCACCGTAGAATTTCAGAAGTAAACAAATTTTCATTATTAAAATTACCACAGGGTTTTGATGTATACAGTTGTTTCATATCAGAATGTCTTACGATGGTTAGGTGGAATTAGGCATAGGTATTTCTTTATAGACTACAATGTGAATGTTATTTTTATATTTTAAAAACTTTAACAGAGAAACCCCAAATAAAATCGTTTCTTTTTTAAACTTAGCCTCAAATAGTATGCCAGAATGTTCAGGCAGCATCGGTTAGAAAAGTCATTCTGCTTCCGTAACTCATCCGGAGACTGGAATTCCCTTTCTGCAGTTTCTAAACTGTGTTCAGACACTTCAGGTCTTCGCAGTGAACTCACAGGAGTGTCACAGGATATTTTTAATTTTCCAGCAAAGCACAGTGAGTGTAGTAGTCAACATCTTTTAAATGCTGTGCAAACGACCGGCTCAGAGAAGTTCGCATTTGCAACATTAGATCCTATAGCACTACTTCTGAGGATGTTCTTGAATGTTTGAGATAAGGTTTTGTTTACATGTATTTTTGGTGACTTATCTTTGCAGAGCTAGGATTTTAGACTATAATTAAAAGCAAGTACCGAACCAAAATTATGGTAGAATAGAAAATGAGGGTGGTGATATCCAATCTGATTACAAGGCTTGAGAAGTTGTGCGGTGTCCAAGTTGTGCAGTGTCCAGTAGGCATGCACATTCTGTTAGTAAGTCAGTGTGCTGAAAAATGTAGTAAAAGTATTATTTTTCTTAAAACTGATAATGTATTGTTTTTTTCAAATGGCTGCTAAGCAGTTAGGACATACATAAGTGTTAAGTTGTTTGGGCCTACTTACACAATCAGTGCAACTGTTGGGTATTTCTTTTGACCTGAGATTATTGGTGCATTAAGAGTAGGGACTGGAGGGCAGTCAGCTCTCTTTTTCAGCGAACATGATTTAGATGTTGCACGGAACTGTTGTGTTCTCAGCTCGCTGTCCAGACCTTAGTTATGTATGACCTGCTAGCTGCAAGGAAGTGTTCTCTAGGAATGTATTCTCTAGCAAAGTGGCCATTTTATAATTACCAAAACCCTGAAGAATGAGTGGTATTAAATTTATTGTTAGAATTAGAGTGATCTGGGATTTAGAAAAGAAGGGGGCGGGGCTCAGGATATGGCCTTAGGAATGCGTGCAGATGATTGCTGGATAAGAGGTCAAGAAAGAAATGGGAAATTTAGGTGATTGTTGAAGTCCCTCAAGAAGAGGACGGGGTTTGGGAAGTAGGAAAAAGTGCTCACAATCATTCAGACAGAGCATGAGGACAGCGGCCAGAAATTCACTAGGTAAAGCATGACAAGAGTGAATATTAATTGCCAGAAGTCCAGAGGTTAAAAGAAGTAGTTGTGTTAACAGTAGTGGAAATTAGAGTGTTTTTGCCTTGAATCTCTGTTTTCTAAAACTTCTATTGAATATACATTGCTTTTAATATAGGAGATTACATTTGATTTAAAAATATTAAGGACATTTCTCTTGGCACATAAATTTCTATTGTCTATATAAATATATTTAGGATTGATTTTATGTTCAGTTTTTAAGAAAATTGACCCTTTTTTAGAATAAGCTTTTCCTAAAGTTCAGAAGGAACCTAGATTATGTGCTCTAAAATACCAGGTTTACATCATAACTTTAGTAGTAGACTATTACTTTTCTATTTATCCTTTAAACAAAGTATGATTTCTGATTTTGTAGTAAAAATAGCTGATTCTGGCAATTAGATCTAATAGAGGTATTATAGATTATTTGAAAAGAAGTAACTGACTGATCATTTATAATAGCTACCTTTTTAAAATAAATATCACATAGCAGGTACTATCTAGTGTCTAGTTGCTTTAATTATTACCACTTAATTAAATCCTCACAACAACCCTACAAAGTAGGTTTAAAATCTGCATTTTACAGGTGAGCATTTTGAGGCTGAGAGGTTAGATAATTCCAACTAGATTCATAATAGAAATAACATAGAAAATCATGGTTTACACAGGTTGCATAGCCCATGCTTTCAACATCTGAGTTATAATACCTATCTTGTTTAATACAGTACTCTTCTTACTATTCCTTAACACTTATCAGTTACAGTTTAGTTCAGCTCAGTGATTTTTGAACATTTTATTCATTTAATAGGTAAACTTTCCAAGAAGCCAAATAAGTAAAACAAAAGGCAAGCCCCCCTGGTTAAAACTGTACTGGTGCCCCAGAACTTCACCTATAGGACTCACAGATATCTAAGTTGCATGATTTGAAACCACTGCATTTTTGTTCTTGGCTTTATATTCTTCCTGAGTTTGTCTATAACTCAGAGTTCTAAGCCAACAAGCAGTTATGATTACTGTATGATCCAGGATGTTAAATACATAAGATACCTGATGCATGCTTTTAGTTTCATATCTTAATGAGAAACTGTTAATTATTAAAATAAATAATTCTAAATTCAGAAAGTATCTTTTATAAACCTTAAGTTACTGCCCACAGTGCTTTTACCTATGCTTGCTTTGGTAGTTCTTGAAATAAATTATTTCATTTTTGTTTTAGAGCTGGCAGAGGACGGAAATTAAGTGGAGACCAAATAACTTTGCCAACTACAGTGGATTATTCATCAGTTCCAAAACAGGTAATTTTCTTTAAAGTTTATAAATGTTCCAGAACCATATTTTCCAAACTGAGTTACAGATCCTTTACTATGTCACGAAAATAATTTCGAAGTCAGGTTCTTGATTTTTGTTGTTGTTACATATTTTGATTATAAATCTTTTTCTGTTTCCTTATTTTCTGTTTGTTTGCTGAGATCTTCTATTTTTTCTTATTGGTTTCAAGAGCATTTGCTGTTGCTTGTTGGAACACATTTATAATAATTATATTAAAGTCTTAGATAATTCCAACATTTATGTCTTGATTGACTCTGTCTATATGAATTGAGATTTCTTCTTTTTGTGCTGAATAATTTTCGGTTATTTCATGGACATTCGGAATATGGTTGAGACTCTTATCTTTTTTAAATCCTATCAAAAATGTCAATATTCTTTAGTTTATCAGGCAGTCGACCTGGTTAGGCTTAGGCTGCAAGTTTCAATCCTTTTGTTGTCTATAGTCCTAATGTCCCATCAATTTTCAAAGCATTCGCTTTTTTTGTTTGTTTTAAATGGATAGAACAGAATATCTACCTCATAGTAAAAGTATTTTTTTTTAAACTTTTCATGTAGTTTTGGTATGTGAAATAAAATTTTTATTTCCCTGTTGATCAAAAACGTTTGACAACTAATGTTCTATTTAGTAAGCCCATTTGTCCAATAAACGATGAAGGAGATGTCGATTGGGTTCACCCCGCGTGGCTGACAGTTGTTGATCAATTACCCTCAGACAGATGTCGAAGAGTGGACTTCGTGGGATGAAGATGCGCCCACAAGTGTAAAGATTGAAGGAGGGAACGGGAACGTGGCAACACAGCAAAATTCTTTGGAGCAGCTGGAACCTGACTATTTTAAGGACATGACACCAACTATAAGGAAAACTCAGAAAGTATGTTAAAGATTTGTGCTTTTAGCAATTAAACTGCTTTTCAGATTCCCATAGTGAAAATTAGATAGTATTCTAATAATTATTATTCTGAGAAAGCCTATTTCTAATTATTAATTTGTTGTATCTGTCACCTTAAAGATGAATTTTATATATTCAAGTGACTTGTGCACAGATGTAATAATCAATGCTCCTTTAGAAATTATATCTAAACATTTATTGAAAGTCTAGTATGTATATCAGAGCCTATATTTCAGTGTCTGCTGTGAAGGCTAAGTTGAAACAAGGTACAAGTCCAACCTTGAAAGAGTTCACAGTTTAGTGATGTCAACAAACTGGTGCTTTCCATTGTTCCTGATGTAGAGTTGAGAACTTGGAGTGATTGTTGTGGGTTTGTGTTAGTCATTCATGCTTCATTTAATCCCTTTTGAGTTGAATGTGGATGATCACTTAAAGATGCAAGGATATAAGGGAAAAAGAGCAGTGGCTGAGTATTTTTCTTTTTTAAAACCAAATAGTACATATACTTGAAAAAATATTTTTAAATCGTAGACTATAGAAGAGCTTATAGAGACAAGCAACAGACTTTTGCCCCATCGCTCTTCATGGGCAGTTCTGCCTCCCAGACGCAGCCACTGATGACGTGCTCCTTTTGGGCTCACGTTGCTCTGTCTTGGCTTACCATTGAGAGACACTGTCCATTGACTTCATACCATGGTAAATGAGGGCTTATTTCATGCTGTCCTTACCCTTCTTCTCCCTCTTTCAAATTTTATGATGTTATTATTCCAGTCTACTTCACCAGTCACTCTGCTATTAAAAAGCAGAACAAAACTGTAAAGTTCCATTTCTTCAATCAAGCATAGAAAATATTTCTTATAAATACACTTTATAAAATAAGGACCTTATTTATTCTACCTTCTACCTTTCATCCGGTTTCACCTGTGTATTTATTGTTACATTTTCAAGACTGATAACATTTACATTCTGTAATCATAATTGTTTTTGTTGAGTTGTCCAAATGTCTCAGTGCTGAAAAGCATTAAGTTGTATATTTTTTAAGGAATTGAAGTGAGTTTCTTAGTATTTTGGAAGTATATTGCAGCTCTTAATAGTAACCCAGTATATTATAATAGCACCTTAATAAATTAATTAGAATGAAAATCCTTACTAGCTTGCTCTGTACATGTGGAAATTCATAGATTTCCACATGTACAGAGAGCTGGTTATACTCTTGATAGGACATAATACATATTCTTCTTTAATACGGTGACTAGAAGTACCTAATATTTTGGGGATCTAGAGTCTGGGAAAGAGGAAGGAGAAAGGAAAATTTATTATTTTTTTAAAGTGAAAGACAATGTTTCTCAGTATATAACTGATCCATGTGAAATTCCCTGGGAATTTTCGTGCTTTTTATAGACTATTTAAAAATTTTCTTACATTGACAATTTTGAAAGAAGACAGAACTATTTTAAATAATTATAAAATGCCTTGGTTAGTAAATTATTTTGTCTCTCTTTATATAGTGATGTATAGAATATTCCTATAATTCTATTTCAATTAACCTTGCAGATCATTGTTAAGAAGAGAGAACCACTGAATTTTGGCATCCCAGATGGCAGCACAGGTTTCTCTAGTAGATTAGCAGCCACACAGGACATGCCTTTCATTCATCAGTCGGTAAGTATGTCACTAGTACCTAAGCAGGGGTTGGTTTTGATTCTGTTTTCTTTAAAGAAGAAAAATAAATAAAAACAAATTGAACTTGGTGTTTGTCTTAATATTTCTGTGACTTTGAACCAGGTCGAGCAGATTGAGAGAGGTGAATCTGGTCTTTTACTCTTCCTGTCCTTTAAGAGATTGTAAATTACATCTGATACTACAATCACAGTCCCATTGTTCATTCACATGGAAGATAGAGACAAAATGTTACTCGAAAATATGACATTTAAGAGGTTACCACTAAAATGAAAGCATAATAGCCAATTGTTCTTAAGTGAGTTGTGTATTGTTTCCCTAGTAGGTTTTATTTACTTTTAAAGTGTGATTTGAGTTTAAATGTGTTTGACTTAAATGTAACACCTTTAAGGACAAAAGTAGAGAGGAAAGTATAACTATGGTTCTTAACCTTGGAAACATTTCAGAATCACCTTTGAACTTTTTAAACCACTATGGTCCAGTCCTAAGTTTAAATATTCTTGGATTGATTATTGGCTAGTAATTATTAATTGGTTATATGAGTTATCTATTGTTGTATAATAGCCCCACACTTAAACAACAATAAACATTTTTCTTCTCACAGTTTATGTGGGTCAGGAATCCAGGGGAGACTAAACTGGGTGGTTCTGGCTTAGGGTTTCTGATGAGTTTCCTGTAAGTCATTAGTTGGGGCTGTAGTCCTCTGAGGATTCATTTCAGGGTGGTTCACTTATATGCCTGGGACATTAATGCTGGTTGGTTGCACACGCCTCAGTTCCTTGCAGTGCACCTGTTCATGGGGCTCCTTGCGTTTCCTCATGACGTAATTGCTGGCTTTCCCATAACAAGTGATCCCCCCCAAAAAGAGAGAGAGCATGCAGGGGTTAAACCTCAAGGCCTGTTTATAACTTAGTCTTACAAGTGACACACTGCAACCTCCACATTAGTTTATTCATCAGAAGCTAGTCACTAAATCCAGCCCACGTGCAAGCGAAGAATTACGCTCCACCTCTTGAAAGGAGTATCAAAGAATTTGCAGGCATAGTTTTCAGCCACCACATCTATCTATTTATCTGCCTATTCCATTTGTTTAAACTGCACGGGTCCCTTTCTGTCTTCAGGGGACCTGTGTTTATGATGTTTCTTATTCATGGATCCAAAACTAGTTTTGCTAATGCCAGATGCTGTGCTAGGTGCTAGTAGGTAGTGGAAAGTGAGCAAAACAGACAGGGCCCTTGCCGTAGAGTGTGCATTCTCGTGGGGAAGGCACAGTATTAAATAAATGATCACACATGTAATAAATATTACGGATTTGATAACTCCTTTGCAGGTACATGGTACTATGATAGCACAGTAGCAAACAGATATTTCTCTAAAAGAGCATAATCACCAGACTGTATCATTTTTATTTTATATTTCTAAATTGTAAACATTATTCATGTACGCATGCTCTAGATTGGTAAAGTTGTTCAGACCTTACCAGTAAGTCAGTACACGTATACCACCCAACAGGAATTGTAAGATATTATAACATTAATATAGCTCATAAAGTTATAAATGTGTAACTGCCGACAGAATTGAGGATCGTTAAAGAGTGCAGATGATGTCTCCAGTGCTTTTCCCACACATTTTCCTCCCAAGCAGACAAAACAAAGAGGGATTGCCTAAGAGAGAATGGTAACTTCCTGCACTTGATTCACTACACCAAAAATATTTTACCACTCATTCCTCAAATAAAGTTCTTCTTTTAAATTGCACATTCTTTTTTTTTGAACTTATCATTTTTATTGTTGTGATAAGTAGGACAGGCAAAAGTAAGCACAATAGAAGTACCCTGATTTGTCATTTTTGCCTGGGACCCGGACAGTAAGTGCCGCTGAGAAGTCTGTAAATTGATTCTGCGGAAGTGCAGATGGCTGTGCTAGTCTGAAAAACTTCGGTTCTTCCAGTCCACCTCCCGGCTCAGAGTCGTCCAGTGAGCACCTGTAACTCAGCCTTCCCTTTCCCCACCCCGAGCCCCAGCCCTTCCTCTGACTGAAAAGAGAAACAGAAACAGTTGTTTTATTCTTGTCCATTCCAAACTAAAATGGACAAAAATGAAAAGTTCATGTTACAGGGGTATTCTTTAAAACAACATAGGAAAAAAGTGGGACTTGCCAGGACTGTGGCAGGAACCCCTCGGCTCCAGGCAGACCCGGGCAGACCCGGGCACGAATCATTCGGGGCTTGTGTAGGACTGGGGAAGACACAGGGATTAAAGATGCTCTTCTTGACTGTCCAGGGGAGAGAGAATGGCTCTTTACAGTGTAATTTTGTTTTGTTTTTTTACTGTAGCCTGAATTAGGTGACTTAGATACCTGGCAGGAGAATACCAATGCATGGGAAGAAGAAGAGGATGCAGCCTGGCAGGCAGAAGAAGTCCTGAGGTATTTGAGTAATATGTGCATTGCCTCCTGTGTAGAAGTACTGGGTTTGTTCACGGTGCCCTAAAGGTCAAGAAAGCGTATTCTGCCAAATGTTAAATTCTTTATTCTCATTTGAACCTTAGATAATACAGATGCTTATGTTTGTATTTCAGACCACAGATACTATTTTATATGATTAAAATCTCATAGAAACCAAGAAATTAAAGCATTATGGAAGCAAAAGAATAGTTTTGTTAATGGCAAATAAGAAATTGATGTACACAAAAAGCCCTGTGAGGTGATCATGGAAGTCAGAAAAGAAGATATACTGGAGGTTTTCAGGCTCATTTTCGTTGGCTTTTATGTTCTTGTTTCTTATTTTAAAGATTTTATTTATTTATATTTAGAGAGAGGGGAAAGGAGGGAGAAAGAGAAGGAGAGAAACATCAATGTGTGGTTGCCTTTCATGCACCTCCAACTGGGGATCTGGCCCGCAATCCAGGCATGTGCCCTGACTGGGAATCAAACTGGTGACCCTTTGGTTCGCAGCCCGAGCTCAATCCACTGAGCTATACTAGCCAGGGCATGTTCTTGTTTCTTTGTTTTGAGTAGTAAACTTATTCTTGATCCTGCTGGATTGGGTCAAAGAGTAAAAAGAAAATTTACTGTGAGAGAGTTTGTGACTATCATCACTGATGAAAACTCAGTTGTTTAAATATCTCAATTACTTTTGCATTTTGAAAGGTTATATAGTAAAATACAGCTCTAAAAGATTGTTTTTATAATAGAGATAGAAAGCGAATTGCCCTTATATTTGACTATTTTAACAAAACAACCAACTTTATTTTTGTCTTTCCCTTTCCTGTCTTTATCAATAAATTACTATTACCTTGAGCAACCAGCAGAGGGTGCAGTTAAGAAGCTGGGAGTCATGCCTGACTTTTTTTTCCCCTTCTTTTGGCCTTGCCCTTGTTTTCATCAATTTTTCCCTCACAGTTAGTGGTCCATTTTAAAAGTCAATAAAGTTATGAGAGTTTTAGATATTTATGTCCTATCTGATCATTATTCAGTATAAAGAAAGTATTTTAAAAACTCTAAATGGCAGCATTAATATTGTATGGATCATCAGAAAAGATAAACCATCTTTTTTTACTCTTTGGATAAATCATAGATATTGAGGTCTGCGTATTTAAGACATTCTTGGCATTTGTGTTCTTACAAGAATAATGGAAAGGGCTGTTCATTCTGAATCCAGTCACCTTAATGATGGCACTGTAGAGCCTCTGAACTCACAAGTTTCTGTACAAAACCTATCCTTTTGTGCCCTGCCTGAAACAAGACCAAACACCCGCGCTCAGTGTTTTACGTGCTATGACAGCTGGGAGAGGAAGCCTATTAGTCAGTGATGGACATGCTTCATGCTGCCAGTTGCGTAAGTACAGAGCTTCCCTCTGCTGTTACTGCCCCTGAGCGAGCAGTAGGAATTTTAAAAGTGTGTCTATACTCCAAAGCCTGCAACTCGGCCTCTTTCCCATTGCCCCTTTGAAGTCCTACCACTACTGTGATCAGTATCGTTAAGGAAGAAGACTTTGGTATGTTAGTAATTCCAGACATGTGTCTGGACAGGGAAAATATGTTTTGTCTGTGTAATCTTTAAGTTTTCACTTGTGCCAGAGACATCAGTTGTTGATGTTTATATTTCAGCTACTGACCAGGTCAAAGCTTGATTATCTTAGTTGTTTGTAACCCAGCCAGCTTTTTGTAATTCTTGTCCCTCTCTCCCTTTTTACTGTGGGCATGTTGACTTGTTTAGCGCAAATTGTCAGTTTTGTTTGAAAGTGGGAAGAGCTAGTGAGAAGTAGACTTTTAAAAACTATTCTCTTGAAACTAGTTAATGGATGGTGATGGTCAAAATGTTGCCTACAACAAGTTTCTACTTTCTTGAGTTTTGGTTACTTATAACTCTGCTTACTCCCAGTTATAAGTGTGTTTGAGATTTGCACGTACATTTTGCTCACGGCAGTCAGCTTGCTGTCCCACGTGTAGGCGGCACACACTGGATTTTTCTGCGTGTAACCTAGTTTGCCTGCGCCGCGCCAGCGGTGGCCGGCAGCTTTCTTTCTCAGCCTTGCATGCTGCTTTTTTCTCATAGCCTGACCTTCAGATCCAGGACCAACTTCTGTTCCTGTCCTTTGGCCTGTTGCGTCACCTGCTCCTGCTCTCATGATGTGTGATAAGTTAATAGCCACCTTAATAAAAATTTCTATTTAATCCGATAGAAATCTAGCTTCTAGGTGGAAGGCCTATCTTAAGTTTCCTTTTTTTAATTGTGTTCTGCAAATCTCTGTTCTTGACATTTTTCACTAACTGTCTTTTAATTATTATCATAAAAGGAGACAATCCTCAATATCAGCTGTTCTGAGTGGTATCAAGAAAAGGATGTGGTCAAAGGGCAGTGGTGGTTTAGTGGGAATGACCTGAAGAAGAGGGGTCAGGAGATGCGGCTTCTTATCTTTATACTTAATCTTACGACTTTGGTCACGTCACTCGGCCTTTGCACCTCACTTTACTTATTTGTAAAAATATAGATAATACCTTTTTTAATTTGTAAGTTATATTAGAAGGATTGACAAATATGTTTTTTGAAAATCTTTGAAATTTAAAAGTGAAAAGAATGAAGACTTTTTACTTCCATTTGATGCAGGTAAAAAAATGCACTGCTATTTCTTTCTGGAACGTACAAGCCATTTTACTTGTGTGGTATTTTCTGAAGGTAAAAGTAAGAGCGTGTTTCTTTTCAGGCAGCAGAAGATAGCAGACAGAGAAAAGAGAGCTGCAGAACAACAAAGAAAGAAAATGGAAAAGGAAGCACAGAGGCTAATGAAGAAGGAACAGAACAAAATTGGTGTGAAACTGTCATAACCAATGTCCTTCAAATGTCATAGTGCCACTAGGAGAAACGTGTGACCCACAACCCAAGCAACATCTGTATGGCTTTACGGGCGTTTTCCGAACACAAACACGCTGCTTGATTTCAGTGCGTTCATCAGGCCATTCAGGGCACCGGGATTCTGTCAGAGTGCTTTGAACTTTAATGATTGAGACTCAAAAGAGTGGAAAAGACTTATGAGACAATATTTTCTTCAACATGCTCCAATATAAGACAGTTGTGTGCTGTAGAGAAGCTATTACAAATGGAACATACCAGTACCTCTTCAAGCTAGTGTTTCTAGCTGAATAAATGGGTGTAAATAATTGTATGGTGGGAAAGAACTCTGCTGTCTAATAATGCTTTCCTTCGATGTGCATAATGATAAAATAAATAATTTTAAATATTTCTTTTCCATGATTCCCCAACCTGAATCAGAGAGACCCGCAGGGCTTTAACTTTTCTATCGTTGCCAGAGCTGGGTTGGCATACGTTTCCTCTCATTCGAACTGTCACTGTTTATATTCAGTACAACAGCAAAGAATTCACTGATTTCGGTTTTCAAATAAAATGACATTAAATGCAATAATTTTATTTATCATAAAGTTTTTGTACATTTTTTGTTTTCTTTAAGATCGTGTTGTAATGTTATTTATAATTTATATTGCATGTTTAAACATTGAAAATCAGATAAAATGGCAACTTTGTTTTACATTACTATAATGTGTGATTTTTACAAACTAGTATCAGTGGTTTTTCCCTTTTGTTGTAGATTTTAAGATGTTACGGTCTCTTTAAGTACCTTAGTTTGTCCTCCCCTAAAGCCATTAACTTACAGATGCAGAAAGTCTTCAGCTCTAACATTTCAAAACTTTTAGATGATTTCCGTATCACTTTTATAGACCTGACATAATGCAGATTGCCTGTGTTCTGGGCTAAGATAACACTGTCTAGTAAATTACAGACCAAGATCGGAATAACAGTGATTTTATTTTGGAGTGTTGACTGGCTCCAAAACAGTTTTAAGGAAATAAGACACATACAGTGTTCACAGGGAAAATGTAGATTTAACCGTTTAAAATCCAATTTTTTTCCTCCATAATTAAAATACATCAGCCTGATTTTCTCAGGCTGTAGAATTTTTAAAGACTTTTACTTTCTTAAAAGTTGCCCCAAATTAAAATTTTGTCAGTTTTTAAAATGTCATAGGAACTCTCTCTACAGGCCAAATATTGTTAATACATATGAATTAAAGTGATACTTTATAATAAAATGACAAACTATACAATGAGAGCTCCCTAAGTTCTTAGCTTAATCTTCTAGGCTAAATGTGATTGTGAAATCAGCCAAAATCTAACTTTGGGAAAAAGCTTGTTTTCGTAGGCAAAATCACATTTTCAGATACATGTTTGTTAGGGAGCTTTTGCCAACAAACTCTCAATAAACAGAATTAGACTCAAAATTTTAATAATATATAAATGTACATTGTCTTCCCTCATTTGTATTCATATATTTAGTTAATATGGGAATACTACATGATTTTCTAAATTTGGGGTTCATAAAGGATACATCTCCCTGTTAGTACAATAAATTTTACTGCTTTTCCCTAATATATGACAAGTATTGAAGTCTGCTTCAGTTATAATTTTCATGTGTGTGAGATTTTGGGTTTTATTTGCTTTCTGTGTTTTTAGAAATAAAGACTGCTTAGAAATAAATACATATGACAAACATTTCACATTAGCAAACTGGCTCTTTAGCTTCTAAATTTATGGTTTCTGTTTTTGTTCTCTTAATAAAGAATTTTCTGTTTTAGAAGCTTATTAGAAATAAAAAAAAATACAAACAGGCACAGATAGAACAAATGAAGCACCAGCCAGTATCTGAATTGTGCATTTCATGTATTAAGGTAAGTAATCAGACATCTGAAACTTACTGTGTGTTTGTTTTATGTGTGCATTCATGGTTTCCAGCTATTTCCTCTTAATAAGCTTCAGCAAGGGCTATCCTGTAGTTGACTCTTGCCCCTTCTTAAATAACATGAGTGGCATTTTAGAACTGACCATGAAGATTCAACTTCTGAATCCCTCAGTTTTGACATGCACTCGCCTCTGGCCAGGGCAGCAACCATTCCTGGTTGGAGATTGGTGGTTGGGAAGAAGGGTGTAGCCATAGAAACTGGCATCTGGATGATGGGGCTTCCCAACACCACTCCACAAGCTGCCACTCGTCTAAATCTAACCAATGCCAATGTTACGAAAAGCCTAAATTTTGTCAATGATGTATTTACTGAAGGGTTGGTCTGAGCCAGACACGGCTGACATGCACATGTTTAATCCTTGGGGACAACGTCCTGTGATGATTTTACACTCTTCAGCACCTGTTCAAAGGAATCATTCGTAAGGTGTGCAAGCAAATGCAGCAGTACCCAAGTGAGCGGCTGGCTCTGGCTGAAAGATTGAGGGGGAGGGGATGCAGTGCTCTAGGACCTGCCGATTGTCCTGGGGACGGAGCTTCCCCCGCTCAGGTGGGTTGGGGGCTGCAGAAGATGGTGGGCCCATGAGGAGCTTACTTTAGTAGCTAATAACTTGTCTTTACTATTTGCATAGACTTTTTAAAGTTTCAGTCACTCCTAGTATCAAAGAGAGATCTTTTTAGTGTGTTTAATTTACTTCACTTTTCTTACTTTAATTTACCTCACTTTACTTGGTTGTACTTTTCTGTACAACCAAGGCTGTTCAAGGTTACAGCAACAGCCAGCAACTCCTTCTGTAGTCACCTGTTTTGTTTTTTACTTTGCTGTCTACCTTTCATCTTCAGTGCTCCTTAGTCATGACCATTGATGATGCTTAGTAACTAGAGTAAATTTTCAGAGAGTAATAGGCTATTTCACCAGAAGCCTCAATCTTCAGGGCTGGAAAGAGACTCTATTCTAGGCACCCCCTCACCCCACCTCGTGCAACAGATTTCTCTTCCCTCGCAGAGCTGCTGCTGGCACTGCTAATCCACAAGCAGGAGTTTTTACGGAAAAACTCGCACACAGTCTGTGGCCAGCCCAAGACCATCTCAGCCATGGCTATTTATGCAGGTAGTTTGCCTGTGTATTGGTCTGATCACTCCAATTTTGAGAGTTGCTCAGAGTTCTCAGAGCTGCTGCAGAGATGGTACAATATGAATCAAATTGCCTGGGTTTGGAAATCTTTTAATGGAGATGGTTTTAGAGAGTAACCGAGACTGTAAATGCACATATATAAGCACTCAATAAATGGTAGTTGTTAGGAGGCCCCATGCACACTTTTCCAAATGCTGGCCATGCTGATATGTCAGCCTCTTCCCTGTGGAGAGTGGGAGCAGCAGCAGTATTCTTTTTACATACCCTTATTCGACCTGCAGCTTAATAAGAAAGAGAGCATTTATCATGTGCTCAGCATTGTGTGGGGGCCTTTAATTATATCAATGACTCCTTGCAATCCAGTGAGGTAGACATTGTCCTCGTTACGTATAAGGAAACCAAAGCTTAGCAGGCAAGTGTGTGCTAGGTTAGTGGGAAGGCAAACAGCAAGTTTGGAGAGTGGGTTGTGTCAGTGGTCAATCAGCGTTCTGTGGACTGATATTTTAAGGCCTCTTCACTTGAAACGCTGAGCTGCCAAAGAGCCTTTAGAATTCCCCCTTAAGTTTTTATGAACTCAGTGAAGTTACAATAGGTAATACCCATTTGTGTTTTCTAAAAGTTATTTAATGAATATGAAAGAAATTGGCTTCTATTTTCAGTAAATAACAACCATAGTTGAATATCAATGCCATGTAATTATGTATTCCAAGTTTACTTGGGCCAGATATTATAATCAAGGCAAAGTGAGATGTGGTTTATATTCATACATTTGCATAGGCCAATTAGCCCACTTGATGGGATCATAATTCTAGTGAGCCCAAGGCCGCAGGTTTCATGTGTGCGCAGACCAGGGCTATACCCAGAGATCTTCCTGCTACAAACTTCGTGCCTGACCTTGTCCAGTCATCTTTTTAACATGTGTCTTCAGGATCTGGTTCAGAGAGTGATTGGCGCACGCGCACACAGACACACACACACACACACACACACACAATCATCTCCATGCACACAAAATTCAAAGGATGTGCTCTGAGTCAGTGGCATATTGAAGGAAATTGTTATGGTTTCTTATTCTTAGGTCAGTTTTGGCTCATTGCAAGATATTAACTGCTTCCTATAATTGGTTTCACTTGCTAAAGTATTCAAACCTTGATTTGAATCCTTAATTTATACAGCATTGCAGTTTCCAAACCTGTTGACTATTGCTAAATAAAATGAATGTATACCTATTTTATAGGGAAAAATGACATCATCATTAGATATATTGGCCCTGAAACAGGTTTTTTTAAAAAAAACTTTGACTCAATACGTATTGCAGAGATAAGTAAAGTAAGGTGTGCATAACAATACAGATCTATTTCAGTTGCCTCATCTAAAGTGCACACGTGCTTTCTGAAGCTCTGCAATGCAACTGAACCTCCTAATTGCCTATCCCTCTTGGTTAGAAGCAACCCTTGTGGAATCAGCTTATACATGGGTGATCATTTTAAAACTTTTTTCCATATACTGCTTTAGCTGGTAAATGTGAAAATTATTAAGACTGCTTTTGTTTTTCACTTCCTTTCTACAACCACTAAGCTGAAAATAATGTGCTGGATCAGAACTGAAGGTCAGTTGAAAATGCCGTCACCTATTGTTTCCTGGAGAGAGCGAGAGTGGCAATCCATTTCAGACACTGTGAGCTATTTGATTGTGAGGAAGGGAGGGAGGGTCTTCACGCACCATCAAATCAGAGAAATGGTGCCATTGTCAATAGTTTTCATGTTCCAGCCTGTTACACCTGTGGTCTGGCAAACACTGAATTTTTCAAAGTTATTTAAATAGCTTTGATCAGAGATGACGTATTCAGGGAGCAAGAGTGAAAACATCCCTGCAGGTGGGTCAGATAGGATCAGCACCAGAAGGAACTCCGGGCCTCCAGGAGCAGAGGTCTGACGCCTGCTGTCATAGCATTCTCTAGGGGAGCCCGGGATGCGGGTTTTGCGTCATTGTTTTACTTCACCGCAATCCCAGATGCTGCGTGACCTCTGTTTACAGCGACAGAGCCTCTTCACAGTCAAACCACCAGAGCACTGGCAACTGAAGTGCGCTGAGGAAAGATCAGAAACCAACTCCATTGAGCCTTTGTTTAGGTTAGTAGAGGTTTGAGTCCTTTGGCATTACCCAGAGCACTATCTATTCCAGCGATTAACCTTTTTCATCTCATGGCAGAAAAGAGCTATTTAAATTCAGCACACCAAAAAATACATTTTTTTTTGCCAATCTGACAAAAAAATTAAGTATAATTTCGATTCATCCACACCAGTCTCCTATTGTTGTGTTGCATGTTGTCATTTATTTATTTGACAATCTAAGAGAAGAGAGGTCAGCGGCCCTGAATAAATAGTCAGGTATTGCATGTTTTAAAACTTCTTCTGGCACACCTGTTGAAAACTGCTGCTCCCTCCCAGAGAACAGAGGGTCACCACACAGATCTTACACAACCTGGTTTTCAAGCTGAGCTCAGAGGAGACCTTGGAACCACCACTAAGGATGAGAGGGAAGCATGGGCAGGGCTTCAGGCCTGGTGCCCCGTTCCAAAAACTTCAGGTTTATGTATTGGGTTTTTTATGTTGAGTACATTTTTGGAAAGAGATATGCCTTTTACAAAACTTAAACACTACCGAAATAGCCCAGTTGTTTAACACAAACACTCCTCACTTCTCCGAATTTTAAAGTTCTGTGGAAGCACTTTCATAACCGTTAGTCGTCGCAGGCCTTGTGATTGAAGGGGATTCGGTAGTCACAGCGAAGCCTCACTTCCAGGGGTTTAAAAATAATGACCTGATATCAACTGGAATTACTCTATTTGGACTTTCTAATTTTGTGGGGGGAGGGGGAACAATTTGGAGTTTGTTGACATTCTTTCGAGGCTTTGTTGCTGAACACCTGCTATGTTTAATCACCTAGGGTACAGCTTCCTTCTGCACATGTTGCGGGGTAAGATGGGAAAAAAGTGAACTTTGTAAAAGTGCCCATGGAGCCAAAATGGAAGTCAGAAACTACCCCAAGACTTTTAAAGTGAAAAATCCTCAAACTACAGACATATCAGACCCAACCACTACTTAGGCAGGGCCTCTGATAAACGCAAATCACAGACTTCCTCTTTCTCCTGCCACAAATGTCAGAATAGCTTGGCATCTGCGTGCATTGCATTTTTCCCCCTTTCTGAACAGCTCGACTCGGAAAGGTCAGCATATCCCTTTGGGAGAAATCTTTTCTTGCAAATTGGAATGTTTGCACACATAACTGGAGGAAACGTTTAACATTTGCCTTGATGGGACAGCAGTTTGTCCAGTCGAGTGGAATTGTTCTTTTTCCATTTGTCTGCCTGTTTGTACATCACAGGCACCAAATTACGGGAAGCAACTGAGAGTCACTTCTTTCTGTGGAGTCAGATCATCCTGTCCACAGAAGCAGCCAACGCCTTGGGCTTCCGAAAGGCAAGCTGTGTTCCATCTTTTATTTACTCTAAGGGACTCATTTTGTGAGAGACTGCTGTGAAGAAAAGCAGTAATTTTCCACAGCCTATACACACTGAAACCTTGGAGGAGGTTGGGGGGAGGAAAAGAAAGATGATTAACTGCTACAGGACCTCCTGGTTTACCTCTGCATGGATTTGTGTCAGTGTGGATAGAGTATGTGGTTAGCTTTGATTTAAAGAAGAATACGGGTCATTAAGACAATGAAGCAAGTTTCTATTCATGATCAGCAGCCTCCACTTTGATAATCAACATAAATATTTGTGGTTCATGGAGAATTCATCCTCTCAGAGCCCAACTTTCCATCCATCTTGGTTTGATGAAAAACAGAGCTGAATTTGTGTAGCTATATTCATTTCTGTAGCAACAAGTGGAGATCAAAATCCCCCTTATAATTTTTCTTAAAGTAAAAATGCACTGATTTAGCAACGGCTCAAAATAAAAACAAGGAGGGACTGTAAGGAAGATAAGAGCATCTACGTACTGGTTTGGGCTGGACTACAGGAAGGGACCTGAGTCAGCACAGCTCATTATTTTGGGACAGTTCCGGTTATTCACCTCCCAAAATAGTTTCCTTTCCATTTCAACCAAATCCCTGTACTGCCATGTGCCAAGTGCCCATGTGTGTCCCAGTGGAAGCCATGGCCTTTCAGAGACAAACTGCCTCTCTCATGCACATCCTTGAGCCCTACATCCTATTCCTTCTCATCTTCTCAGGGGCTTCCCTCCTTCAGTTCATCCTCTCTCCTAGGTCATCAATTTCTTTCTCTTCTTTGGCTCATTCACAAAGTATGTAAATGTGCTCTATCTCCTCTCAACATTGAAAAATGATGCAAAGCCCTGTAATTCATCTCCCCTTGTAACTACTGCCCACTTCCCCACTCCCCTTCACAGTAAAACTTAACAAAAAATTAGCTACATACATCAATTTCTGCTTTCTCTTCCAGCCACTGCCCACTCCCCCAACCAATTTGTCTTCCATCCCCATTGCTTCAAAGAAATTATCTTGACTATCATGAAGACATTGTGGTCAAAGCCAGTGGACACGTATCTGTTCTCACGTTACTCAACGTCATCGCAGGATTTCAACACAGTTGACCAATCTACTCTTGAATCGCTCTCCCCCTTGGTTATCATAATACTACATTCACCTAGTTTACCTCCTACCTTTGGATTGCATTTTATCAGAATGTTCTGTTGGGTCTTCATCCTCTGTCTAAATGTGGAAGTGTCCTGGACTCGGTGTTTGGCCTTCTTCTCTTCTTCACACTCTCCCGAGACGATGTCGTCCATCCCATGGTTTCAACTAGTATGTACATGCTGAAGGACCCCAATTTATAGCTCTCCCCTGACAATGCTCATGATTTTCATATATATATATATATAGACACATACACCCACACTTGATATTTCCACACAGATATTTAATAGACATCTCAATTTATTTTCCCAAACTTGTTTTCTTGATCTATGTTCTCAGTCAACGGCACCACCATTGACACAGGTGCTCAAGCTAAAAACCTGAGCGTCTTCCTTCAACCCTACCTCACACCTTCCCCATATCTAGTCTATCAGCAAATCACAACAGTCCTGTCTTCAAAGCTGTAACTTGTTATTCCAGTTAATCTCTATATCCACTCTCACCTCAAATTGTCATAATCACTCACCTGGACTATTTACAACAGACCCCCAGTAGACCTCCAAGTGGTCTCCTTACTTCCTGCCGCTCCTGCCTGCTTACTACAATGTGTTCTGCGGGGAGGAGGGGGAAAAGCCAGATTATATCATTGTTCCGTTTAAACTCCTCTAGTATTTCTCATTGCTCTGGGAATAAATTCAAACCAACCCTACCCTGGTTACATGGCACCATACGAACCAACTTCTTGTTCACCTTTCCAAACCTCCCCGCCCCCTCACTCTGCTCCAGCCATACTGGCCTCCTTGAAGCCCCTGTGAAATGTCGAGCCTTTTTCTGCCTCCTGGCCTTACATTTGTTCTTTTTGCAACATTTTATTTGCCATAGTTTCATGTGCCAGTTCTTTTTCATTTATCAGTACTAATGTGATTTCTTTAGAGGTGTTCCTTTCCTTTACCCCACTTACACTTGGTTAAAACACCTCATTTATGTCCTTGGAAGCACTGTTATGTATTGGGTTGGCCAAAAAGTCCATATGGTTTTTTTCCATAAAATAAAAGACACATTTCATTTTTACCAATAACTTTATCTGTTTGGATATTTTGAGTATGTTGACTATCTCCCATGTGCTTTAAGGTTCATTGAGTGTTCTCAATTAATATTTCAGTTTGATTGCTCTTGATTTCAACTGGTCCACCTGACCATGGAGGAGCGTCCATCAAGAAAGTTCACACACCACACTTTACAAGTTTAATCAGTCACAGCTCCTTTTCCATACACTATGCAAATCTTTTTTTTTTTTGCTTCCCAGTTGTGTTTTTACCTTTCTTAAAATAATAAAGCTTAACATGCCAAAAATGTTGCATATTTTCTTTCATCTTCAATATTAAAATGGCAACACAAAAATTCACCAGTTTTGATACTTTTTTAAATGCATGCTGATATGACAGCTGTCACAATGCAGTCTAACAAAATTGTTCTGAACGAAGTTAAAGACAACTAAGTGCTACTAGAGCCAGCATACAGAAAAAAACAAACCAATTTTTTTTTGGCCAACCCAATAAAATGATCTTGTCCATTGTTGGCTTGTTCTGGGTCTTTCACAGGCAGAACGTAAATGTCTTGAGGGAAGAAACTGTCTCCTTCACTGCTGAAGACAAGCCCAGTAAAGCGCCTGGTATGTGAGCACCCAAAAAGATTTTTTTGGATGAATTACTCCATTCAACATCTATTGTTAGAACCCCTCCCAGGAGTATATGTGCTACATACTCTTGTGAACAGAGTAGAGCACAGATTTCTACACTCAGAGAGCTAAGATGTTAGGATGAAATGGGCAATAACTAGGACATAGCAGGTAAAAATATAGTGTTGTGTTTAAAGGTGGTAAGTGCTGTATGGAAGATGAGTTTCCGGGTGAGAACTTTGGATCTTCCCCAGGTCTCTGCCCTTCGTGTCATTAAGTGGAAAAGGCATTTGCTTTGCAGACGCTTGAAATCCTGGCTTCTAGAGATGAACTAGGACATCCTGAGCAATTCACCTCTTTGAGGCTCAGCTCCGTCTCTGTAAAATATAATAGTACCCACCTCACAGGACTGGTGTGAGGAATAAAGGAATACAGATCAAACGCTATCTCATCCCTTTTCAGGCACCCACCCTCACCCTGTAATTCCAAGGGGAGGAGGGCCTGTGGCGCGAGCATACTCTCCCTCTCTGCACCCTTAACATGCTTCGAAAATCAGCTCAACTTTCCTCAAAATACTCAACACATCCTTACGGAATAAATATGTGGAAAAACAAGTGTATGGGTAATTTAAAGGCACACAAAGAACCAAAACTACTTTTACTCACAAACAATGCTTTTTAAAATTCAGAGTAGGACATCCTTACCTCTGTCAAATAATTATTTTCCCTCTTTCTCATTTCTTAAGGTAACCTCATTTTTACAGACCCCTACTGATAACCATGGAAGGATCTGCTGCCCATTTAATCTTCGTTACGTATCAATGTAAAACCGCAGAGGTAATTATTTTATAGCAGGATAAAACATTCATTTAACTGGAAACACTAATCTTTATTCATCATGCTGAAGTGTGTGGTTACAAACAGTTCCCAAGAAAACACTATATATAATAAGCAAAAAATAAGTTAATACATTGTAAACTTACATACAGTTTCATCAATTAACAGGTTTAAGAACAAACAAGCCATTTTAAGACTTTGGAGCTACATTTAGTAGAAAACTGCAAACACTCAAATCTGATCAACCCCAAGTAAGACACTAAAGGACTAGTTAAGACTTCTTCAACCCAGGGACACTAATACGTGTTTATTTTTGGTTACAGTCCCCTGCTGTGCACAAGACCATCGGGATGCTGGAACTATCACACATTTGAAAACGGCGCAAAGCAAAGCAAGGAGATATCAGGCCAGCCTTACGGAAGCTGTCTTGAAAGTGCAAACGTTGCATTTTCTCTTCCTGAACCACTAGGGAAAGAACGGGTACCTCAGACGACACGGCAGGGTCACGAGCATGCTTTCTACACCTCACGGGTAGGACATTTACTTGAATCAGGTCTCCATGCCTTTGAAGATACCTCAGGTCCTCAACAGTGAACAGGCTTCAACTAACTATAGTGCAAATCAAATACCGAGGAGCAACACAACAGAACAGAGACCGCCCTAGGTCGACCTGCTGTTTCTCCACCTGGCACCACACCACACGGGACAGATTGGCACACGGGAACAACCACTTCTACTTAGGTTTCGATATGAAAGGCAGTGCGGCGCAGCGAATGCAGGGCCACCACACAGCAGCCCCGGAGCAAGGCGCCGATGTTATAGATGGGATCTGTCCCCCCTCTCTGAGTACTGAAAGCCCACAGCACGGTGGGGACCACAGGGGCAGCCACAGCCAGGAGATCCACCAGGAAACTGTGGCTCCAGTATTGCCGCCCCACGGTCCCCCGGGCCAGTGGGATGATGCTGTCCAACCTTTCCTCTGTGGTGCCTGCAAAATCCAGCTCTTGCATGAGGCGGTTTGCATGAGCTTGTGGATCCACCGTGGTGAATGGGGTCTCCACGGGAGACAAAAGGATGGCTGAGTTTGGATTCCTTGGAGTTAAATCAACCACTAATGCAGAGAGGGACTCCAGGAAGCTCCCTGTGGAGTCGGCCATGGACTCATCGGGGGATGCTGAGCTGGAGGAGTAGGGGTCCTGGAGCTGGAGCACGTACTGAACAAACTCGGCGACGGCAGGGCTGTAGGGAACCACGTCGGTTTGCACTGCCTGCTCCACTGCCAGGATGCCCTCCTCCGGCCGCACCGCAAGGGGGAGGCCCTCCAGGACCTTCGCCCCCGTGGGGCAATGGAGAAGCTCCAGGTGGCCAGCCTCGGTGGCAGTGGCTGTCACCAGCTCATCCAACGAATCTGTGCCATCAACCATGCTCTCACCCACCAGCAGCTCGCTGTCGGCCCCCTCCTCTGTGACCTGCCCTTCCAGCGACAGCCCCCCTTCCATCTTGCCAAAAGTGGTGTTTCCGGCGAAGCTCTTCTCTGGGGAGTCACACAGGAGGTCCAGGCAGAGCTCATCCCGCAGGGAGCCGTTGTGCGCCATCTCCATGCTCTGAAGGAGGGACTCCAGCTTCTTGTTTTGAATGTTTATGTCCACGAAGTATTTCTGAATACCTTTATCTTTATCGGCCAGGTTGCTCCTCATGGTTTCGATGACCTGCTTGAGCTGCTTGATCTCTTTCCTGGCTTCCTTGAGGGCCAGCTGGGCCTCCACCCGGTGGCACTCTTCTTCAATCCAGTCTTCCCTCATCCGGGCCAGCTGGGACTTCAGCTCCACAATTTCCGTTTCCCTGGGTAAGGAGTGAAAAGATGAGCAAGGCAGAGAAACAGGTCAACCCTGAGCCAGGTGGCAAGCAATTCTGACATGTGGCCAAGAGCCCATGCTCTTCTCCTCGAAACCCTGAGGCAAAATCAGTTTTGACATTTCTGTCTTTCGCAGTTATTAGCCACAAATGCCACCCCCGCGATTGCAAAATGGCTCGAGTAATCATAGTAGAATCAGAATAAAAAACACTACTATTGTTTTTTAGTGCTTACTACATGTCATGCATTGCATTAAGTACTTTACAAGCATTATACTATTTAATACGTAATATTTGATATTTTATTATTAGAACACGAGTTTCTTAGCTTTATTGCCATAGCTTGCCCTTTCATATACCTAGACTTTGTGGAAGCAAAGTCCATTTCACTTTTCATCACCTAAGAAGGCAGAACTGTTCTGACCATATTCCAATGATAACCTTTTAAAAATAAATCATATAATGCTACATATTGCAAGGAGTTTGTGGAACTTTAATTATTCAATCTCCTCTTAGGTAAGAGGATACTGGATCCATCCTACACCGAAGAGAACATATCCTATTTTCTTAGACCCTTCACAGGACTCTTATTTCAAGATCTTAGCTGAAAATTTCTTCCTCACATATAATGTCTTCCTACGTCCTCATATTCTCAATGGCTCTGAAGACCAGGTAGTCAGGATCCTTATATGTAGGAAGAGATGTTTAGTATCACTGCTTTCATGTAGGCTTGAATTTTCTCCAGCGTCACTGCCTTCATGCCTCCCTCCCATGACTGCTCGAACCCTCCCATGGTTTCCTCACATCCTAAACCAAAGATTTCCACAAAGTGTGGTCTGACTCACAGCAACCTTAGCCTGGGTACAGCTACCCTGGCCAGAGCTCTGCTCCGCCATCCTAAAGTGTTCCAGGGAAAACCGTCCAGCAGGGAATCGGGGCTGCTCCAAGATGTCAAAGGTCTTTTCTCTCCGAGATAAGATCTCTTAAGCATGGGGCTGCTTTGTTTTGTTTTGTTTTTTACCTTAACACTTGGCCAAGAATAACGAACCTCTTCCTTCAGCACAGAAATAGCTTGCAGGAAGCACAGTGCACACAGCCAGCCCCTCTCTCACAGAAATGAACAGAGCTTAACAGGGGCTCACTGTGTGCGACCCATTCTGCGGGAAGTGTGGCTTGTTCGTCTCAGTGTTCCTGCCATTCAAAAATAGTCAGGCACACACCCAGAAAAAGCAGGCGGTCCCCTCTAACCTTGGGGGGGCTGGTTCCCTCAACTCTTGAAACAGCTAACTCTTTTGAGAGACTGATGTATAAAATATGACAAAAAGGAAATAAAATCACATTTCTTGTTTTCTATTTTTCTAGAGGGTGGTTTCACGTTTCATCTTATAGGGGGAAAAAACTGCCCTAAACCAGCACGCGCAAGGCCTGCGGGTTCACCTCTCATGGAGCCGGCGCTCAGATTCCTTCAGCTTGGTCTTCAGGTGTCTCACTGTCACCTCCTTCTGCTGCAGCGGAGTCAAGTACTGCTCCGGATTTGGGGGCTTGACACCATGGTTCTCACCGCAGGACAGGTACCTCCCGGACCGCCTGAAAGAGCACCAGTCATGGCATGTTACTCTCTGCCCCTTTCCTCTTGTGTGAAAAGTGAAGGTGCAGAGAATAGCTTGAGAAGAGAGGGCAGCCGTGTGCTGGGGTCTTAAACCCCAGTCACGTGTGTTCTCACTGTGAAAGGGGACAGTGATACACCTGCCAGTCCTAGGATGTTCGTTACTTGGAAAATCGGGGTGCTGTTTGTGGAGGGGTGACGGGACAGGGAGGATTCTCTGTGGCTTCCTAAACATCTCATACAAATTGAGCACAATGGTCCATGGCCTGCCTGTCGGTTCAGAGTGACATGCTGCTATGTGAAAGGACAATGAGTGGGGCAGGGAGGAAAGGGAGCAAGATGACCTCACTTTCCACACAATGTGCCCCTAAGATCCTGATGGTTATTATTGAATTCAAATTGTTCTGGAAGCAGTCCCTGGAGTGAGTGTGCTGATTCGGTGGAGAGTTTCCTTCTTCTGACGGGAAGGAGGCTACAGCACTCTCCCAGAGTGTGCTCTGTAAGGCAGGTGCCCAGTGTTCTAAAACACCCCCCTCCCCACCGCAGCTGGAATCCGGCCCTTGTCAGGCCTGACCAGGAGCCAGGCTGCCCTCCTGTGAGGGCTGACTGATGGAACAGGACACCCAGCGGAAGAGGACTAAAGGAGGATGGCTGGCAGCTTCTTCGCTGACTCTGGACCCAACCCAAGCCACTGAACTCGCCCTGCTCCCCTGCGCCTGCACTCCTTCCAAAATGGTTTCAGTCCAGTTCCCAGTCCCCCGGTCGTCCTGTCAGGGCCCATTTGGACGTGCAGTTCCTTCTTTCTGCCTCCCCACACTCCCACCCCAAGGACTAACTCACTCCTTACTTGACCTTCAAATCTGGTTTCCATTCCACCTTCTCAGTGAGGCCTCCTCTGATCCCTCCAGACTGCAGATGGACCTCCTGGCCACCTTTTACATGCACATATACTGGCAGAATAATGGGAATGGGAGTTTTTAAAATTTGATTGATTGATTGATTGATTTTAGAGGGAGAGGCAGAGAGAGTGATTTGTTTTTCCACTTATTTATGCACCCATTGGTTGTTGATTCTTATATGTTCCTTAACTGGGGATGAAACTCACAATCTTTGCATATTGGGACAACGCTCTAACCAACTGAGCATCCTGGCCAGTGCATCTTATTGTATTTTTGCATTATATGAATAAGGTCCTTCTTCTCCTCTGGGTGGTAGGCACAGAGACCATCTCTGTTGCTCACTGCCCTGTTCCCAGCACTGTACACAGTACCTGGCACAACGTGGCACTCAACACATGGCTGGTGTTTGAACAGACACATGAATGATTCCATTTTTCCTCCCTGTCCAGTCACTACTTGGACTGCTGAAACTTACAAAGGATTATGGCTTGTGTTCTTTCTGCAGCAGCCCTTAACCAATTAGCTGAGTGTGGAAAGAGAAGTGTCTTATTGCAGAATAAGGCAGTGAATCAAGAGTTGCACAATTTTTTTTTTTTTTTATAGAACACTTACCATGTTGGACAAACTAGGAACCATGAACTGAAAGACGATCAGTACAGACTCACCTCATGATTGGGCTGCAGTCACTTCCTTTGTAGGAGCCCGAGTTGCTACTACTGGGGGAAGAAGGCGCATAGCTGGGGTGGGTATTCACAGGACTCAGCTGACTCCTGCACAGCATGGACAGCAGATCCTTTTCCCGTGGGGACGGCGGGCTGTTGCCAGACTTGTGTGATGAAGTTCCATTACTCCGCCCATGGGGACCTCGACTGGGGAAAAGCATGAGACAAGGTTAAACCCCCTCGAGGCTACTGGCGCCCAATGTGAATGCTTTACTCCTTAGAGCTAGTTACCACCAAGGGAATCCAGTGTACAGCGTGGAAACAGGCGCTATCATCACTAGTGCAAACTGCCCTTATCCCTTCCTTCCCAACTGCCCGATACTTCCTCTCCTTGTGCCGTCAGCACAGGTCATCTCTCCCCTGCTGCCCTTTTCAATGGTTTCTGACCACAAAGCTTGTTTTGGATTAAACCCAGCTGCCCGCTAGGAACACAAACCATGTAAATATTGATTTGGTTTATGTTCATTTTGGAGGCTGTTTTGAAGATGTGGTTTTTGTTCCAATGCACCTGTTTCAGCTTTAAAATAGTTGCATTTGATTCAGGTTGGGGTAAGAAAATTGGGGCGGTTCATTTAGAAGACGGGGGAAAGGGGGTTGCCCATAAAGAAGGAGGAGAAAATAGAATAAACACAGCCCACACAAATGCATTGAGTCCATAATTTTAACCACCTATTTTTTCCCTCCCCAATAACTTAGTACAACCTTTATCATTTAACTGCTGAAATGTTATAACAGCCCCCTCTTCATTCCCTGGTCTCTTGTCTTGCCCCCTCCAGCTGACCTTGACCCCCCCTCCTGCTGACCCTGTGGCTGGAGTGGCCTTTCTAAAATGGAATTTGAAGATCACTGCCCTCCCCAAGGCCATTCACTGGCTCCCCACTGCCTCCAGAATAAAGGGCAAACTCCTTGCCATGCTCACAAGGTCCCACTGCCCTGTCCCGCCCACCCTCTGCCACTTCCCCTCCTCCCTCCATTCCAGCCTTCCAAATGACTTAGTTCCCTGCTGATTCATGCTCCCCATCATATATATAAAATTTATTTTATTTATGTTCAGAGAGAGGGGAAGGGAGGGAGAAAGAGAGGCAGAGAAACATTAATGTGTGGTTGCCTCTCACACACCCCCACCTGGGGACCTGGCCTGCAACCCAGGCATGTGCTCTGACTGGGAATCACACCAGTGACCCTTTGGTTCACAGGTTGGCACTCAATCCACTGAGCCACACCAACCAGGGCTTTCTTTATATTTTTAAACTTATCATCTCCTCTGCCTAGAATACTCTTCTTCTGCTCCCTACCCTAAGCCTTGGGATACCTTCTACTTTGCAACTGATGGGAACCTACTCCAAGCAGCCTTCTCTGGATTCCTCCTTCCCCAGACTGGTGTAGGTGCCACTCCTTGGTGCTCCCTAATACTCTGTGCAAACCTCCATCGTGAAACTCACCACACTGCATCACAACTGCAGACTTGCTTGTCTTTCCTGCTAGACTAGGGCATGCCAAGGGCAGGACTAGAAGCCTCGTCTTTTATGTCCCCACCGCTGCCTGGCACATGCCAGGTGCTCCTCAATGACTGATAACTGAGTAAATTGGGTTTACATCCTGGCACTGCCACTTCCTAGGAACTTAGGCACGTAAGACACTTAATAGACGGGGACCTATAATAACTTATCCTTTCTTCCTCACTGAGTTGAATGTGTGTGAGTGCATTCGATAAGCTGGTAAGGACAATTGAACTGTAGGGTATTATATTATAGAATAAACTTGTTTGGACCTCCCTGTTCATCTAGTTCCAGGGGGAAGCATTTTGAGAATGCTGAAATTACTTAAACAGGATAACTGTTCTGTGTCAGGAAGATTTCTTGATGACATTACAAGAAAACAACAGGGAACAAGATACCTTTCACGGAGCAGCCCTGCTTTCTGACAACTCCCCCCTTGCCATTCTAATTACAGCTGCATCCAGCGGACATGCATCTCAATGAGAAACGTGTGTCAGTGGGAATGTGAGAGCACATGTGGGCATACTTGGCCCTGTAACCGCAATTACTTATTTAAAATCAAATACAATTTCAACCAGCCGTCAACCCAGTAAATCACATGTAAATGAAACATCACCATGTTTGAAAGTTAAATAAGTTCTTTCCTTTTGAAATCATCCAAATGGACTCTGCCTCTGTTTCATGAATAGGGGACACTTTATACAGAACAGATGGGCTGATGGCTTTGTGACAAACTGACTTGAGCAGCCCAGGGGTGGGAGGCCTTGAAGGAGCTGAAAAGAACATGTACTCTGGCTTGGATTTGCTTCTCCATGCTGCGCTGCTAAGTCTGGCACCAAGTGACCTATTTCTTAATGCGGCTGTGGGAACTCTGGAGGATTAGCCAGTACAAGAGAGAAAGCATAGGACTACCCCTAATTTTCACCTGGGGGATTCTATTCTGAGTTAACCTTCCCCGAGGACCTTCTGTGACCCCAGCCCTATTACCGATGCTTCATGAACATTGTTTCTCATAATTCTGACCATCATGCTATGTAGCTGGTACAATTATTACCTCCTTTTCTTATTGTGCTGAAGTACTCACTCAGCCAAGTAACTGAGGCTCGGGGTAAAAAAGAGAACAACTCGCCCAACGACACACAGATGAACTGGGAATGAAATGCAGGTCTTTTAATTCCACAGAAATGTCTCCTACTTTACACAAGTGGAATGTACTCTTTTGGGCTTGTTAACAGGTATA
This sequence comes from Anoura caudifer, assembly GCA_004027475.1. Taxonomy (NCBI): domain Eukaryota; kingdom Metazoa; phylum Chordata; class Mammalia; order Chiroptera; family Phyllostomidae; genus Anoura; species Anoura caudifer. The sequence goes on from PVKU01000510.1 coordinate 286,170, forward strand.
TTAGGTACTGGCTTTGTATGTGGTTAATCACCTAAAGAATTCACCACTGACTTCTTTAGTGAGGCAGGTGTTCTAAGATACAAATTAACTTAGACGAGGATTTTGCAAGAACTCATCTGCTCTACAGGTCAAAGCAAAAACTACTAAGCTATGAAACATTACTAAAGTACAATCAAATCTTCAAATATATATTTAGGAAATGAATTATTAGACTGTTTGGAATAGCTTTTACAAAAGAAACTACATGCTTAAAAATATCTGTTCTGTTCCTTGCATTTAGTTTATTTCCAAAGTTAAAAGCCATCACATATGTGCAGAAAGCCATCATGATTGATGATAAAATATTTTTGAAGGAGAAGCAGGGATTCTCTCTTAGTCAGAGCTGTGAACAGGCAAACCCAATGCTGCCCCCCTTAGCCCACCCTGAATCCCCTGGTTTGGTGAATGAAAATGAAGTCCACAGAGAGGAGGCAGAGTTCTGCTGTCCACCTCTTGCCCCACCCCATGCCTGCAAACGTGAAGACAATAAATGGAAAGTGAGAGAAAGGAAGAAGTGAAGAGCAAGCTTCAGAAGGGGCCCAGGTGAATTTCCATTCCCCAGCCACTGTCCTTTACTCCAGGTAACATTCTTACAACACCATCATCATCACCATCATCATTATCATGATCATTGTTATGGGCTGAATTGTGTGCTCCCCAAATTCGTAGGTTGAAGCCCTCACCATCTAATACCTAAGAATGTAACCATATTTGAAAACAGGGCTTTCAAAAAGGTAATGGCGTTAAAATGAGGCTGCTAGGGTAGGCTCTAACCCAACGTGACTAGTGTTCTTAAAAGAGAAGATTTGAACACAGACAGAGGGAAGTATTGAAGAAACGAGGCAAGACAGTCATCTACAAGCTAAGGAAAGAGACCTCAGAAGAAGCCAATCTGTGCTCACACCTTGATCTCAGACTAATAGGCTCCAAAATTGTGGGACAGCAAATTGCTGCTGTTTAAGCCACCTAGTCTGCGGTATTTTGTTAGGGCAGCCCTAGCAAACCAGTACGATCATCATCACCATAATCACTGGCAGCAGCAGCAGCATCCTGAGCGGGATGCCATTACTGCCCTATTTTCCAGAAGAGGAAACTGAGCCTTGGGCTGCGGGTCATACCCCCAATAAACAGAGGACACAGAACTCGGGTCCAGGGCTCGTGACTCTAAATCTCAAGCTTTTGTTTTCTTCTCACTTCTGTCTGCCTCTGACAAGGTTCTAGTTTAAGAAAGAGACTTCCTCAGACATATGAGCACAGTTGGCCTTCTAGAAGGAGAGATCATTTGTAAATCTCTAATGTTTTGTTTTTAAAATCACCTATTAAAAATATTCTCACCAACTCCACCTGTTCCTCATTTCCCCCACTGCCCTTTACCAAATGTTCCCATCACCCTTCCTCTCAGAAGCTAATTCTCCACAGAGAAAATTCCTGTATTACAGGAGGAAGGAGACAATTAAAAGGGTCAAAAGCTATCACAGACTTTGGCACGAACACCAGCCCATCTACAGGAGCTCTCCTCGATGCGTGGTTCTATGGAACACAAAGATGGCATGAAATGCCTGAGCTGTTTCATCATAGAAATCTACGCATGGTGCTCTGTGCCCAGGTCACACTAAAAAAAAAAATGAGGATAATGGATAGAACATTGCCTATTTCAATTTCCCATCTATTAATCACACATTTTATTTGCACATAATTATAATTATCTATTTTATGTTTAACACATCAATTTTCAATTACTTAGAGAAATCATGAACTCTAGATTTGAATATTTTCTCTAAGTCACTCAGTACTATTGACATTACCTTCGAATTTAGTCACAAACACAAATTACTTTGAAATGCTTAATAAAATTGTCTTTTTCTTCATGTCTTTTTTTTTCCTCTCTGTTCTTTGATACCTTGTACCATGGGTATGTGTTACTTTCTTGAATGGATTAGATAAGTGGTTTATTCTCAAAGCGAGCCACATCTGATTTATACAAAGAATGTTTATATTCATGTCCTCTGATCCCAGATGCACTTTATTTCCAAAATAGATGGTATTTGGGAATAGAATAATTATGCTTTTTCACTGTGGACTTCACTCTTTTGTTGCAGGTTTGCCTGGCTTCAGCTTTGTTTTTAATAAACTCTGCACTGTGGGTCTCATGTCCCTTTGTAAACATCAGCCAAAGCTTCTGCTTACCCAGGAGGAGTAAGAGATGCTTGCTGACTCCTGGAAATGCCAGATTTTAGAAATAAAAGTTTTATCCAGAAAGGGACCTTAAAAAATCACATAGTTCAACCTCTTTTATACAGATTTGGACACTGCGGCCCCAGAGAGTCAAGTGACTTCCCCACAGTCTAAAGACAAATCATCCCCAAGTGTCCTGTGGCTCACCTGTCACTTTTTCAGGTCTCGGCTCTGAGCTCACCCCCTGGCAGAGGTGTCCTGGAACCAGCCTGTCTAAAATACACCACACACCCCATTACTCTCTTATAGTTGTTTCCTGCAGGTTTGAAAAAGCATTGTATCATTTATGTGCTTACTGCCTTTCCCTGCTAGAATGAGTATGGTTTCCATGGTGTTTTGTTTCCTGCCATCTCTGCAGAACCTGCCTTACAGTAGGCACTCAACAAATACTTGTTGAATAAGCCGCTGATGGTGGCAGAGAATCCTGAACCACCAAATGTGGACAGAGGCTCCCATTTTCCCCTGTCTTCTCTCCCCCAATCCAAACAGCATCCATGGTGACCCTGGTTAAAGCTTACTATGCTCCAAGCACTGACCTCACACTTGACCTGTATTAACCAATTAATCCTAATAATAAACCATACCAGGTGGGTAGGACTACAGCCTTATTTTTGACAATTACTAAAATAATTCTTATTTATTTTTTAAATTATATTTTACTGATTATGCTATTACAGTTGTCTCAATTTTTTCCCCTTTGCCCCCCTCCACCCAGCACCCTCCACTCTCTCAGGCAATTCCCCCATCATTGCTTATGTCCATAGGTCATGAGCGTAAATTCATTTCCTATACTGTACTTTACATCCCCATGGCTATTCTGTAACTACCAATTGTACTTCTTAATCCCCTCACCTCTTCACCCATTCCTCCACACCCTCGTACAACCTGGCAACCATCAAAATGCTCTCTGTATCTATGATTCTGTCTCTGTTCTTTGCTTAGCTTGTTTTTTAGATTCTATTATTGATAGGTATGTAGTTATTGCTATTTTATTGTTCATAGTTTTGATCTTCTATTTTACAGATGAGACAACTGAGGCACAGAGAAGTTAAGCAACTTGCTCAGGGCTACACAGCCTATAGGTGAAGCTGGCTTTCAAACCAAGGCAGCCCGGCTCCACAGCACACACACTTAGCTCTTTTGCTCTGTTGCCTCTTTCAGTGGTGGCCACTCAGGCCTCTGAGCTTGATACTTCCTTCAGCCCTTCCCCAAGGGAATCTTGGGGTACCCAGAGGGTTGCTTACGCTTCTTTCACGAAGATTTGAAAAAAAAAAAAAGGAAGCTCAGGTAGCGGAAAGAAAGGGTGAAATCAGAGTCTTCGCAACTAAAAGGCAACAGAGACAGGGGAGGTGGGGTGGGAAGTGGGAGACCAGCTTAATACCAGGTGAGCACACAGGTGAGTGAGGAAGAGAAAGTGGAGTGGACGCAGAGCCAGGGGCTGCTTGAGAGAGAACACAGGCCATGCATTGTGGCCACAGGAAGACTGGAAAAGAACACTGATTTCAAGTCACTAAAAAACAAACAAAAGTCACTCACTGGATAATAATAAAATACAAATGGGCAGTAATGTGGGTGGCTCTATAGAAGCATCAAGTGCAGGGGGAAAGCACTTTAGTAATTAGAGAGCAGGAGACATCGCCTACTTGCGTGAGGAAGAGGACCGCTTGCTTCCCGCAGCAGACATGTGGACCTCGGGAGCGGAAATGCTGCCAGTGCTGCTGGAGGAGCTGAAATCGGCTTCACTACCTGGAAAACAACAGGGGAGACAGAAGGTGAAGGGAAGGAAACTGAGAACATGCTGGCCGGATCCCTGCCCCGCCCCAAGGTCCCTGGCTCCCTGCCTTTGCACTCTAACTCAGCAAATGGCAAGATTCCAGCGCTCCCAATCTCTCGTCTGTTTTCCCCGAAGCAGGCAAGAGAAGGCGCAACCGCAAGGACATCATTTCCTAAACACAGCTTAGAGGCACAGGAAGGCCAGTCTTCCAGCAGACGGTATACCAACAATGACCCACGTGGCAGGGAAATGCACAACCCTCCCTGTGAGTCGCACGCTCCCTCAACAACATCAGCACTCAGGCCCAAACTTGGAGCATGACAAAAGCATGCTTGTCAGTCTCAGAGTAGTTTTTTCAAGAGAGTTTCTCTTTGGGCTTCTGTAGTCAAATAGCCAGGCTTGCATTTGGCACCTGGGTCTGAAGACAATCGCCCAATGAGAAGCAGTCAGGAAGAAAGCCTGGGTTCCAGGTATCTGCCTGGGCTGCTTACTGACTTCCTCTTATTGACTGCAGCTGTGGGTTTTCTATAAGGAACAGAGTCTTAACGAAGAGCAGCAATGAACAATTTCAAACAGAATAAAAAAGTTCACAGTGATGGAACCTCTGAATTATAGTCAAGTTTGAAATTTTAGGGTTTGGGGGCGTGCGGTGGAGAGAGTATTCATTAGTTTACAAAGATCACATTACAATCTTGAGTACAGACTAGCGTTTGGTATGTAATTAGAAACATGCTGTGTGGTAGAAGAATTAATATGAACTCATTTCCAACAAAAAAAAAAACAGTATGCAGTTGTGAAATTATAATGAAAATAATCCATGGATTGCCTGGGGAAATGAAGGCAAGGGGGAGAGAGAGGCAGGAGAGAACAAGTGGGAAGAAGAAAGAGAGGATTAAAAATAAAAAGATGAAATTCCATATGCTTTCAGAAAACAGATCTAGGTGTGCAATGCAGTTGGCCTCACCTCTCAGCTCTTACAACACAATTTCTGACTCTGTTCTAGGACCTAGAGCCAGCTCACATTTCTGAGTTGAGGAAAATAGGAGTGATTTAAATCCCTTGAGTTTCTAACATGCAGTGAACAATGATTATCATAAAAACTATTTACAGTGGCTCCCAGGGCCCAGGCCCTGTATGAAATACTTTCTATTCTTCATATTTTCGACAACTTGGTGAGGCAGGCATTAATCTCACTATTCTACAATTGAGACCAAAGCTGATTTACCCAAAGTTTGTGAATAACAAATCCTGCCCAGGACAAAATCTCTGTGGTATTTCCATGAACCATGATGTGTCCTTAGGAAGGCAATGGGAAAAGAGGGCCATGGGAGGGCTCTAGAATAAACTATAAGCCACCATCTTGCTAACTGGCAAGGTGAGCACAAGCGCAAGACGTGGCCAGACTGGCCTACTGGGGAACAGGTCCTGTCACTGACGGATTGCATTAGTTCTGCTAAAGGGGAAGGTGAACAACAGCACGGCGGAGAGAGAAATTCCTCCCTGGCTTCCAAGACCTCTCAGGAAGCTCAGCCTCTTCTGGGAAGGAGATGAAGAATGATCCCTGAGCACATATGACAGGAATGAATTTCACCTCCCCACAGAATTCTGGGAGGATTAGGGTGGCAATTTATCAGGACAGAACGGGCTATTCCTTCCAGATTCCAGAGACTTTGCCCGATGATATAATGAACTCTAGAAGCTCCCCAGACTTAATTAGTTGCCTCTGAGAACTGCACTGGCTAAACTCTATTTACAATCTCAAGGATTTGTGATTGGTAATGGTATCTAGTCCTGACAGCCTCATTTAGCCAGGCCTGTCTGCTAGTAAATTATCAAATCATAAACTTGGTTATTAAATCATAAACTTGGATGATTTTCAAAAATAGATATTGTGGCTGCAGATACCAGGTATAAGATATTATTTCCGCCCTGGATGGGTAGCTCAGTTGGTTAGAGCATTGTCCCAATAAGCTGAGGTCTCCAGTCAGGGCACATAAAGAATCAATCAATGAATGAACAACTAAGTGGAACAACAAATAGATGTTTCTCTTTCTCAAATCAATCAATAAAATTTTTAAAAAACATATTTCCTAATATAAAATTATTACTCTGAAATGCCCAATTTTCATTTCTTAAAAGATACACAATAGCTGTCAGGCATAATTTAACTGTTTGCAGAAAAACAGAAATTCTTAAGGAGGAATAGTTGCTGAGAATCCACCGGTCCTGCACGATGCCTTTGATCTGTGGTAGTTATGTCCTCTAACTGCAGGGACAAGTTTTTTCTACACTTTATTGCTACCGGAACTATGTATATTGACTCTTATGTATTTTCAGGGCTTAAGATTACCGTGTTCCTATACTTTTCTAATTTATCTTCTGCGCATCTGAAAAAGATTAGAAGGCTCATTCAGAACACGCAGGAGATGTATTTGGCACTATTTGAATAATATGACAGTGAAAAATATATGGGCCACTTCTCCACTATTTCAGTTTATGATTTGAAAAAATATGAAGTTTCCAATTTGGTTAATGCAATGTAAAGTCAATGCACTCTATTTAAGGGATACACAGAAAAGTCAGTTTTACTACATCATCTGATTACTAAACAAGTAAACTAAGAGGAAGGCGGGAGACCTGAAAACCCCCATTTATCTATTAGCTGACAACAAAGACACAGGGAAGGAGAGGCGCTCTTTATTCGGTTCCTTTAAGCAGTGAATGTAAGGAGGTCAATGCTGTGGGTGCTGCAGTTCAATGCCCTTTGGGGTTACCCAGATCATACAATCGCAGCACCTAACCTAAAAATACAGACCCTGAGTCAGACAGCTGGGCTCAAATCCCACCTCTACTGCTTATTCGATGGAGCACATTAGGCATATTACTTCACCTCTCTGTGCCGCAGTTTCTTAATTGTGATGGGGTTAAAAAGACAACCTTTATTATACTGTATGTTTCCTTTACAGATAATTTAGAAAGCAGCAATGGTCCAGAAGGAAAAATGTAGCCTATTAATTTTATCACCAACCCCCCCCCAAAAAAAAACTATAGTTAACCTTTGGATATACAACTATTCAGACTTCATATTTAATACATTGTCATGTAACCTGTTTTTCTTTTAATATGTGAATATCTTCAGAGCATACCGCATTTTGTTTCATTAAATCAATGAATATGGAGGCCATTTCCAATTTTCCTACTATGAGTAACAAACACTATGTGCCAGAAACCATCCTAAGCATGCTTTACATATTAAATCATGTGTTTCTCATGGCAGAACAGCCCCTATGAAGTAGGGACAATTATCAGTGCCTTTTACAGGCAAGGCAGAGAAGCTGAGTGACACCAATAAGGGGACACAGCTCCTAAGAAGTGGAGCCAAGATTGGGACCCAGGCCTTCTGACCCCAGGGCCACTGTTCTTAAACACAGGCTGAGTGTTCAATGGGTACCCTTGGGCATACACATTTATATCCTTGTCTGCTTATTTCTTTAGAATAAATTCCTAAAAGTAGAATTTTGAAGACCAAGGATAGGCTCAATTTAAATACTTTTCATACTTCAATATGATTAAATATTAAAGGCTTGTAATATTTTAATGTTTAGCTATTACCCCATTTGTCTATATGTAGATACCCAACTGGGTGTCTCTGATGTCACAGGGGACTTGACAATACTTGAATGTCGAAGAGTTGTGTTTGAAAAGATGAAGGGAATTTAAAGCATGCATATCCAACTCATCCTCATCAATGCTGTCTTTGTTCCTTATTAGTACTGTCTCTGATCAGCTGCTGTGGTCAGTGGAGCAGGGTTCCAGGACTGAGTGGGCAGGATGAACTTGACCTTTAAGATACTATGTGGTGCCAGCCCTGGTGCCTGAGCATCCTGCAGCTGCAGGCATTTTCCAACCAAAAGCTATGCTCACTGGCCTGCAGAAATTCTGGTGGTTTTCATCTGATTCTTGCTGGATTCTACTGAGAGGTGTTACTTTATTCATAATGCTGATACTAAGCATTCTCTGCATATGATGTTTCCATGGAATTAGAAGTCGAGGAATTAAAGAAGGAAAATGGAAACAAAAAGAATATGTGCAAAAACCGATGGCTTATTTCTTTAAAAAACACTGCCTGGGATGTGGTCTCTCAGGACATTATTAATTTTGCCTGCTTTCAGGATACTGTGGAGTCCTCATACATCAGTTCACCAAGGACCTCTGAGAACAGACCAGTCCTGACATCTACAAAGCTGAATTAAGCCATTCTAACCAGAGATTGATGCAACCCCAAACCCTCCCTTATCCTTAGCATGTCATCACAAAGCTATCAAATTAATTCAGGTTGGCCGCCTATGGCCTCACCTCAGACAGAGGCTGAAAATTAAAAAACAAACAAACAAACAAAAAACAACAACACAAAACAAAGCCAGTTCCTCATCCCTTCATCCCCTCATGCCCTGTCCCCACATGCAGACACACAGATCTTTTATTTAAAGGTCTCTAGGGAGCAGAGATGAGTCATTTTCACTGCAGTCAAGCAGAGCTATTAGGGAGCAGCTGGGGCAGTGGACAGATGTAATTATACGAGACACTGTAAAAGAAGCTACTCCATAAAGTGGATTCAGAACCGATTCTTGGCTGCAAAGCTTTCGGGGGGGGGGGAGCAGTCAAGGAATCCAAAAAAATGCCTCACAGACAAAACAGGACTTTTGTTTCAGATTTTGCACATTATTCCTCGAACCTGCTCAGGTGGTTGATCTCAGAAAGGGAATATTTGATCAAAAGACCAAGCAACTGAATAAAATAATAGAGAGAGCTATTATATTTCAAAAGAAGTGTTCTGAAAATTGTAAATATCACTTCCATTTGTATCATAATTTCTGAAAAGATTTATCTTCGTTCTGATTGACATGAAAGGAATGGAGCTGCCATAAACATCACTTTCTCCATCCCTAGCCCTCTCTCTGAAATTAAATAAATAAAATCTTAAAACATAACATCTAGAGTTGCCCCGGGGCTAGAGCCCTGCCTTCAGATTTGCCCCTGGGTGTAAATCTGCACCCAGATTTACAGCAGGGCTGTCCTAGCAGGGGCCTCTCCGAAGCCAAGTAGCTCCTAAGGTCTGAGAAGGGGGGGGGGGAGCGTGGGAGAGGAGGCCCAAGAGGGCCAACAGGGTCGAAGACAGCTCCACCTAGTTCCCTCCTTTATCTTGAACTGGCTCAACCACCTGCCCTGGCAGAGATGCAGGTAAGCCACCTGCCGACAAAGAAAACAGATGAATGAAGTTGATAAAGAAGTTGTAAAGGGATTGCAAGAAAGGAGGAGGAAGTGGAAATTTCTGGTCAGGGCAAAAGTTTATGAATTTCCCACAGGGACCCCGGATACATTTAGTCTTCCTCTGCTTCACCCCCAGAGGCAATTAGGATGGTGCATTGGCCAATCTTAGGAGAGCACAAAGCAGGAGAATGGGTGCTATTTGGCTTCGTGAATGATCACCCAACCTCCCAAGGGCTTGCTCTCTTCATTAGTTATAAATAAATATGTGACCCTGTCAATTTACCAGAGATAGCCAAGACGAGAATGCTAGAGATCAATCGGTTCAACCAGAGACCCATCAGATGCCTCTAATGTTCTCCAGTGCCCCTGCCATGCACTACCCACCATCACCAGAAGGAGGCACCAACGTGAAAACTCACACACCCACAAAGTCAACCTAAAGAAGGCTCTGTAAAGCCCGGCTCTACCTCTATTAGTTAATGTGCTATTGGCCAAGTGATTTTAACATTTCTAAGCCTCAGTTTCCAAATTTATGTATCACACATACACATACACATGCATATGTGTATGTTTTTAAAGGTTAGTTTATTGTTTATTCAACAAGAATTTAATGAGCACCTGGCATATGCTTGATATGCTCATGAACATTAACCTTATAATTAATATTAATAATGCAATGATTCTTAAACCTTACTGTGCATAGGATCACCTGTGAAGTTGAATAACAGTGCAGATCTCCTGGCAACATTCACAGGAGTTCCAGTTCAGAAGGTCTGGGGGGAACTCAGGAATCTGAATTTTTAATAATCTTTAATAATTGTGAGGAAGAGCGCTCCAAAGATAAGAGCACCTGGCATCTCTCTCCAGGTCCAGTCAAATACAAGGCTTTCCTCGGTGGGAAGTGGAAGGTGAGTGAGCACAAGCTAAGGCACATAGGCAACAACAACTAAAAAGAATTAATTAGAGTCAAAGGATGCAGAAGGGAAGAGTTTCATTATAGAGTGACCTGTCCCTTCATGGCTTGGCAGGAATGTATGTGGGCCAAATGCATTTTCAGAGGCTTGGAAGGGAAATGGGGACGCAGAGAAGGCATAGGTTGTTTAAAACTGGGCAGTTCCAGCCACACTCATGTGCAAAAACGTTGGTTTGTAAAGCGTACAGGAGACTTAGCAGCACATTCGAGATTTGAAAGTCCTCCCAATCCTGTTTGAAAGAGGAGGGGCCCTAGTTTAGAGCTGGACGTCTCAACCACCACTTGGTAGAAAGAAACCCCTCTTGATGAAGCCTGCTCTCCATCTGGGTTATCCCATCATCCCTAACTTGCTGCCTTTGGTGTGGTCGATGTGTCCCTGGCTGACGTGCGGAATGGCAACAGAGGAACCTGCATCATCTCCCACATTGAACCAGCATCAGGCACAACCCCTTCGGCAGATGAGCTAGAAGGCACCCCGTCCGAACCCTGATGCCCTTCACTGAGCAAGTCTGGGAAGGGTTCCATCCACAGTGTCCCTGAACTTCATGCACATTGATTATTTTAGGGCCCTGGTAATAGCAAAAATAAAAACACCCTGAAGAATTTTTCAGGCTCTCACATGTTCTTTCCTCTTGATTTCTTGTCGAATATCCTGTACTAAACTGAATTTCTCCCCCTTTAAAAAGCTAGCTGGAGAGTCTACTGCTTCTATTTAAAGAGAAGTGTTTATCCAGTGTTTACCATAACGAGGTGCCTGCCCTCGTTTAGCCTGGCAAGAAAACCTAAATCAGGGAAAAGCAGCAGCCGGGTGTGGTGGTGGGTTCCACGCAGGGGTGTCACTGCGAGGGTGTTAATAGCAGGAAGGAGGTGATGGGGGTGGGAGAGGGAAATGGAGACTGAGATGCCACCAACACCTAAAAGTCAGGACAGGGCTAGGATCTGTCTGTGACTTTAAGCAGAGATCATAAGGGAGAAGGAAAAGCTGGGTCTCTTGGGAAGTCACCTCATTTCCCATTTTCCTCAGTGACATGGTGCTTTCTGCAAGCAGTATGAGACCACAAATGGAACAAAACACCCACTGGTGAGGAAAAAGATGACATAATTTACAGCTGACTGCAGAGACGTGCAGTAAGGGCTCTAAAACAGCGTTTTTTAAACTCTCACTCCTGTCCTTGAGTGCAGCTCTTTACATGGACTCTACGGCCCAACAGCCTCACTGCCTCTCCTCATCCCTGTCACCGCTGGGTGACAGCCTCCAGGGCACCGCAGGCATGTCTGCTGCCCACACGCAGGCTTCCCCCCACCCTTGGCAGCAGCACCAGGTGTCACGGTCCACAGTCTGCACTCAAGGGGGTCCCAGCTGCTCACTCCGTGACTTTCTCAGCAGCGCTGACCTTCACCTTCACTCCATTTAACAGTCTGCCCGCAGAGTTCCATCACTGGACCTTGTCCGCTCTCGGCCACGCTTTGCTTCTCGGATCTGACACCCTTTCACCACCCACCACAGAAACTGGAACACTGACACGAGCTTATGTCCGTCTCCCTCATCCTGTTCACCATTTCCTCACCTTCGCTTTTACAAAAAACGACCTCCTCTGTGTGTATTCTTAGGAAGTGGATTTGTTTTCTACTTTTTAAAAAAATAACAGGTTATTGTGATATGCTTAAACTCTTTGGGGGCAATTTTCACTCAAAATAATATTGGGAAAATTCTCTGCGTAAGTGCACTGCACTCACTTGACTGCTATATAATATTCCATTTGTATGACCTGTACCACAATTTACTTCTTCCTTCTCCTGAGGGTGGGAAAATGAATCAGGTTTACTTCACTTACTCAGCTAGCTAGATTTTCCATTCTCATAAACATCTATTGCATTTCCAGAGGCGCAAGTCTCCTTAAGAACAGAATTACAAGAGTAAGCCTACTTTCACGCAATGTGTTCTGTGGGCAAAAAGAAGTGCTCTGTGGGTCCTTACAGCCCTTTCCCTCTCAGTGTGATGGATGATCAGCGTTAAAGGCAAAACCAGCATCTCTGCATTGACCTATCTGAATTTTAGAATCCAATATGCCTACAGTGCCTTTGGTCCTAGGGCTGTTCTGACCCTGAGTAGCCCTAAAAGATCAGGAATTACCTGATGTCCTTCGGGTTTGGCTTGCATCATTCCATGCCCTTTCCCCCTTAGCCTTGGCAATGAAACCAGCTGACCCAGAGTTACCAAATCATGCTGACCCAGAGTTACCAAATTATGCTGCGGGAGGAACCCTGTCCTAGGGTGGGGAGGACAGGGGACAGGTGGCTGCATCCTTGTGAGTATGTGCCAATGCTTAACACAGCCCAGAACTTGGTTAAGTACCTGGTTCTAAGGCCAAACTCTCACCTCAGTCACAAGTAAGGGAAATGCCTGAGATTTAAAACAGGCCCTACTGTTCCAGAGAAGGGGATGCAACTGTACACATACAAGTCTCTGTACTAGAGAGAAACTGACCTGCTTTAGAAATGTGAAAGCCGAAATCATTATTTCTGTCTTTTGATTTGCATCTAAGCATCGAGGTGTCAGATCTGACATCTGTTGCTTCAGAACATCCTGTGAACTTAAATAAGTAGGTCTGTGGAGCAGGTCAGGCAATTACAGAGTAGATTTTAAACCATCTGCTGCTCCTAAACTCACCAGGCATCTTCTCATTCCTCTAAAACAGTCATACTCTAAGTGTGGACCCAAAGGAGCAGCAGCGGTCTCACCTGGGAGCTCCTTAGGTTCTCAGACCCCACTGGGACCTGCAGAGTCAGTGACTCAAGAGGCTGGCATGCAGATCAGGCATCTGGGTTTTAACAAACCTGCAGGTATCTAAGGTTGGAGAACCTCTGCTCTGAGACCCCTGTGACCGAGACCCCTCGCCTAGCAGCTTCGGGAACAGCTGCCTCTGAAAATCAGAGCTGCAGGCTTGACTACGATTTAAAATACAGCTGCCCACCATCACACACATTTGGGGGTCACTGTTACATGTTCCACATTCAAAATCAGTCCATTTTCCCATTTATTTGGCACAACACTGAGGGTCACTAACCATGCCGCCTCTAACTGGCCATTTAATGGCTGTGGTTAAAAAGCAAGTTCTTGCATTGGAGTGCTCTGAGTTCAAATATCAGATTTTTCCTTTTAATGACAGTGTGACTCAGGCAACAGCCTCACTTCTTAGCCTCAGTTTCCTCACTCTAGAAAGAGATCAAAAGAGTGCCTATGACTCGGGATCACTGGAAGGATTAAATGACAGGACGGGGACTGGTTAAGTCCGCAATAAAAATGCACCATCATTACCGGCTTACTTTCCCGTGTGTTTGGTATGTGTTGGTAAACACTAAGTTTCTCTAAGATTTCTTGCATGTGGGCACCACAAAATGTGTAAACGTGTGAGTTTTTTTTTTTAAATGTTGTGACTTAAGAAGTGTTTATCACATGACTAAACTCTAATGGATGTGATAAATTTCATTACAGGACATCTGGCTTTTCTCTGTACTGGTCAGAATGGCCTATTATTTTCACACACTTTCAATGTGTTTCACATGTTTTCTCACCAAATCTGCATATCAGATGTAGGAGAGAGGTACCATTTTATTCCCATTTTACAGATGAGAGAAGGTGAGAACAGGTCCCTTGCTCAAGGTTACACAGCTTGTGAGTAGTGGAGCTGGGATTTGAAGGGCCGGCATTTAGGCTTCAGAACCATCACACCGATGAATTCATCTAAATATGCCTTAAACGTTAATAACACACACCTGCGTGGAACTTCAGCAGTTGGGAATTTTTTGGTTTCCCCGTAAGTGTATGCTTTGGTACAGCTGTCGCTGAAACCCTTGAAAATTCATTTACAGTCTGCAGCAGGGATCTTAACAAGATTATCACCACGCCGCTCTATCGGGCATCACTTACCAGAAAGCAAGTAATGAGGGAACATGGACCACACTAGCAAGGAGACACTCTTTTTTTTCATATGGAGCCCTGAGGCTGAGACATTCACCTATCTTCAACAGAGATAATAAGACTGAATCTCCACTCTAAGTGAAAAGTTAACATATTGTGAATACACCTAGAAGTATTGCTATTTTAAAACATCTAGCAGAAAGGGCTTTTCATGGTGTTGTCTGAGGGCCAGGCAACAGTGTCATCTGAACTATTTGCTGAAATACAGATTCCTGGCTCCTGCCCCAGATCTGCTAACTGAAATTTCCTCGAGTCATTCCCATGAGCCACATTTTTTACACATTGTTCAGGGGATCTTTCATGCACACTGCAGTTGGAGGACCAGTATAATAAATAGTTCTGGTTTTCAATATTTAACTATAAATCACAGCCACCTGCTCAAATCTGTTTAGGAACTCCGTGATCTGGCTGCTCCTTCCCATCGTGAACGCTCCGCCCCAGGCCGTAGTCATCCTCCCTCCCCACCCCACCCCCCGAGTTATGAAATGGCCACTCCCTCTGTCCCAGCTGCCAGTGTGGCTCTGAGCACTCCATCTCCACTCTGCTCCAGAGCACAAATCTCATTAGGTGACTCGCCTGTGGACACCCTTTAACAGCAGCCTGTGTCCTTAGGATAGAGCCCAAACTCCACAGCACCATTTACAAGCCCTTTACAATCTCTTCTGCCACCTCCGCTGTGCCCCAGCCCACAGAACGATCGCCGCTTCCTGAAGGCGGTGCATTGCCCTCCAGATGCCCAGTGTTCACACCCGCTATTCCCTCTACCTGGACTATTGTCCTGTCCCTCTGGGCCAAGCTAGCTGCTACCTGTCCTTCAGGTCACAGGTTAGCCTCCGCTTTTAATTCCTTCTGGAAGGGAACGAGGTGCCCCTCCTACGCACTCTCACTCACCCACAATTTAACAAGCATTTACTACATTGCACTGCAATGTCTCAGTGCACTGTCAGCTCCTTCAGGGCCATTGTGTCTTGTGTCTAAGGCAGCATTTAGCTCACACACAGTAGGTGCTGTCACCTTAAAAGATTTCAAAGCATTAAAGGCCCCTCCACTCTTGACATTCAGCAATTGTTCCCAGAAAGGCTCTCTATGGACTTGCCTTCCTCTGTCTCTCCCTTTAGGTTGGGTTGACAGATTGCTGCTGTTGACAATCAGGACAAATATTCCCTTCACTCCCACCTCTATCCCACATGCCCAAGTTTCTTACAATTCATTTCCAGACTAAAACTGAACATGCAAAAACCTGGAAAGACCTCTGTCTCCTCTATCTATGTATTCCCAAAGTCAAGCACAGTGCCTGGCACACTATCGACTCAGAAGGATAATTACTGAATGAGGAAAGAAAGGGTACTCAAAGAAATTATAGATATGCTTATGGAAAGAGCAGCACTAATTTTTGAGAAATCACAAAGGAAGGAGGTAGCAAGTTGGAGGTTGACAAAAAAGTGCAGGTTCTCAAAGAAGAGAAAACGATAAATTCTGAAGATCACAAAGTGCTAACTTGGATGCTCTTGTCCCGTGAAATTGTAGAAAAGATTCCTTAATACGGCAAGGAAGCGCAGCAAGAGTTCACTGATGGCCAGATAAGAAAAACAACTCACTTCCTTTTCTGACAGAGTTAGGCTTGTGGCTGCCACATGCACAGCACGTGTGGAATTCAGTGGGCACTCTGTCAAAACACTTATGAAGAGTCACATGAGCAAGGCTGGCATGTGCACTCGGTGACAGCACTGCACTTGGTGACAACATTGCACTCGATGACAGCCCAGTTCAGTCCCTGAAGGATGTGGACTAATGCATTTAATGGACTGCCTGTCAACCTTAAGGGAAATCTCCAGTAACATGTCACCTGGCCCGGCCCTTGTCCTGATCCTACTTAACATGCTTTGTTAATGACACGAACGAGAACATGGGAGGCACGGTTGATGGCAGCCCGAATGTTACACCAGCCTTGAAGACATCATTAATATGACCAGTGATGGAGTCTGGTACCAATGTTACCAGCTGCTATGGACTAAAACCCAAATCTGTCAAGAACTCTCCAACTGCTCTTTCCTTTAGTCCTTCCTCTCTAAGACATATAGGGTATAAGCGAGGAAGCTGAGGTCCTGGGTGGAGATGAGTTGTGTGTCGAATTGCAGAACTCGTAACCAGCAGAGCTGGCTTGTCTGACTCCAAGCTCTGCTTTCTTCTTTGCCCATTCTGCTTGGTACCTCCATCAGAATTCACAAAGATCTAAGAATTAGAAGCCACAATGATATCATGGTACTCAGCTGAGCCTGTTTCAAAGATGTGTTGAAAGATGTGTTGAACCTTGCATACGCTAAGGCACTGGCCAGAGGGTGGGTGTGGTCACGGAGAAGTACAGTTCTGGTGTTCAAGGCTCCCTTAAGGAGATGAACTGCACAGACAAACAACCAGGATGTGAGGCAGGGAACACAGAATAGGAAGAAATACTCTCAGCGAGGGCGAGGGGAAGACGGCGGGGAAGACGGTGGGGAATGCGGCAGAGAATGCGGCATGGGCTGGTGCCAACTGAGATAGGCCTAGAATCCCAGGCAGAATATGACCAAGTCTTGGAGGTGCAGAAGGGAGCAGACCTAGGTGAAAGGGATGCCATGAACTGAAAGATGGAGGGAAAAAACCACCATGAATATTTGTAATATAGTGAATTAACCCCTTGTTTAGTGACCCGATGAGAAAATGCAGCCGAAAAGGTGAGTGGTACGCAGAGAGCTGAAGAATGTGAACACTATGCTCACACAGCTACACGGAAGCAGGGAACACTGTGCTAAGGGCATTTACTCTGAAGGCAAGCGGGAGCGAGGGCAAGATCTGAACAGGGGGTTAATAGGAACAGATGCTTTATGGAGATACTGAGGCAGTGGTGTCTGGAGGAGGGACTGGGAGCTGGAGGGCAAGGCAGGTGACTAATACAGTTGGGAGGTAAGTTGTACAGCAAGGAGGAAGCCCAGACCAGGGAGTCCCCTTCCACACAGCTCTTAGGTTCACACAGTTAACTGCCCAGGTTCAAAACCACTGAAAATCCCAGGTCACTAAAGGATTTAAAACAGTAAAACAGAAAGTAAGTTCAATATTAAGAAACACCACATCTTGCCCTGGCTCGTGTAGCTCAGTGGATTGAGCACGGGCTGCAAACTAAAGGGTCGCTGGTTCGATTCCCAGTCAGGGCACATGCCTGGGTTGCAGGCCAGGCCCCCACTTGGGGGCGAGTGAGAGGCAACCACACATTGATGTTTCTCTCCCTCTCTTCCTCCTTTCCTTCTCAACTAAACAAACAAACAAATAAAATCAATATTAAAAAAAAGAAACACCACATTATGTGATGCACTCAACTGCAGTGCTAATGACATAAAAGAATGACTGAATGAAGATATGTTTTCAGTACAACCAAAAACCGGAAAAACAAAACAGGAATTACCTCTATGAAGTGAAAGGAAGAAAACATCTCTAATATTGTCTGAGGGCTATGTGAAAAATTGAATAATCTAATCAGAATGGATTGAGATACTACAAGATCAATGCTAGATTTACCACTGTGCAACCCATCTTTAATACAAATATTTTTTATTTGCAAGGACAAATGTCAATAAAATAAAGTAAATAAGCTGGGTAAATTCAGGTGATTTCTGGCAACTGTGCAGACTGTTCGAACAAAAGCAAATGGAGAAATGGAAGGCCTCATGGGGTTTGTTTTAATTCAGACATGTGTTCAAGGAACTCACATGAGCATTGGGGAGGAAGGGGAATAATGAAGTCATGTGAAAACGTTTCCAGGAGAAAGCCTGGCAGCACAACAGAGAATTCTGGATCAGGAGATGGGCTTGCAGGAAAACAGGTGCAAGGCAGGTGGAACAGCTCCCACCCTCCTGCCCCGGGACACCTGTTCAAGGCTTGGGGAACCTAGTGCCAGCCCAGAAGGTGACTTCACCTGGGATGCTACCCAACCAGTGTGGCCTTCCAGAGCTGCGTACATGTTGGGGAGAGACGAGGAGTTCTGCAAACCAGCCTGGCTGCCAGCCATGAGCTCCTGCATTTCACCTCACACCATTGTTTATCGACTGAAAACTATTTGAATTCTCAAGCTTCTGAACACAATGTTTCTGAACGTCCCTCTAAAAAAGTTCTCCTCTAATTGTTTGTGTGCTTTGTAGCATTTCAAAAGAATGGAGCACACCCACAATTAGATTATGCTCTGTACACAAATCATGCTCTGAATTTCCATGGACTTGCTTAAGGGAGCCTTCCCCAGGATCTCAACTCAAAGTGACATCTGGCACAGAGCACTGGGTCCCAGGCCAACCCTTTGCTCTTCCAACTATTCTGCCCCACCCCCCACACAAGTTAACTTTTAAATTCAAGTGGACTCAATGTTCTCTCTTCTCTCCACCCTCCAATATTCTATGAAAAGCCAAAGAAGAATGGAAAAGCAAAGCAGACCATTATAAAAATGTGAAGGCCACTCTCTTTGGGACAACTGGGGGGTGTGTGTGGTGGTGCAATGGAGAGGAGAAGTAGGAAATGGTAGTTTGGAAATATCCCCAAACAATTAAAGAGTGCGTGACTAGTTTCTGGAGCCTACAAAAAAGCGTCCCAAAAAGACAAAAGCAACAAGGCTCAAAATGAACAAACCCGCTGGAGTGGAATTCCAATCTCCTCGTGGCAGGCAGAGTCGCCAAAACACCTCTGGGCTCTGGGGCCCAGCCACCCACCCTCCAATGTGTAGCAGCAGGCACCTGCTAAGCTGCAGGCACTGTGCTAATTATGGAAAACACGAAGGCAGAGAAAACACAGCTCCTTGTTTAAATTTTACATTGCATTCCAGCATATTTTTAGCAACACATTCCTAAGGTTGTAAAATTATGTTTGAGTGCAAAAAAATGATAAAACCCACATTTGGATATGGTGGTTAACTCTCGGGGGAAACAGGGAACAGGATCTGGAGGAGCCCACAGGCAGTTTCAGTGGCGGCGGTGGTGGTGGAGGTGGTCATGGTAATTCTTAAAGTGGAGTGTGGGGTCACAGTGTCTGCTGTATTATACTGCATACTTTACACATGTATCATATAGTCTTTTTCTGCATCTCATTAGATATATAATGTGTCAAAAGAAGTAAGGGAACTATCAAAAATGAATTCAAAACAAAAGATAATAAAAGGAGAGGGAAGGAGGGAGAGAATAAACGCATGACCCACGTCCTAGAGAGGCTGACATTCTAGTAGAGAAAAGTCATCTAAAAGATAGTTGTTAAATATAACTTGGTAACCATAACAAAGAATTAAAAAAAAAAAAACCTCTAAGTGCATGGTATGTAAGTTAACAGCAGTGACGTGCAAAGTTCAGATCCTTGAGTGTCTGTTAACTTAAAAACCTGGTTTCACCCCTT
This sequence comes from Anoura caudifer, assembly GCA_004027475.1. Taxonomy (NCBI): domain Eukaryota; kingdom Metazoa; phylum Chordata; class Mammalia; order Chiroptera; family Phyllostomidae; genus Anoura; species Anoura caudifer. The sequence goes on from PVKU01000510.1 coordinate 305,847, forward strand.
TTAAGTATTAACGTAGCGTTACTTCCTCTGGACTGCTTCCCAGACCCCCAGAGTCTGGGTTCCCTGGTCCTCCTCTATGCATTCATGGCACCCTGTACTCCCCCCGACACATGTCACACAGGCACAGGGAGCCCCTGTTGCACTGTTGTGTCCCAGTGCGGGGCTCACTGCCAGGCACATGATAAATCTTTGTTGAGAAAAACAAATGAGTAGCATTACTGAGTTCAGTTCTGTTAAATGATGGCTGAGACTACAGAGACAAGGAAGGGAGGATATGCTAAATCGAAGAATCCCATCCCAAACTCAAAAACGCCCCAGCTGAGGCCCCATGAACCCCCTTGCTGCTCCTGGTAAACTGGGCTTGGCAGGACACCAGCAGACAGCACGGCCTGCAGACCCTGCACCCCGATCTGCATGCACCCGCGCTTCTCTGCCTGTGGCGTAGATCCTTCACTTCCTCCACCAACCAGGAGGGGAAAAGCATTGGATGTCAGGCAGTCACCCTGTATCAGGTTCAGGCGTAGCCTTTCAAGAACAGTCAGGGCCGCCAGTAGTCCCGGCAGAAATCAGATCCTCCTGGCAGAGGCTTGCAGAGCCTGCCTATCTCAGCCACAGGGGTGAGGACAAGAAGCCAAAGACTCAGGAAGATCCAGTTTCTCTGAATAATGTGGCTGCCACACAAGATGAGGGGCATCCTTCCCTCCGGAGCTGCCACAAATGCCCTCCGATGAAAAAGAACTTGACAAACAGAACTGTAACCCAGAGCTCAGAAGGATCTGACCTGCAACTCATGACAGCAGCACCCAGCACCTAGTACGCACGACAAGCTGTGCACCGTCAGGCCATGCACCTGTATGACAGCAACAGTGGAAGGAAAGTGGGTCATTATTCTGGCCACAGACCAGCTGAATATAGATAAAAGGTCACCATGGCAGCGGGGATGTTGCTAAGCACTTCACTTTTGCCTCAGAAGAGGCTTATTTCATTCTGGGTTGTTTAGCTGAGTGATATCGCGTTTGAAATCATGTTTAGCAATATACATGTAGCATTTATGGACATACATTGCTTGCAAGCTCCCTGCCTCCACGTTTCAATCACGTTTTCAATCACACCCTACAAAGGTCCTCCCCTGTTTCCTTCCTCTCAAGTGAGTTGGTCCTGCCCTTGCCACACACGGCTTGGTCTTTCCAGGACAGACAGATGGAAGGAAGAGAATATGGCAGACAGAAGAAATGGAAAATGAAAATGATATTGAAATAAAAAAGCTGCAAAATATAATCTGGGTCAACCCTTCATGCATTTGAAAGCCAGCACCGGCAGGCTCTGCGCATGCGGAATGGGGGTTATACTTTCCTTGGCTCAGATGTCACACAGAATTAGTGCAAAAGGAAACATCCCAGCATGGGGCCTATTTTTATACGGATTAATCAATCATGTGACATCTCTTCCTCTCCCATCATTACCTAAACTTTCGACTTAATGAAACTGCTCTCGTTTCAAAATATGTCATTACTGACCTCTGAGTGGAAATCCTTTCAGGAAAGGAAGTGAGCTTAAAATTTGAACCTAGATTTTTAATTGTCACGTTTCAAATTTGTCATAAATATTAACTGACTGTCACTTGGGGGCCTGGCCCCTTTTATCTCACATGTCCCTTGTGCTGGCCCACGTCACTGTTGCGTTACTGGCAGCAAAACTAACTGGCAAACATTTCATCACATCAGCGTACAGTGGTTTACCAAAACCATACAGCCACATGTTTGAAAAGAGAAAATGAACTGTGTACCTCACATTTCATTAGCTACACTTTCAGGAGCATGAACCATCATTCCCATCAGAATGCCATGCACAGAGTTAGGTTCCTAGTAAGTATTTAGTAGGAAACTTGATAGGCCAAACGGGGTCAAACCAAAAAACTACCCAAGCTGTTAGGGACAGTCTCTCTTGACGACACGGCATCGTAAAAATGACAATACACGTGGCAGTCGTAACCAATGGCAGCTAGTACATACTGAAGGCCATGTGCCATTGATTAAGCCATTGAATTTTCAAAGCAGCCTTATGTCATAGGTCCTGTTATCATCCACTCTACAGATGAGGAAACGGCTTCAGAGAGGAGCTCAGATATTTTAAGGCTGAAAAAAGCACTGTACTTGGCTGATTTTCACAGACAGACACACTGAGAAAGGGGAAGGGGGCCTGGCACTGCAAGTAAGGTAAAAAACCTTGGGGTGTCATCAGCACCGTTTCCAGTCTGCAAAGCCATGATCTCTACGGAGCTGACTGGGTACCCTTGTTCATCTCCTGGGTGGAAATTATATCTATAAAATAAAAAGGCAAGGCACTGACCTAAAACTTGACCCCAGTGACACAGTCAGAGCCAGAGCCGTCGTCAGTGCGCTCACATTCTCCAAGGGCGGCACCTTTCCACCACCGTGGGCAATTAAAGTTGACCCATGACTAACTGCTGGAAAAGATGACGTTGCACTGCTTGTCTTGTGTCTGAATGGTCATGCGTACAGAAAATAAGTTTACAACCTAGCATAATACTCTGTCTTACTCCTTAATACGATCAAAATAATTGTTTCTACCAATCCAGGACATGGCCTGCTTTCGTTGTCAGCTGCTAGATGCCAGGTCTCTACTGTGGACCACCTAAAAATCTAAATTTCACAGTTTTAAAGTTATTGAACTGGAGTTGAGTTTACCATATATATCATCTTTCTTTGATTAGTTTCTACTGATTAGTTGTCACACCGTCGGCGTTCATCATTTGCCCAGCAGATGAACATCCCTTTAAGATGATGACTCATGTGTTTCACAACTTTGCAAACCCAGCCCCTTACGCTCTTGGAATGCACAGTAGAGAGGAAGCGTCAGATCAAATCAGTTAATAAAGGAAAAGTCTTCCACATCCCACTTCCATGGACATGGCAGAGTTTCAGAATTTCTACTGGATGCCACATAAGAAAAGGAAATTAAAACTGGCTGGAGAGATGTGCTCTGAATAATTTCCACACACAGTGTGTGCAGCGCATCTTTCGGCGGGTGGCGGACCTGATCACGTGAACAGGCTCTCTCCTGATAATAAATACATAGCCTCTCAGCCTACCCAGAGACCCACTGCAAACGACGGCAGCACCAAGACAGCAGCACCAATTAGCATTAATTGGGGCTGTGCTCATCTATTCCCACAGCACATGCCAGCTAAGGCCAGGCTTTGCATTTGCAAATGCAGCCTGCACTACTCAGAGTTAGAAGAGCATTCAAAAATGTAAGCACCCGTGGTCATTCTTCTTTTTTGGTTTGGCTTCAAATTGCACAGGCTCACCTACGACCAGGGTTATTGAAAACAATATGTGTCTGTCTTTTTAAGAGTTTAGTTAGCAACTCTGCATTCAGGCTGTCTGAAAGGCAGAGTTGCAAATTTGATTTTTAGGCTACACTTTTAGCTTACCACAGCTAACTGCACACACATGCACACAAAGAGCCTACCCTCTGTGATCCAACATAATCATTTACTTACTGTGACTAATGCTACTTACTTAGAAGGTAAGCTCCGTAGACTTTCATGGCAAACACTGCCTCTGCAAACAGCCTTCCACCACAGGCTGGGCAATGTCTTGTGCAGAAATACAGTGTGTGCAGCTCATCCCTCGGTGGAGTACAGTCTCAGAGTGGGGTATCCATGGAGACCGAGCCTCCTACATGTGCAGGGCAAGGAAGTTACTCTGCTGGGCACCATAGCAACAGGAGGCAGAGGGAAGGCCAGCCAATCAGGGAAGAGCACAGGAGCTTCTCCCTGGTGACTGCAGCATTTCAAATGGAACCAGCGCCCTCATGAATGGACACAAAGCATTTAAAGAAATACCAGATTGTCAAGTGGAAGTAAATGCCTACACAACAGTCAAGGCTAATCCTTTGACAATGTTGGAATAAAACACTTGGACTCTTTCCACGGTGATTATATCCCAATGGCACAGAAGAAATTACATCAAAACCCCACACATTCCTAAATTTAATGGCAAGCCTATGAGGCTTTGCGGTGAAGGCTTGGTGTGCTCCTTGAATTCCAGCTATTTAAATACGCAAGGCACTTCACAGTGCTGCTAGGAGGGAGAGACAGGAGAGATCCGTAGTGCGGAGGGGAGAAAACGGAATAGGGTGCTCTCTGGGACGACTGCTGGCACATTGCTTCCCAACAGGCTTGCTTAGAGTAAACGCATGCATCAAGCTTCCCCCAAAGCCCTCCATTATATCGGCATAATTGTTACTAAGGAGGCATGCGTGACAAAATAGGACCCTTGTGGGCAAGGGAGTGAGTGGACATTCGAGTGCCTTAAAGTTCTGCTGTTTGGAAACTTGCCTCAGCTCTCATTTTATGAGTGATGACAGTGATCATTTATTGGGCATGTACTGTGCCCAGGAAAATACTGTGATGACAAACCCAGTTTCCTCCCAAACACTGACACCAATTTTTGCAAAAAATACAGCATGGGCGTGTTTACCTCTTAGTGCTGTGCAGAATTTATGGGATGAATAGAGTCTGCTACATATCGAACATATTTTATGATTCTCACAGCAACCCAAAAAGGCTGCATATTCATTATTCCTCCATATTATAAAGAAAAAAATCTCCTTATGTTACAAAGGGCACCCTTCCACTCATCAGCTCCCCTCCCCACACTACTCTGCCGTGGGCCTCATCCACTGTACTCAATGTCTAAATACAAGGGGAGGTGCCTCCTCCCACAGTTACATCCCAGGAAGAAATCCCTTTACCTCGGTGTCTTTCCAAAGTCTCGTATTGTAGTGCTCTCTTTATAATACCTTCTTTGAACAGAGTCCCCATTTCAAAAAGACACACCAGTCTGAACGGACCCCAATCAGTGCTCAGTCGGTCTGCCTTCAGAGGCCAACGGCTAGGGCTGTTTCATAGGAAGCGAGGCAGGAAAGTGACAAGCAGATTCTTAATTATTCCTGTGGTTTGATTCCTCCAGCCCTTTAAAAAGCACTCAAACAGCAATATAGTCAAGGGCCAGGTTGCAGAGATCACAGAAACCCTTGCTAACTGAACTGAGGCATTGAGTAGCTCTGGATAGTGAAGGACACTCAGATGTATCTACAAGAACACAGGAAAACCAGCTGTCCCTATACTGTGCCCAGATGTTGTGACAACCTGCTACATGTCCTCCAATGTCCTTCTTCCATAACAGGTGACTAAGATGTCCTGGGATATCATTGGAAATGGCATGCACCACATCTGTGTCCTGGGAGAAGGGTCCTTTCCCCCTTCTTTCTGCCTGGTGGGTGACAGTCAGTGACATGGCTGCCTACCAGTCTGGATCACCCAGATGCCTACATGCAATTTTGCAAGAGACAGGTACACTTCTATTGAGTTTTAACACTTGTGTTTAGGTGGGTCTCTTTTTATAGTAACTTAACTTGTACCCTCACAGCACTTGTCTTGCAAATGTGCCCCAGGCACAGATTCAAAACTGCTTTCTATCAAACAAATTGGTTGGAAGTGAAGATGGTCTGCTCTGGCAAAGACAGATAAATTGAAAAGTAGCAGTAGCTCTAGACATGAGAAAGAACTAAATTTTTTATACTAACTATGATGAACAAAGTCAATGTTTCTAAATTAATAATAGAGTGTACATATGTTTAACTAAAATAACAAATAAAAACCCATCAGACCCTGACTATTTCATTCATCTCTCTCTAAAGGTTTACTTGAGTTAGCAAATAAAACATTTTAAATCTCATTAGGAAAATGGGACACTTTATACTCTATCATATACATTGTATCCATATACAGGGATGGGCAAAAGTAGGCTTACAGTTGTGAGTACATGAAACACTGAGTCTATTCTATTATTTGTTAGTTTTTGTATTATTTTCCATATGCACCACTGTAAACCTCCTTTAGTCCTACGCCGTGCTTTTCTGTTTTCACTGCCTCCTTCCTAAGCCATCTAAACTTAGTGCATCTGCTTCCAGTTCCATCTGCTGATGGATCCAAGCCCCCAGGTAGCCAGAAGGATCCCAAACATGAAACTTGAATTATGTCTCTATTCTAAAACCACTTCGATGGCGTCCCACCACTAACAACGCGGACCTCACCAGCTACCACTTTCCGCTCCACCCCCGACCCAACCGTCCCTAGGGGTGAAGGAATTTGCCTAATTTCTTAGCTCAAAGGTCATCTCCTAGACCCTCCCTTGCCCCTTCCCAGTCACTGTCTACTGACCTTGCCTTGTTTCACTTGTCACTCTCTGGACTTACCCTGTTTGTCCGCTTGTGTATCAGCCATCTCCCTGTGTTAAAGGCACACTCCATGAGAACAGTCATCCCGTCTGTATTTTTGCTCCTCCACCCTTAACACTTGGAACAACAGTGTCAGCACCCAGTCAGTGCTGAACACATGTACATTGCATGAATGAGTGCAAGCTAGTCAATGTACAGCAGGGAATCAAACCCAGGTTTAGCGGAAAACTTCTACGTGGGGAAGTAAGAGGTTTATCCTTCCTTTAGAAGTATAAAGTCTTCCTTTAAACCCTTACACCGGGATCACCTTCCTGCAAGGCCACAAACATTCCAGACGCTGCATCTGAGAATGTAAACCCACTGAAGCCAGGTTCCTGAGGTGCAACCTCACTCAGCCACACCTGCACTCACGTAGCTTATCGATGCTACAGGTTAGGTGGTGGACGACCCGCTGAATTATCTAAATGAACGCACCATGTTGTTCAACACATAACTTTTTCTCAATACACCTAAATGCCACACAATGAATTATAGTGGCAAAGAAGACAGAGAGATCAGGGTGTATACCCCTCTTGCTCCTTACCGGTCAGGGAAAGGGCGTAGTTTCTTCATGCGCACAGCCTGGGAGTTCCCTCCATCTGGGATCTGGGTAACTCAGCCCTCCCGGTGCCCTGAATGATGTGGGATGGCTCCACGCTGTTGCCAGCGCCAACTATCTCACCATCCCTTGTGGTATCTCCCTAACCATGCCTCTGCCTTTACATGCAGACAGTCCCTTCAACAAACTCTCCTCCTCAGTTAGGAAAAAAGATCACATATCTGCATGATTTATAGCTCTTGGGTTATGAGTTCGTGTGTATAAGAGGTCTCCAAGTTTATGTCTCGCACACTGGCAGCTGATAAATATGTCCGACAATGGTGTGTGGTCCACCGGGGCATCTGCTCCATGTGACAGACCTACAGGGCTTTGTTCTCAACACTACAGCACATAGTGAGCGCCTGGCAGGTGCCCAAATCGGTGGCTAGAACACTGTACGCGCAATAAAACCTAGTGAGCCCAGGACTTGGGTGGCAGCCACCTTCGGGGAGAAGAGGATTACAATTCACTGATTCTCAGGGGAAAACATTCCGGGACCACTTGGCAGCACTCTGTTGCCTGGAGGCATCATCGAAACCCAGATGGGAGAAAGGCGTGAGCACAGGTAAGTAACCCGGCCCTAAAGATAAACTAAGTCTGCACATCGCAGTTCAGCTGGATTTCACTGGTCTGGTTGTCCTCTGCTGGGAGGGGTGACGGACCACGCAGTCATCCACCATGGAACATTCTCTGCTCCATCCTGGGTGAAGATTCCTTCTTTCGGGGTGAAAGTTGCAGAGAGCCATTTCAGTACCAAGGCAAGAGCTCTTGTTTAACTTGACTAAGTCTAATGATCTCTGTTTGCGAAAGCACTTGTGATATAAAGACAAATGCATTTTTGTGGCAGCACGCAAACATTTTGACAAGTAGAGCAAGGACGAGTTCCCAGTTAAGTGGGCAGCACCAAAGACCTTAACATTCCTTCGCTGTTCACCCAGCTCATTGCACTGATCTGCCTCCAAACAGCCTTATGGGTTCAGCTCTCTGTATTTCGTTGAGGTTCCACTAAGGTTCATTGACTTTGTTATCAGCAGTAGCCAGCGTAATCTACATATGGACTGTATCCACTAATTTATAAAAATTGGTAAGAATTGTTAGGGCTATACAAACATTAAAGAAAAATAATATCTGTCCTATGTCAACAGATCTTCCTTGATATTGACTCTCTTCAGATCAATCCTTTGAAGACAGGCTGGACAACCAGTGCAATGGCAGGAGTTAGGAGCAAGCCTACGTACTCTGTTTAAAATCCATTTACCAGCTGTGTGACCTTGGATGAGTTACTTAACCTCTCTGTGCCTCTGTTTCCCCACCTATAAAATAGGAGGTAATGATATCCCTTTCTAGCACTGATATTAGGGTAAAATGAGTGAAGTGCTTGGAATTTTACCTGGGGCAGTCAATGCTTGATAAATATTAGCTAAAAAAAAATTTAAATCTAATTTCAGAGTGTTATCCAAACCCACAGCTACATCTAATATGTCCTTCCAGATATTTTCAGGAGGCTTTCAACCTCCAAAACAGGGCATGGCCTTTACTTAAGGCTGGGCCTAGACGCTGCAACACCTCTGTGTGCAACTCCAAGCTACGAGAAAAATAATGCCTCGCCAAGAATGCAGAAAGCTTCCACAGAACCAGACTCTCCTCTGTGGGCATGAAAAGTTTAGTTTATCTACTCTAGGAAAACCTTTCCGTAATGCTCCAGACGTTTCTCTGCTCCCATCACATACGTCCTTTCCTGCCAACTTCACCATCATAATGACCCTGTTCTAGAACATTCATTACTGCACTGGGAGCTACGAAGCATTTAAACATGTAAATGCATTTTAGTGGGTTTTGGTCTGCTCTTTCACATTTTCCTGTATCCTTCCTCGTCGTCAGCCCGTCAGCTGTCAATGTGTACTCTGCTCCATGTCCTCTCGCAAACCCTCCTCCTGATCGATGTGAACTGGAATAACATGGCACAGTGAATGCTGTTTCAAATAAAACTAAGTTTGGTGTAAGAGAGTCTTAGGGGTTTTCTCATAAATAAAGTGCACCAAACTTGTGACCCATCTATTGTTAAAGCTACAAATGACCATTATTAACATTTACTGAGGAGTTACTTGTGTCAGTTCCCATGCTGGACACTTTAAATTCATTACTCTATATAATCTTCACAACAGCCCATTTTACAGACACTAACCACAAAGTTTCAGGACAAAAACAAGTAACTGAAGAGCACACGGTTGTAAGTGGTGGTATGCTGGACTTGAGAATCTGGTAGTTAGAAAGTGTCCTCCGTCCTCCCCTTTTTTCCCCCGAGATAGGACAAGTTAGGTAACCTGGGGAGAAGCCGTGTCAACTCCAAGCTCTCAACTCTCCTGCAGGTAGCTCAAGTTGTTATAAGAATGGCGTGCACCAGCTAAGCTGTCCAGCTCTCTTGTTTCACAGAAATTTGAAGTGAAAGCGATGCTTGCGATAAGCACGGGAACATCTGTAGGCTATCTGGCCGTGTGGGAAAGAACCTCTATCTATTAAGGAACCAGTGTTGATTAGTCACTAAGCTAGTTGGTACCCTTCTGGGTTTTCTAGCAAATGCCTCTGAATGTGGGAAACAGTTTTGTTTTGTTTTGTTTTAAAGGAACCAAGCCTCTGTTATTGTTGTGAGGTTATTATAGTTCATCTGGCCAGGCCTCCAATTTCAGTAGCCTGGATGGTATCTGATGACAAAGGAATACTAACTTAGTTTGGATGCTGACAAAAATATCATTGACATCTTTCAAATGCAGATTCCAACATTTCAGTCTCTAAATGTGGATTTCTTTTAATCTGACATGACCCCAACTATTTGCTCTTTACCTATCTTCCTTAATCAGGGTGTTGTTGTTGTTTTTCTTTCACATTTTCTAATTACTTGTTTAAATTGTGTAATTGCTTCCTCTGCTCTGGAGAAAGGATTTAGTGCTTCTCTTTATGAAACAATGACACTGAGTCTTTTCATTCTCTGGGGTGAGGTACAGTACTCTGCAAGTAGTAAATCAAGCTGAACAGGAGGCCCAGGAATGTCATTTGAGGTACTAGCAGTAATCCAAACTAGGCCTTTCCTTTCCAAGTGAAAAAACCACTTCAGGAAAACTGACTGCAAACTAAACATAGGAGGAGCACCTGGGAAAAGAAATGTTTCCAGTTCAGAGTCTTCAAAAAGTTCCCAGTTGGAATACCTTTATTCCTTTCCTTTTCCTCTGTACGGTGCCAGATTTATCACACGGTATTTTCCTTCAATTATAAGCTCCCTAAGAGACAGGTGACAGTGAAGTCACCTTGACCACATCTTTCCGACACTCCTCCCACAGGAAACACAAGTCCTTGCACAAAGTGGACACTCCATTTCTCAGTCCAGTATTTACTGGACACCTAACTACTGTATGGCAGACGGCGTATTAAGCTCTGGAGACTCGACTTTAATGTCTGCTAAAGTGACTTGTAGATAAAAGGAAAGCCTAGAGTCATCATCCAACTGGCCTGTAGGGATGCTTGCTTTTACTCTTTGGTGGCAATTTTTAATTAAACATGCACAGGCACTGACAGCAGCCAAATGACAGAAGGCTCACTGTCGCTGCCTCTAAGAAGTTCCAGGAGGAGTCCTGCCTGGAGGAAGGCGGGCATCACGCTGCCTGTGCCACTCGCCCTGCTGGAAGGGGGCAGGCTTGCAAAGACCGCCCTCTTAAGCCTTTCCCAGCAGCCCGTGACATATTTCCCCTTTCCTTCTGCATCGGACAGAGTCAACATGATTGCCCTTTATCGTAATGACCAAAGGGGCATTTCAATAACTCCTTTCTGAGGCGAACCGCAGTTTTCCGGAATCTAGAACAACAAACCTAAAATTAAATGGGCTCACGTTATTTAATGTTCAAGGGCCCCGAGCATCTGTCTCAGAGACACTAATTGCTTGCTATTTTAATAAAGTGGTGTTGGTTCTAATGAGATGATTTATTTTTAAAAAAAGCAGAGTGTGCACACCAAGATCAGTTTGGGCTGAGGAGAGACGGCCACTTGAGGCTAGGGAGGAGATGGGACATTTTAACCTGGCAGCGGTGTCTTCTTGTGGTCAACAGACTATGTCTCTGCATTTGACGAATTTTGGAGTCATCCAAGGGCCTCATTTCCAGGATTTCCTCTCTTCATATTTATGCAACTGACAGGTTTATTCTGCTGAAAGTTCAGAGAACTATAGGTCGTGGTGCAGATTTTCTAAACACAAAGAGCTTATTATACAGAATTGGATCCCATTCAAATGCCTGAGCAAATTTTTCAGTGATGACATTAGGAATTTTAGGCAACTAAAAAACAAAACAACAAAACTTTAGGGATCCCTTTGATCCTGGTTAAATGCAAACAAATAGAAAGATCACAAGGTCCTATCTGTTTACCTGATATCTACACTTATGAGCAATGGAGTTAGAAGCAGTTGACAAAAGTGGTGTGTCAGGGTCTGCCCCTGGGCAAGGGTCATTAGGATCCATAGATTCTGATAGAGGAGATCCATGAAATCTCAAAAATCAAATGCAATATTTTGCATAGGAGTATTCTTCTGGAATGTGGATCCATGGCCTTCATGATTCTCTACAGGTCCAAGATTCAGAACAGCATTAAGAACAAGTGTTCTTGTTTCCTTCCTTCCTTCCTTCCTCTCTTTTTCCTCACCCCCTTCCTTTTTTCTTTTTTTCTGCATTTTCTTCGTAAACATGTAAGACCTTAAACATTCTCAGAAAGATGAGTGGCTATCATTAGCAGGATCAGGGACTTGCTAGGTGTGATTCTTGTGTATACATGTAGAGTTTTAAGTCATATCAATATGATTATTCTTTATTATGATTATCGGGACAAGGAAGGTCAATGATAATCTTAACTCCCATTTAAACTGAGTTTGTTCTCTCTGCACCACACTTGTCTCCTATTCTACCATTTACTTGTATTGTTACCACTATAAGAGGATTTTAGAATGAGTGATGGATATTTTGGTGGATAATATGGGGTGGATAACAAAATTGAAATAATTTCTGGTTGCATTCATAACCTACATTACTTTCGCAAATGAATCTACTTTTTCTTACCAATCCATGAAGCTGACATTTTTTCCAGTACATTTTATCTTCTCAATCCCAGAGTCCACCTTTACTGTTGAGGTCAACAAGTGTTGACTGAACACCCCAATATTCACTGGCCCTGTGTACTAGCAGTTTGATAACAGAGCTCCTGCTCTTCACCATACATCCCATGTGTTAGAGAAGCAGATTCCGTTGGTGATTACTCCCAGGTCAAAGGAAAATTGAGAACATTTCTCCAAAGAAGATATACGAATGGCCAACGAGCACATAAAAACACTCATCACCATTAGCCACCAGGGAAATGTAAATTAAAAAGCACAATGAAGTACCACTTCACACTCACTAGAATGGTTATAATTAAAAAGATAGGCAATAAAGCTGTTAACAAGGAGGAAAGTAGAGAAATCGGAACCGTCATACATTGTAAAATGGTACAGCCATTTCGGGAAACAGTTTGGCATTTCGTCAAAAAGTTAAACATAAAGTTACTCTATGACTCAACAATTTTATTCCTGGATACAGAACCAAGGGAACTGAATACATATTCACACAAGAACATGAACATGAATGATCATAGCACATTATTCATAATAGCCAAGAAGCAGAAACAACCCAAATGTCCCTCAGCTGTGAACGGAGAAACAAAATGTGGCACATCACAACACCTAGGCGAGATGTTCATAGCAGGGGAAGCTGGAGGTAGTTTTGGTGAGAGGGTACCTGGGAACTCCGTATTCCCCACTCAATTTTTCTATAAACCTAAATTTGCTAAAAAAAAAAAAAGTCTATTTAAAAATGTGGTATATCAATATAATAGAATATTACTGAGCCATAAAAAGAGCAAAAGCGCTACAATAATGAACCTTGAAAACAAGAGAGCAAACTCAAAAGGCTGCATGTTGCATGATTCCATCTGCACGAGGTATCCAGAACAGGTAGATCCATAGAGACAGAGACTAGGTTAGTGGTTGCCAGGGCCCCGGGGAAAGGGAATGTGCAGAGTGACTGCTGATGGGCATGGGGTTTTCTTCGGGGGTGATGAAAATGTTCTGGAATTGCACAGTGATGATGTTTGCACAACGCTTTGAATACACTAAAAATCAATGAATTGTACACTTTGAAGGTATGAATTTTATGGTGCGTAAATTATATCTCATTATCTCAAAAGGACAATCGAGGTGAAGGAGGAAGGCAGTTCTTGACTTTGGGTACCGAGGGGAAGCAGTTTTGCCACCTGAAATATATGCCTTTTGGGGAAACATCATTTTTAAGCTGGTTATTTTTAAGAACAGAAGAGGCAAGAAAAGCATCTACCTCCCCCTCACCTATGTAAAGGAACTCGGATAGAAAAATCTGCTAAAAGGAGGGGCACTATCACCTTGGCATAACAGAATCGAAGTGTGGCAGACCTGAGAAACCTGCAAAGTCCGTTCCTTAGAATCCGTTCTGCATCCCATTGTTTCCCAGCCGCTTCACAAGAGTTTGTTTACCAAATGTTTGCTTGTTCTCATCCTGTGAGTTGCCTACTTTCCCTCTGAAGTCCCATATCCCTGCCTCCCTCTCCTTTGTCCACAAGGGCATATAAGCCTCACCTGCCCGGTTCGTCCAGCGGTCTCCTATTCCTAGAGAACCCCCACATGTACATATGTGGTCAGGTTGGTAATTTTCTCCTCTTAATCTGTCTCATGTCGATTTGATTATTAGACCAACCAGAAGAAGCGTAGAAGAAAAATTGTTTTCCTCCCGCACAGGACACAAGGTAATGGTTTTATGTGTCCACAATGGCATGGCAATCTTTACCTCATTGCCCCCATCCTGTGTGTTGAGGGTACCCAACACCCTTTTTACAATATCCATCTTTCTCTTTCATGTGCTGTCTTCCCTGCTGCGTATCATTCCCTTTCTTTTTTATATGATTCCAAGAAGTGGACTATTAGCATAAATTCACCAGGACTAACATTTATGCAGAGCCTAGGGAAGACAGGGGTTCTTTTTCACAGTTTAAGGTGTGCTCTGAGACTAAACAATGCTCTCCTTGGTTGACTAAAATGCAAGATGAAGAATAATCCATTAAGGCGTGCTGTGTGCATCAATTATTCAGGACGAACAAAAGCAGACAGAGATGGAAGAGGACACAAGACCTTCCAGTGGGAAAGGACACCCAACCAAGCCGTGGCTCCGTTGAAATAAAGCTGTCTATAGCTCCTTGCACAATAATGTCACCACCCAACAAAAATAGAGGACAAATGAGGACTCATGCAAGCTACTAATCTGCCTTTTTGGGCTCATAAATATGTATAGTCTAATGGGATGTTAAAGAAAATATGCAATATTGAGGTTTCTCACAATGACAACGCTCATGTCCTTTTACTTTGAAGTTAGAATTTCAGTTTTACTAAAACTATATTGCTCACTTACCTCATATATTTCTGAGATACAAAATATTTATTTATATATCGCAAATTCCCTTTCTAATGTTCATGGCATCCCATCCAATACAATGATCACCATTTCATCTCACAGCTTTTAATATTTTGTAATTCTTGAATATCTCTATACATATAACATCATATTCAAATTTCAATCTTTAAAACAAATAAACTAACTAGGTTAGCAAGTATGCCTAGCCCTAAAGATCTGCAGCAAGATAACCTGTTCTTTGCATAATTTCTGGGCACTTCAGATATTACCAAGTAACTTCTTAACATAATTTATGCTGGAATTAACTATAGAGTTTAAATGTCAGATCATCCAGTTTACATTTTTTTCACTTGGCTCTGTCTTTGCAATACATGCAGGTCACTGTTCTTATTTTTTTAACAATAGTACAGAAAATATTCCACTCTTTGCCCCCACCTCCTTTTTAAAAAACCAGGTGTTTCTGGGTATCAGGTCCAGCATTAGCGTTCCCCGTCTTGATACTCTGATGTTTCACTTCAAATGTGAAATCACTCTGGTCACACCCTGCCGACAACAACATGAATATAAGTGCATTTACCTGGCTTTACAAGGCCTGACTTGGGCTCCTTCTTATATCGCGCTGACTGGACGCTTCCCTCACCAGCCATTCTGATTGTGCATTTCTTCCTGGTAAAGTCTTCATCGCTGCCAGGCGGAAAGCCCACGGGACTGTTTCCAGTGTCCGAGGGCGTCTTCACAGGAGACACTGACTGGCTGCTAGGACAGCCCGTGTCATCTGCAAGACAAGAACCAACGCGTGTTCAGCAAGGAGGAGGAAATCCATGACGGCCAGAAGCGTGCAGCGTCACACACGTGCGTTCACGCACTTGCACTCTGCTTATTAACCCCCAGGGTAACGCCTGTGAATAACTCTCCTCTTATTTTCCAAATTTTGGCCAATCATTTAAACAGAGAAAACAGCAACTATCAAAACAAAACATATTTTAAGGCAACACCTTGTAAATTTTTGGATCATAAATATTTCTGTAACATTCATGTTGTCAAAAGCCAAAGATTTGTCTAGTTTTTCACATTAGGTAGTTTCTTTTTGGGTCATAACTGTCCATGGATTTTTGATTAGGTTAGTTATAAAGACTTCACCACAGCAACTGGAATCATTCATAGGAACTCTTCCCAGGTGTCTTGTGTTAGCAAAAAAAATTGCTTCAATATTATTGACCACATCCAGTTTCTGATCACTTGGCCCATGATTTCATTAACAGGGTGACAGATAAGACAACCAACATGAGGAGTTCAAGCAAGCATTGAGAAACAATCTTGTTTTATTATACACACCGAACCAAAAATATGTGAATCGGAGATTGTGCTGTGTGGAGTAAACAGATGAAATGACAGTGATAGTCAAATTAGAAACAGTCCCTTAACTTTCAAGTTTCAGCTAATTACCACAGTCATTATTATAAATTACTATGCCTGATGTGCCCTTGCTGGTGCGGGTCAGTTGGTTGGAGCATCATCTGCAGACTGAAAGGTCACGAGTTTGACCTCTGTCAGGCATACACCCAGGTTGTGGGTTCGATCCCCAGTCGGGGTGTGAGTGAGAAGGCAACCAACCGATGTTTCTCTCTTTTACATTGATGTTTCCCTATCCCTTTCTCTCTCTCCCTCTTTCTCTCTCTTTTTCTTTCTTCCCCATCCTGTCTCTCTAAAAGCAATGAAAAAATTTCCCTGAGGATAAAAAAGTATATGTATGCATGACACGATGTGACCTGTGAAGACGCTTACTAAGCAAATAGGAATGTTGTATCGCTGACTCCTGTAAGTGCTTTCCATATTAAATATTTATGAAGTTGGTTACTTCATTTGTACTTTGATGAGGAAAACTGCATGGGAATTTAATGCAGATGGATATTACTTAAAAGTATGTCCACCCAAGGTAACCAATTAATGATAATTTTCATTACTAAGTATATCTTTGTTATACAAAAATATTTTAATGCAGAGTTACCTTGGAAACTAGTTAGACAAAAAAAATGAATAGACATTTAGTATGAATAACTTCTAGAGAACTATTCAACTTTTATGAATATTAAAGGAACTAAAAATAATTTGCCATCTATGAAAGACTATCTTAAAACTTGATAGATTGAATAAAGACAGAAATAGAACTAGGCCTGAATAAAATATATTGATTGCCTGAATTTAGAATCCATTTGAAAAAGAACTGCCATTGCTTCATTTTTGGCCTTTATTTCAATTTTTATTATGAAATATCCAAGTTCCTGGAACAAATGAACTTGGCACTGGTAAAAGGGTTTATTTCTCCGAAAACCCTTTTCTGACTTTGGACATATTGAGTGTGCATTGGACCTCAACAGACCATTTCTAGACGTGAATGGTGCTCAGTGCGTTGTTCACGCCTTCTGTCTCTGCTGCAGTTTTCAATGTGCGTGTTCTTCCTGAACTCCCGAAGAGACTGGCCCTGAATTACAGGGGACGAGAGCCCCTCTCGGCTGCTACTGCTAGGCGATTTCATCACTTATCATCTCTGCCTTTCTCTTGTATTTGCATGTCCTATGCTTCATCCCAAAGAAAAGAGCGCTCCTCTCCAAAGGTGCAAGGCTGCTAATTGCTCAGACCATCCCAGCACCCTGACAGGGCCAAGCAGGCCGGCACCCTGCCTCAGGAGAGCCTCTCTTTCCTGATTCCTCTCCCAAAGCAGATAAAACCCCCCAAATGAGGTGTAATCATTCAAAATTACCTCTTGCCTTTAAAATCATTCCCTTATGAGTCAGTTCCATAAAATCCTTCTTTTGAAAGAGAAATGATCCAAATAAATAAAAGTCCATGCTTCAGATTCTCTGCCCTAAAAAGTAACTGTTTTTCTTGAAAATGCTCAGACTCAAGGGGTCATTAAACATTTTCCAGTATTGAGAAACAATGTCAACATTACACTTTAAATAAAGAGAAAGCAAACATGTTTTGTTTAGTTCTATGATCATTTTGCTAAAGTTACATAGGAAAGAGTATGCACCGTGTTTTCAGTACGAGTAATTTCAACGATTAAGTGCTGGGGTCTTATTAAAAATTGGGGACTGAAATTATTTATAGTCAGGAAGGCAGGAGCAATTTTTCACCTGGCATGTGGGCCCCACCTGTCGCTAATATGCACAGCCAGCATTTCCAGGGACAGGTATTGAGAAGATGGATACCTCAGTAAATGTTTTACTTTAGTTATCTCGTACAGCATTTGAACCACTACATGAACTAGGGTTCGCCCAGCATCTCTTACCTGTCTAATATTTTGTTTCATATTGAGGAAGAAGCAACAGGAATAGAAGACATAATCTTTCATTGGTTAAACAAATATGTATCAAGCCTGGCACTGCAGTAGCCCACAGGCATTACACCCAGTCCCCACACTGATGGGATTTATAAATAAGCCAAAATGCAAGTGATATTTAGTATTGACTGGTCAGCCTAGTAAGGCAAATCCGTATCCATGAAAATTTGTGAGTTATCAGAGAAGCTGGGACATTTGCCTGTTTTGTCCAACAGAGGACTGTAGTTTTGGAAAGAGTGGGGCCGTTCATTTTCCTACTGCAGAGGGTACACATCAAGTTATGCGGAGTAAGACCAGAGCAAGGGCCACCGAGCTGCACAGACAGAGGGCCAGCTTGTCCCCTGTGGAACCTGAAGCATTTTCCTCTGTGCAGCACTGAAGAAGTGGTGATTTTTCTTCAACCGGTCACGCTTAAGGCCCCTTCTCCGCTCTCCCCCTTCCCTCTTCCTCCTCCTTTAAATTTCATGGTCCCAGTTGGAACCAGACCACCCATCCAGACGAAGACAGTCCCCCTTTCCAAAATTCTATGTAAGATATCCTTCATTCACATTTACTCCAAGACTCTAAGAATAGTGAAGGCAATTTATGTTCCTTGGCTGTTCATGTCCGATATTACTGTGCGCCAAACCACATGGGGACCAAGCACATGTTAAAGAGATTCATGTATTAAGTCTGCTCTGGTTAAACCCTTTGAGTCCGCCTTGACTCCCAAATCTGTCCTGTGGAATCCACAGATTTCTGAGCACAGTGTTTATAACTATAGCTCTTGTTGGCTATGTTAGTATAAACAAATGATCAATGACAGAAATTTCTATTATGATACGAAACTGTTTCTTGCGGGAAATGGCAGGAATCCTGAATGATCTACCCCAAAAGTGTGGGGCGTTCCACATTTTCAGAAGAATGCCAGAGAAAAGTAAGAATGTTTTGCTCCGGTTTTGGCATAAAGGAAGCTTTGCTCCGAGGACTTTAGGAAAAGGCGGCAGAAGCCTGTCTGCACTGGAGAGGGAGGAGTTTTTCTTTCAAAATACAAAGAAGCATGTGTGCACGCACATTCACACACCAAGTCTTACATTGTTGAGTTTTTACAGTTCTTTTTCTATTATTCGTGGTTAAGTCTAACTCCCCTACACACACGTACACACACCCCCTGGAACCCTGTTCCACATTTTACACACTGTGTGATCCATTTTGAAATATAGGAGATTTCTTCATGGGGTCAACAACTTAAAATCCCACTTACAAGGGCCCAGGATGGCCACTGGTGAAACTCAGGAAGCAGTGGCCCTCATCAAGGCCACACCTAGTTGATCGCAATCTACGGAGGAGTCTCATTTACATGTCCTCCTTGATTTACAATAAGGAATGGGCTTTTTGGTGTTGTTCTTGTTCGTTTGCTTTGAACCTGTCACCTCGCAGGATTGAAAATAATAGAAAGAATATTCCCAGATCCAGGAAGCCCCAGAAGTTGAGGCTTAATAACTAAAGTGCTGTAAGAACTATGCCTACTAACTGTTTTCCAAATTGTTGTTAAGGAGGAAAAAAATTAAGGTCTGTAAAGACAAATGGGAGAAACAGCATTGATTATAATTTTGTAGCCTAGAATTCATTATAAAGTTATCTATTTTTCCTCTTTGCATACATTACAGCTCTTTGAAAATATGGGAAATAATCACTAATTATCCACTTAACAGTTCTAAAAAAAGTGTGTATTAGTATCTTATAAAATACTTTGAATCTTATTTTAAATGTATTAAAGGAACTTACTAATAAAAAGAATCTGTTGGGATTGTTAGAATTTTAGCTTATATTTTCTATTATAAAAGTAATAACTCTCATTGTGAAAATCTGGAGCACAGAAAAGTACAAAAAGCTAAGGAAAAAAATGAAGAGATAGTATTTTCCTATAATTGTACTACCAAGAAGAAACATTTAACAATTTGGCATATTTCTTATTGATCTTTTCTTAAATACATATGGTTGTTCTGGTTGCTTATTTTTTGTTTTGTTAAAGTTTCAACCCATATTATAGACAGTTTCATTACTCTGTTACTGAAAATGTTCCCTGGAACTTGTTTCTGGAAAAAAGCGATTAAAGACTAACAAGAACCACTCAAAGGGGCCCCAGTTGGCCAAAGATGGAATAATTTAAGCACGAAAAAGAATAATAAATCCAACTGACTGATAACTATTGGATATTTTGAAAAATCTATGAGTTCATAGTCATACCAAAAAGCAAAACTAAAGAGAAAAATACCCCTTTCACTTACAAGAATTCCAACCTACTGGAAATCACTGGATGTGACCCAGGGACCAATTCTTTATGTTGAAATATGACAATTAAAAGGAAAGAAAAGCTAGCATATATTCCAGTTATAAAAACTGGTTCCTATACAAACTATATTTCAGTATATTGATGTTGTAAAATTCTTCCTCACAACACACGCACTTCTTTGTGTTTTAAAAAAAAACTCCTTCCTTCCTTCCTTAATGAAAGATGGAGTAGGAGAAATAGTTATCATTTTGTAATTATTTCTAATTAAATTTTCTAGGCAACAAGCATAATCGATAGAGTAGAAGGATCAGTGCCTATTAAGTGTTCTTAGCATGACCAGCGGCAGGACAACGGACATACGCTGTCCGATGGGATGATAGATGAAGCGCACGACACTCTCCATAAGGCGTTCTTGCCACAAAAAGTTATCCTTGAACTGATCCAACTTTGAAAGCTACTGCCTACCTTATAGAATACATGAAGAATGGTGTCATGAGTTAAATCAGGGCTTGGCAAACATCACCCTTTAGGCCAATTCTAGTTCGCAGCCTGCTTTTGTAAACTGTATGTTACTGGAAACAGCCCTGCCCAATCCTTTACATGACATTTGCTGTGGCTTTCAAGTTCACAATGGCAGAGCTGAACAGTTGTGACAGAGATCATCTGGCCAGCAAAGGTGAAAATATTCACCACCTGGCTCTGTACTGAAAAAGCCTGCTGGCCTCTGGGTTAAATGATCCATGAGGAAGCAGACACTTTGCGACAGTTGGGGCTATTTCAATGTTCTCTGTCATACCAAGGAATTACGGTAATTGTGCGAGTGGTTGAAAATGGCACTATGATTACGTAAGCAAATGTTTATTTTTTAAAAGAAAGGACTGCATACTGAGGTATGTAGGTACGCATAAGATGGCCTGATGTCTGGAGATTTGCTTTAGAATGCTTCAGCAAAGTAAAGAAAGAAAAGAAAAAGGGGTTAGATGTAGCAAGTGTGATAATACCTTGCTATTGCTTAGTCCAGATAAAGTAAATGAGCAGCATATTGGGGTTCACTGCAGTATTTTCTCTGTTTTTAAGTATGTTTTACAAAGTTTGAAAATATTTAATTTCTCAAAATCATTAAATGAGTAACTTTAAAATAGATATGAATGCAACATTGTTAAAAAATCAATCTCTTCTGGGATATTTCAGGTTGTTTCTAACTTTTTCACTATTATTAAATTGCTTTAATGACATCTTTACAGGTAAGTATTTTTTTGATTACCTTAAATAATTTATCTCTAAAATTAGTGGAATTACTAAGTCTTCCAAGTAGTTTAAGACAACTTACACTCCTATACTGTTGTTATGAGGGTATCCCACTTATCAAATTATTGCCAGTATTGAATACTATTTTTGCTTGCATTTTTGTCAATAATGAAAAATATATCTGTGATGTTTTAGTTTGCATGAATTTAGTTATCAGTGAGGCTGACTGTCTTTCACGTGTTCATAGGTCTTTTTCCTTATTCTATGAATTGTTCATATCCTTTGACAATTTTTCCATTGACGAGTTTAATGATTCCTTATTGACTGTAGGAAATCCTTGTCCGTGAAAAGCATCAGCCCTTTGTTATATCTCATCTGGTCTGTTGTTTGCTTTTAACTTCATGTGTTTGACTTTCAAACATTTTTTATTTCCAGTTGTCAAATCTGTCCATATTTTTTTGTGTTTTCTTCTAATGCTTCAATGCTTAGACTGTTTTTCTTTACTCCAAGATCATTTAAATACTTACTTATTCTCTCTTCTATACTTTTATAGCTTAACTTTTCATTAAAATTAAGTCCCTTTGGAATTCACTTTAAAATGTGGTATGAGGTTCATAGTAACACTACGTTTTAAATTTTTTAAGAAATTTTTCTTTCCATATTACTGTGCAGTGCTTTCCTGATGAAAATTTGAAAGCAATGCATAGTTTTGCAAAGTGAATGTAAATGTCCATCTATATTTTTAAATTCTACATCTCAAAATTCTAGGATTGTCCAAAGTGTGTGTTACATGATTTTTTAATATTCAACTGAAAGGCCTAACCGCCAGGGCTACAAAACACATTTGGGGGCAATTATGATGACTAACCCCTATTTACGGTCCTTGCACCAATTACACACAAGAATAAAACACTGGATTCTAAAGATTGCAAATAAAATAATTCTTCAAAATCAAAGAAACATCTCTAATACTTTGGGGCCCAACTTTTTTAAATTTAAGCCTCAGAGCTCATTGCCGAACCAAACAATTCCAGAAGACATAATTTAAAAAAACATCAGGCAGAGGAAAATGTGGTTTTGTGCCATAATGTCTTGAAACATTCAGTTATGGTTTGATGCTGTTCGATGTTCAGTGGCATATTTGGAGGAAAAATCATTGCTATTTTAAGGAAACACTACTTAAAGCTATGGAAATTTAGCTGATTCTCATGAATGACGGAAGTGTTTACAGACTACTTATTCATCCATTCAACTACTTATTGAGTATCTACTATGTGTCATATACTGCCATGGTGTTATTATTCTTCCTGCTCTGGGTACTGACAGTTTTTTGAGATAGTCTGATGAGGACAAATAAAATGCCACACCTTAAACTCATCGTTAATATGAATGCTGTGAGACACCACAAACCACCCAAATGCAGAAAAGAGGTAAGAAAAGTACTCAAATGCACTGAGTATAGGTACAAAAAGTAACATTTATTAAGTAGTTATCATGTGGGAAGAACACTACTTTTATCATATAATAATATCTTATTTTATAGGTGGTAAACTGAGGCCCAGAGAGGTTAAGAATTTCAGGCACACATCTACTAAGTGACTCAAGATTCAAACTCAGGTTTGTCTAAGCTTTATAAAGTCCTTGTTTTTCTAACTACCAAAAGCTAGCTGTTTTCTAAGTTTTTCTACATGTTTGTTCTCAGAGGAAACAGCAGCAATTCTGGGAATGCTCAAATTAAAAACAGACAAAAGGAAGCTGTTAAAAAGGAGCCATCCCATAATAAGCAGACCACAAACATCTGAGGCAAGAAACTCTTTCTAGATGTCTCCAGTTTTCCAATATTCCTGCTTTAACGCAGTAACCATATAATGCTTGCCATTCAAAGAGTTTTGCATTCTGTGTTTCCAAAGGCAAAATTTGAACTTCTATTCCTTTATTTAATTGTAGCATCTTTTTGGAGTGAAAATTCACAAGTCTACAAGGTGCTATACTAATTTCGCTTCAGTATTATGTAATACTACCTAATTGCCAATGTTGAGGTGTAAGAATTTCATTCTTCTGTCTATCCATCTATCCATCCGTCCATACTTTCCACAAATAATTACTGATTTCCTGTTGTGTGCCAGGTAGTCTTGTCAATACTGGAAATGTAGGAATGATCAAGACTCTAAGATCTTTGTCCTCTAGGAGTTCACATTCTAGTGGGGGAAAGAGACAGTTAGTGAACAAGTTAAAAAAATAAACACAGAGAAGACATTTTGACTGTGATATACTGTTAAAGAATCAAACTGGGTGATATTATAAACACTGGCGAGGTGGGAGGTGGGACGGGATGCTACTCCATCAGACAGTTGTCAAGGAAGGCCCTGAAGAGCTCATCGGAGCTGAGACCAGAACATGAGAAGAAACCAGCTATGGAAGAGGCGTGGGAAAGAGCTCCAGGCAGTAGGAACAACAAGGAGTTTGGTGCACTGAGGAAACTGAAAGGAGTCCAGGAAGGCTGCTGGGGAGAAAACGGCCAATGATGAGCTTGAAGGGAGTAGAAGCCCAAGTAAGTACGGGACTGCGGGCCAGGAATCCGAAGTGGCTCTGAAGTGCAGGGGAAGCCGTAGGATGCGTTAAGCAGGAGATGACAACAACTTGGTTTGTGGAGAAGAGATTGCATTAGTTATAATATATCTCGCTAATATGAATACCATCCCACTGTGCAGAGGACTGTAGTACTAGCACTAGCGTTTAGGCCACCTGCTGAGATCTCAGTAAGTGGCAGCGCCAGGACAGGAATCAAACAGGCTAAGAGCGGAAGCAAACAAACCCATGAGAAGGCCACAGCCATCACAGGCATGTGAGATGGTGGTTTGACTAGGAGGTAGTACTGAAAATTGAGAAAAAGTATATGGATTTGGGATAGATCTTGAAAAAGTAATTGAAAGCCTTAATTTACACCAGTGAGAAATAGGAAGGAATCAGAATGTCTTCTAAATTCTTCACTTAAACAAAGAATATGGTGGTTATTTCTGAGTTGGAGAACAACGTGTGCGTAGGGGGTGAAACCAAGACTTCTGGTTTTGATGTGAAATCTGAGGCACCAATGAATTATCCACCAATTTGGAGATTATCAAATAAGCATCTGGATCTGTGAGCCTGAAGCTCAAGGCAGAGGTTGGGGAGCATCGCCATGTTACCGGTGAGGGATTTACAGATGGGCGCCCTTGGGGAGGGCAGGAAGAGAAGAGGGCTGAGGATTGTGACCTGGGCGCTGTGACATCGTGGGGACAAGAGGTGGGGGTGAAGCCATCAAAGTGACTTAGGAGTGACCTGAGAGGCGGAAGGAACGCTCAGAGGGGTGGGATCAAGCCAAGGAGAAAAGTCTTTCCCAAGCTAGGAGCTTGTTCAGTTTTGTCGAATGCTGCTGAGAAGCGGAGGGAAATGAAGGCAGAGGAGAGAACGGGAGATTTGCCAGTGCAGTCACTCTCCTGCTTAACAAGGGCAAGTTGGAGACAGGACTTTGCAGAAGTCTGGCTGAGAAGAGGAGCAGAGAAATGAGAGGGCAGACACAAGCTGACGAGGGGCCAAAGGAAGCTTATTTTCTTCGAAAGATGCACATACTTGCACCCATGTGTGTGCTGATAGAAATGAGCATCTGTGTGGATGGCAAATCAAATAAAGCACCCCCACTAAGGCATGCAGCCAACATCTATACAAATACAGTGGAGAGTGAAGTAATTATTTAATCAACGCCTTCCTGGTTTCTTGGAGACAAAATAATCATTTCACATACAAACATTCCTGGGATTTCCGAGCTATTTTGAAGCTTTGAGTGCTCCCATAAAAGTCATTCAGGTACAGCGCCCCCAGCAATGAGACAAAGTAAAACGGAATGAAGTGAGGCAGGGCTCCATTTTTTGCTAGAACTCTGCACTCTCTCTGAAACGAGGACCTCCCCTTGGTTTTCTACCAAGCATCAGCCAGGTTGCTTGATTTGCATTATCAGCCAAAGGAGAAAGAATTTGTACAGGGAAAAATATCTTGGTCCCAATATGAAATGTAGTATGAGTAAGGAATCTAGGCATCTGTCTGGTTTTGGGGAGGGAGTTGCTGATGCTGAATTTGGGAAACAGGGTGGCTCTGTCATCACCAGAGACAGGTGAGCCTGGCACAGGTGAGGGGTACAAGCTTTAATTTCTCTGGCCCTTTCTTTCATAGAGTGTGACCTTTCCCAAGTAAGCATGTTACTGATACTTTTGACTTTCTTTCTCCTTAGCAATACTAGTTTATTTGCAGTTTCCAAGCCATGCCTTTTCAAAGACTCAGTGTTTTTGTTTGTTGTTAGGTTCCTTGGCAAGAGAAAATGGAGAAGAGGGAGAGGAGAGGCTGGGAGAACTGGAGAGATAGGAAGGAAAGAGAAGAGAGAGACAAAGACAGACGGGAAAGTTCTCTCCTGAAAACCTTACACCAAGAAAACTCCAAACCACTCTAAGGTCACCCGAGTTACCGTTGGCTCCCTTATAGCCATGTAAATATTCCTCCCTTCCTTCTATTTTTTCTCGCATTGAGTATCTGAAGACAGTAATGGTCAAGAGGGCTACAAATGGGAGAATGCTAAGGAAAAACAATGTTCACTACAGAGTCTCTGTGATTGCTACATTTTGTTTTTTTTTCTATTTGGAGAAAAAAAGACTTTAGATAATACATGTGTATCATGGCATTTACTTCTTTTTCTTTTTTCCAGAAAAGAACAAAGAATGGAGAGAGAGAAAGAGGGAACACACTCAGAAACAGTCTAATTCCAGGGACATTCATGAAACGAACTCCTGATTTTTGTAAGTTAGCCTCACAGAATAAATGTCCATCCACAGAAGAGTGGCTGAATAAGCAACGGCCCTCTGTGGAGCAGCATACGCACCGGCACAGCCATGGGTGGGGGACTGCCGTGCACTGGCCTGCAGCGACAGGTACCGGGACCGCCTGCAACACGCATTCCCAGACAGGAGTCTCGTCAGTACCATCCACCACTCTAGTCCCCAACTAGGATTGCTCCCTTGCCCGCAGCAGGTGTTCAATAAGTATTTTCTTAATAAATGGACAGAAAGGATCACAGATTAATATAGCACAATCTCACTTTGGCAAAAAGCAAAACAGAATAAATCCTATAAATGTGATGACCTCCACTCTGACATACGTGTTTGCCCATTTCTGTTACATTTGAATTAGAAAATATATGATAACAGGCATTAAAGAAACACCTCAGAATAAATAGATGGGTAGGTTAAGATGCACCTGGCTCAAGAATTCTGAGGGTTAGGTCAGCGGCTAAGAGGAGGCCTACCCGCACAGTCACCTACACCAAAGTGCAGAGAACAATGGCTGAGCAGGCCAGGAAGGAGGAACCGCTGGGAAGTTCAGCAGAGGGAAGAGTGGAAGGATGTGTTTCTACAAGATGGGGAGAGTGCTGGAAGAGCCCACCTGATGAGCACTGGCGCCACTGGGATGCAGTCAACCTGAATGATTGGCCTCCTGGAGCCTGATAGTGGGACCCAGGAATGACAGTGGAGCACCTGGATGTGACACAGGCTGTCCAGGGGTGTGAGAAGCAGCTGGGTCAGGAGTCTCTTTGCTCTGGCAGAGGAGGGGCTAGATTGTGTATGCAAAGCAGGAGAATGCCGCGCTCAGCGGCAGGGGCGGTTCAGGGCAGTGACTGCGCCCAGGAGCTGGCAGAGCCGCAGTCTTGCATACCTGAAGTGCTCTGAGGCTCCCTCGGATTAGTGGGAGGAGACTGGGGCTTCCTGGGAGTCAAAAGCACCTCGGTGTAAGGTGGGTGGTGGCTAGTGTCAAGTCAGAGTCCTGGGAAAGTAGGTGTGTGGCTTTGTGCTACATTCCTTCTTGACTTTAAACTGGGCTGCTGATTTTTCTCGCGGTTTTCGTTAGTGGAGCATTTTCTGATTTTCTTAGCAAGAGATTTCTCTTTTGGCCACCCATAGCACTGGAGGGCATGGTTCTATTATGGAGATCATTATTTTTTGCTTGACAGGAATTTCTCAGGTCAGGATTGTCATCTTCATTTAATAAACCTATTAAGTTGAGTACTGGGTATGGCTCTAAGCTGCCTTATTTCCCCAACTATCAAGATAGTTTTCTACTCTCAACAGATTTTATTAAATGAATGAAAATACATCACTTGTCCTGTTCTCATAATTGTGCCTTCTATTAAAGTCCAACAAATACTTATGAAGTAACAGTTACATATCAGGTATGATTCAGGCAACTATACTATTCCTGCCTTCACTGGGGAGTCAAGTAATTAAATATGAAATTTGAAAACCAGGTCATGTGGTGTGAGAGAGGAAGCATACAGAAGGGACACCTAACCCAGAAATGTGTCCTTCAGCTACCTACCTTAATCTATAGACATACTTACCTACATAGGTGACCTTTGAATAGCATGGCTTTAAACTGCTGGGCTCCATTTTTTACATTTTTTCCCCAGTAAATATACAGATGGCCCTCCGTTATCCCTGGCTTTTCAGTTCCCAGGCCAGTATTCAACCCACTGAGCCACACCAGCCAGGGCTTATCCCTGGATTTTCTATCGGCAGATTCAACCAACCTCAGATCAAAAACAGTATTTTGGATCCATGCTTGGGCATCTACACTTGCGTGGAGCTGACTGTATGCATTGTTCTAAACCATTTTTATATAAAGGACTTGATCTTCCATGGATTTTGGTATCTGAGGGGGGCCTTGGAACCAGTCTCTTGCAGATACCGAGGGATGATGACAGTTAAGTTTGGGGAAGTCTTAAGTTATATATGGAATTTCAACTGCACAGGGGTTGGTATCCCTAACCCTTGCGTTGTTGTTCAAGGGTCAACTGTATTCACATCCAGCCTTCCTTTTCTTCCTTATATGTCTTTTTTTGTATCATTACAGTGATTGTTTCTCTACTATTTTCAATATCTCTTTCTCTGTTTCTTTTTTATTGTGTATAAAAACCTTATCAAAATACCTGTCATTTGATAAACACCCTATTTTTACTATACATGCAACACTTTAATTTCTTTTTCAGTATTTGATGATTCTAGAGAGAGAGAGAGAGAGAGAGAGAGAGGAAGGAAGAAGGGGGGAAGAGAGAGAAAGAGCTAGACAGAGTGAGTAAGAGACAGAGAAAGAGATGGGGAGAAATGGAGAGAGAAACAGAGAGAGACATGGGGGGAGGCATTGATTGGTTGTCTTCTGTATGTGCCCCAGCTGGGGACCAAACCCACAACACAGGTGTGTCCCCTGACCTGGCACCCAACCTGCAACCTTTTGGAGCAGGAGATGATGCTCCAACCAATTGAGCCACACCAGCCAGGTGCAATGCCTATTTTCTCTTTTCCATCCCACTTAGGCTTTTTTTAAAAAGCTGTCTATACTCTATTTGTCACTTCCCATTCACATCTCAACAGGATGCAATTTGGATTCCATCCCCAAAGTTCTCTGGGACTGTTTCTGCCTAAGATCCCTGATAACCTAATAGTCTTCTCCCCGAGTCCTTTTCAGTGCATGGCTAATCCTGCGGTGACCTCTGAATCTACTGGCTACTTTCCTCTTGAAAGTCTTCCTTCGAGATTGGAGACACTTGTTCTCAGGTGCCTTGGCTTCCCTTTTCTGCCTCCTCTTGCTTTATCTTAGAGTTCTAGGCTGGGCCCTCTGGTCTTCACCCTGCATGCACTCCCTTAGGGCATATCAACTCCTTTAACTTACCTACCAACATCTCTGACTTCTCTTCACTCCAGGCCTTTACCTTTACCCCAAATGCCACAAAACCTAATTTGAGCTCATCAACCCAACTCAACGTCCTTCTCCCCAGTCCTGCTACTCCATCCATGCTCATTCAGTGGGAACTTAAGACATAATCCCTTTCCCTTCCACTTGCATTTGGTGACCAAGACCCATAGGCTCTAGCCCCTCATCTTCATACACATCATTCTATCAGTCTTCACTTAGACTGCCACAGCGGCCTTCACACCAGGCAGGACCCCCACATCAGTTCCTGCTCCTCCCAGCCACTGTCCGACACATAGTCAGAAAGATTTTTCTAAATTATAAATCTGGTCATAACTATTCCCTACTGAAAACCCTTCACTGGCTTGGCACGATCTTTATGAACTACACCACAGCAGCCCGAGCCATATCCCACTACTTATGTCTGCTACTTTGCCTACAGATTGAGTTAAAAAGCTGAGCTTCTAAAGTTCTGAGGAGTGCTAGAAGGCATTCTGCATACCATCCAGTTCTCGAGTGCCCCTCCCCCACTGTCATCCATCCAGGCAGCCCCACTCTTCCCACTGCTACTCCACACGCCCTGTGTGCACCCTCGGTCTCATGGATCTCGGCCCTAGCACAGCACACAAAGCCTCTCCCCAGTGGACCGGCCCACCTTGCTAATCTCACATCATGGTCTTAACTCAGGCCCACTGATGCCAAGGCTCATGCTTATCCACTCCACCACACTAATTAGTGTTACTTCTTTGAATCCTTGGGCTTATGTATGAAATGTGAGAGGACAATGCAATAATAAATGAAGCAACAAACTCAAACCACAAGGAAGGAGTGTGTGTGGAGTGGGCGTGAGTAAAAGGGACAGGGAAAAAAGAGAGTAAAGACAGCTGCGTGGGAATCACATCCGAAGATTTGTTCTCCATTTACTTTGGTGCCAGGATAGGATGGTAAAATATTATGTTTTCCCAGTTTCTGTGTTTCTGTCATCTTTGTAGCCTTGGCACATTTTCTGATCCATGGCAGGTATTAAATAAATGACTTTGGGATGGTACTTTTTGTGGAAGTTTGCGAAACAATGAATGTCTTGCTCCTCCCAGGCCAGTTTCTCTCTCTCTTTTTTGTCTCTTTCAGTATACCCACTGGCTGTTTAGGGTACACTCATGGTGTACCCAGTATACCCACTTTTGGTAGTCCCCAAATCATCCTAATATCAAAGAAAGAAAATGCAAAAGAATAAAAAACATAGCTTGAAATAGTAAATCCAGAGAGAGCATTATATAGAAAAATAAAGGAAGAAAATGTTTTATCTTCCCCTTTATTTCCCTACCATTTAACCACAAATTAAATCCACTATGTAAACATCAATAATATTATCATTAGGACTAATGGCATAGGAATAGTAAATAAACAGCGAGAAGCTGTAATTTCCAAGGACTATGCAGGCATTTTCCTTGTCTCAGGCCTAGCCAGCCACCACCTCCACCACCTTGACCCTCATTCATCTGCTGATGCCCCTTTGGACACACCCTTTGCATTTTTTGTACAGAATCTCCAAACACACATGGACCACAAAGCAGTGAGGCTGACTTCTGGGGCCTTAAGAGTCATCTGGAAAACCTGTAAAATACAGATTTCTGGGCCCTCCCACTCTGAGATGATACAGTGGGAATAAGTCATCCACATTTTAAAAGCATTTGCCTGAGGATTTCATACTTCAAATTAAGAAATATTGTCACAGAGATGAGTATTTTAGAACATAAAAGATGTTCACATTGAGTCCCATTATTTGCTTTCAGGCATGGTCCAATTCCACCATGATTACTTTCACAGTCACTGGTGCTAAGTAATTTTTTTAAACTAAATGTCAAGAAAATCTTGCTCTTGTCCTCCTAATTGCAGTTACCACATCCTCACAGAAATAGTGCCTATGTACCCTTCATTTGTAACCTATTTTATTAGGTACTTATTTCTGTGACCGAGGCAGCTAAGCACCTGAAATATACATTATGCAGCTGTGCCTAACTTCTATCCTCATTAAAATGATACTAAAGTCTCAGGGTCTTTTTTTTCCTTTCTTCACAGCGGGTTGGCAGTCATTCAATTATGCTGTAATTTGGTATTGCAGTTCACTTTACTTTAAGCGGTTCATCTCAATTCTGTTCATTATGTTCAAAGGCTTACTCTATCCAGATGCCAAGTTTCCTCCACTGGACAAAAGCAGAGCAGAAATATTTCTGCTTGGCAAGGCCTGGCAAATTTTTGGAGGCACTGTCATGCCATGCAGAGCACTAGTCAGGTTGTAATTTGCCTTAATTGTCCTTCCCACAAACAGCAGCAATGATTACCTCTCAGTCATGGCACTCAACGAAGGATTTCTTCACAGCCACTGCACCAACCAAAACACTTTCTGCAAACACTTTCCTTACTCAGGATTAGACAGCAAAGACTCTTGGGTTCTGATCACTGAGCAGATTGACAGGGTACAGAGTTCTTAATGGGTTAAGTCACAAACTTGCATGTGTACCTGTGTGCGCAGATTAGAAACACTGAAATAACTCAGAGAAATCACTGGTCTCCCATAAAACCACCAGTGTTCTATATGCATAATCTGTTCCACCTGCCACGTTTACAAGGCACCCCAAGGAGAACTAGCTTAAAATCCAGCAATCCATCTGCTCCCAGTTCTAAGGGGCAATTATTGCCTCAACTAAGCAAAGAGGAATGCCCAGCATGCTGCTAACCATGTCTGGTGACAGATGTATGTGACTGACTTACTCACCCTGGTCATCAGCTTTGCTAATAGTGGCTGGAGTCCTGGTATGATGACAAACACAATTAACTAGCAGTAAAAAAGAGGGGGACAAAAATGGACCTGGATGCAATGAGCCACACCCAGGACAGAAATCATACATATGGGTTTTATCACTTCTCATGGGTATGTTAAAACAAGAAACACAGGCAGGGGGTTTGCAGAAGAAAAGAGAGGGAGACATTAGGCTGAAATATTGGTTAAAATGATTAAAAATAAAAGGAGGGACATAGGAGCAGGTGTTTTATTACTAGTAGCTGTACTTCCTTATGTACTCTCTTTTTAAAAGAAAGTGTTAGTTAATATTTACTAAAAGTCTACAATGGTTTACTTGTTATGCACACAAAATAGGGCCTGGCCTCCCATATGTACAATATCAACTTAATTGCACCCAACTGAGGTCACAGGGACTAACAAGAATACACACTGTAAGGAATAGACTCTTAAAAGAAGAATGATGTTGCAGTACATTGCCCCAAAATACATATCTTCAAAGAAATTCCACTAATAAGAAGCTATTAAAAGAAGAGCTCTTTGGGGACACACCCAAAATGAATTGCCAAAGGTCACACACAACTCCTTCCTGAAATGAGACAGATACAACATACAAATTAGCATATAAAATATCAAGTCATTAACTGTTCCTTGTCAAGGGTCCCGTGGGAAGGAAGGCGGAAAGCAGTGGGAAGGCATAGAGAAGAGTAAAAATGGACAGGTCACTCTGAAAACAGTTTACAGTGTTTTAATTTCATAGAGCTGTAAAATTAAAAGAAAAAACGAGGGTGGGGGTGGAGAACAAAACCATTATCATGATTTTTTTTGTTATAATATGAATAATAGGAAAGCCAGACTCTCAGAATAAAGGGTAATCCTTTATGTTAAGTAAATTTAATTTTGTGTAAACTCACTACATCATCCTTCTTTTAATAACTTAATATCTTAGAACATATGATGCTCTTCACAATTAATGCCTTTGATACAGATTTGGAATCTCTAGGTTGCAGTTCTTAAAATGTAATTTTCAAATTAAGTTGCATCTTCCTCTATCATTTCGTCTGCAGACTGTAAGAATCCCCCTAACTCTGCGTGTCGCTCTTCACATTAGAGAACATGATGACTGTAAAAGAGATAAGCTAACGCAGACTGATCACTGTAGGGTTATGAATCTGTGGTGGAAACAGACACCACTGAATAATTTTAGTTTCATGATAGAAAAGGATGGCTTTTGTAATATTTGCATGTACCCTGGTCTCTGACTTAACTGCCACGATTAAGCAGCCAACATGCTTTCTGGCCTTAGTGTCAAAATGGTTGGATCCAAACCAGCTGTTTCCCCCTGCTGGTCGGACTCTTTTGCATTTTCTGCTGCACTGCCAGCAGCTTTAATGCTCCCCACAGTACCAACCCATTTATTTCCCATCCACTGACTGACCTCCTAAAGCATCATTAACACGCCCCCAAAGGCCTTTCGCCTGTCAATTTTAGTCAGCACAGCACTCAGAGTCATCGTGGGGTTTGTCAGGGCTCTGCAGGAAAGGCAAACAAAGATGGAAAAGGCACCGACCAGGACCCTGGGGAATCGCCAGCATGGGAGGATGAGGTCCAGGAACAGAGGGGATTCCATCAGGAGGCAGGATGCAAGGCTGAAGATGGAAAGGCAGGTTTATAGACACCCATCATTAGTTGCTTCTGCCACTCAATTCTCAGCTAGGAAATGGCAGAAGGATCAATATCTACCTTCGATTTTCATGTACAGCATGATGGCCTTAGCGGGGGATGGGTCATTTGGGAAGGAACGCTGATCCAGAGAACGGGTCTCGGATAGAGTGATTCATGACCCAAAGTAGTAATTCTATTGGTTTGCCAAAAATGTTTTCTAGAATAGATTTGGAGACTTTCTTTTGTTCTGACCAACTTTTTCTCCTTTTCTGATAACACTACTCACTCTGAAGTCAGTTTGAGAAAATGATTATGTGGAGAGAGTATCAGTAATAAATGTGGACCTGAGTCATGTAAACAAAGCCACGTCAGTTTGAAGGGATATCCCCTGGGTCCATCCGCCCTCTGCCAGAGCGATGCCAGAGCGCCCAACGGAGTGAAAGCAAACAGCATCGCATTCTGCACACGCGACTCTAGTTTCTTGGGATCTTAACCTGCTCCAGCTTGTCAGTTTTCTTGTTTTCGTCCTTATCAAGCAAACGATCAGTGGGTTCCCATTTTAAACTAGATTCATATCATTCCAACAGCAATAAGTATTAAAATATAACATTTTGATAGAATTTTTTTCAGAACCAAGCAAATACTCTAAGTCTTTACAGAGAAAAAATAATAAAAAATAGGCAGCACAGTATTTCTAATATACAAGATTGTGGATGAAATTCTTCTGTGAAAATATATAATTAATCCAAAGTTGCATTTCAAAAATCCCTCAAAAATATAGCTTATCAATACTAAATATAATGATATATTATACCCTGCTAAGTTAGGGTACTAATCACAGCATCTTGATTCATATGTTCCTTCTCATAATGGCTTAATCTTCAAATTCATTTTCCCTACATAAGTTCTAAAAATTATCCACTGTGAAACATTCTTCATTAATCATAAGACAGTCAACTTATTTAATTTTTACCAAATTCCTAATACTTCTCAAAGTATTCAAATCCTTCTAAGTCATATGCTTCAATGACTAAGCATGCCAGGCTCTGTCAAGTGGTAACAGTGGCACCTTCCTGACCTATGAAGAGATTTGTACTTTTACCAAATATGCTCAGAACTTTAAGGACACTTCCTTAATCATGTGCCAAAACTGACATCCCTAGATCATCATATTAAGAACCACCCTTTGTTAAGCATTTCTATAAGCCAGGCACTGAGACAGGAACATGGTACACGGCATATTTAGGTACATGGTCTCATTCAACCTTGCAGCAACTCTACAAGGTAGGTGTTACCCATTTTATGGATGTAATAACTGAGGCTTAAGGGGGTTAAGCAACTTGCCCAAGGTCACACTGCTTGTAAATGGTAACAAAGCCAGGGATTCCAGCTCAGGCCTGGAAGATCACAAAGCCTGTCCTCTACCCTTATATCAGAACTCCAAGGTCAGTCCTCCTTGATCCTGAAGTTTAAGAGTTGCTTTACCTTTGGGGATTCCATAAATAGCAGTCCACAGGCTTACAAAGGCTGTTAGTGTAAAATGCAAGCTAATATGTTTTGCAGATTTAACAAAAAAAATTTTTTTAAACAGTTCTAGAAACAGAAGTTAGAATTTATATTGTAAATTATAAAGTAAAAGAACATATAAAACTGCTGTATTTGTAGGTCAAACAACCAAGAAGCTGCAACCAGACAATTGATCCTAATAACAGAAATCTAGGCACTCAGGGGTACGATCCACATCCATTCACAATGGACCTGTAATGCACACACTTCATATTGTACCTGAACAGAAGCTGTTGCTGCTAATGGTCCTCGCTGAGCGCCCAGAGCTGCTGTGGTTGAACTCTCTGCTCTCTTCCTCTGAGAAGGGAGACTCTGAGGCTGGGGACACTTTGTGCTGTTGCTGGGGCAGATGGGGCCGAAGAATCAAACGGGGAATTCGGCTTCGGGAAAACTCCTTCTCATGATGCTGCACTCTCTGCTCCTTCTCAAATGGGACATCAAAGAGAAAACAAAAGGAAATTTGTTTCCCCCTCTGAGCTCCAGTCTGTTCCTTCTGGGCTCAGTTTCTAAGAAATCACGTTTCTGAAGAGTGAATCTTCCCAGAATAGCGCTTATCTCAGTTGCAGAAATGATCTCAAAACTTCCACGGAGCTAACCCTTCTAACCTACTGAAGAGCACATGCTTCAGCAAGGGTGCACACACATACTAACACACACTTTTCCCCCACTGGCAGGAAGGCCGTTCTACACTCCCAGGGCATTGTGACTCACTTTCTCACTCTGGCTTTTTCTGTCATGTTCAAGCTTTCGACCGTCTCCAGGATTTTTATTACCTTCAGCACACTATTTGATTTCCTCTAGACTTCCATTTTGCTGTCCCTGAGTTAGCGGTGACAATCTGACTTCTAGTTTCCTATCTTCTCACAAAGTAGACCCCTCACACCTGAAACAATTCTCTCCTGATAGATCATGCAGCCTTATCTTTCAAATCCCTCCTCTTCCGTCCAGGATCTTAATTATTCATTAATATCCTGGTACACAGGCTAGTTGCCAACAGAAAAGCAAACAAAAATCCAATACTTGGTAAGATGGCTCCACCTTTTACATCATGTTTAGCTTTTGTTTTTCTTACAGGATACCCATGAGAAGAGATTTTCTGTTTCTTAAAAACACAGCATGAAATAAAGAGGGCCATGCCTTTTTTTTTTTTAATGCATAAAAAGCAATATCTTGGCCATGTTTTTCCAATTTTAAAGTGCATTCCCAACCATTATCTCATTTGATCTTTATAATCCAGGCCACAGAGAGAACACTAATTTAGGTCCCTGTTCACAGATGAGAAAACTGAGGCTGAAAGAGGTAAGTAAAGATACTCAGCTAACACAGCATACCATCTAGAAGCAGAACGGGGCCTGAAGTCCACTGCTTTTCGGAGTCACCACCACCTTGCCTTATTAAAATGGATTCCTAGGAGGAGCTCTTTGCAAAAAATAAAAAAACAAAACCAAAAAATACCGTGCTCCCTCTAGCCTCTGCAACTGAAAACGGGCTTTAGATTAGGTAACAACCACTATTTCGAAACATGACCTCCTGCTCTTTTCCACGCTGCTTACCAGGAAGGGTCGCTGCCAAAGTAAACACCCCTAGGAGGCCCGCACAGTGCAGGAATTGAAGGGAAAGCCCAGCCGCAGGAACTCCTAAGGTCGCTCAGGCATCCAGCCTACTCAGGGGCGAGAACCGCACCCAGTCTCTGATTCGTTCTGCACATCAGTCACCCAGCAGGTATCACACGTCAGCCACTCCGCCTAGCACACTGCAGACCCTGAACCAATTCTGGCTCGCTGACATGCTGGAGTCCTTATTCCTCAGTCACCAATACATGAAATGGTTTTTAAGCACATCACACATACAGGACATCAATTGAGAGCTAGATCCCAAATGCCCAGTTTCGGGAGATGGGATTAACCCTCCAAAGGCAATCTTTTTCATCCTCTTGTCAACCTCCCAAATCTGGTCCTCTAGTGTCACCTACCCATCTCATCACCTGAGCAAATGTCCCTCTGTCTCCCCATCATCCCACCATCGCCTTGCCCCCGTTTATCCAGACTCTAAACGCCACCCCTCCGGCTCGCACCTGGCTGCTTCTCGCTCCGCGGTGGCTACCTGCCCTATTCCTCCGGCGCCCAGGGACACTGCCACCCGCATCCGTGAGACGTGTCCGCCTTACCTTAGTCTCTCGAAGGGGTCCCATGGCGCTGCTGCCCGCCCGCTCCTCGCGCCGCCGCGGCCGCCGTCCAGGAGGAGGCACCTGTGTGAACTAGGGCGAGGAGACTGCGCTGAGCCCGCGCTGGGTGCGGGGAGCGGCTGCTGCGGGGCCGACGCGCCGCCGCCACTGCCGCCGTTCGCGCTCAGCTCCGAAGGCGCGCCTGGCCGCCCCGCCCCGGCCGGACACGTGGTGCCGCCGCCGCCGCCACCACCCGCGACCGCCCCCGGGGCGCCTCCCCTCCCCCTAACCTCCCTCACCTGCCTGCCCCAGGGCAGCTCGTCCGAGTCTTGGTTCACTGCTGGCACACCCCCCCCCCAACCCCCACCCCCTCACCCCGTGCCCCGCGTCCCTCCCTCCCTGCGGATGCTGACCCGAAGGGGGCCGGCGAGGCTCGGAACATCTGCATCTGGGAGGGAACCGACACCCTCTTTTGGGCACCTGGTATGGACTCTGAAGGTTGTACACGTCGGATGGAAGAGCTGAGAAAAGCTGCGACATCACAGAGAGCCAAAATGGAGAAGGGGAAAGTTTTCCCCTGGCGGCCCCTCCCTGCATACAGCTCCCCACAATTACCTCCCCGGAGAGAGACAGGGCGGCCCCTCCCTTCACCCTGACCCCAGCCAAGCCAATGCTGCGAGGCTGACGCAGCTTCTGGGTTCCAGGATCGCAGAGGCTGCGATTCCCGCTGGGGAATTTGCATCAGAAGGTCCTTGGGGTGTCAGCACAGTGCCGCCCGCAGCAAAGAACGATGAGGCGGTTCTGAAGGGATCAGGGAGCCAGGATGCTTAGGGCCAAAGCGGCCTTTTCTCCAGCTTTGCCCTCAGTGGCCAGGGAATGGTCCCCGGACACAGGGCTATAGAAAGGACCCTGCCCTTGAACTCAGGACGCCAGGTTCAAGGCACCACTCCACTCCCTTCAAGTTGAGTACCTTTACGCCTAAAGTTCTTGATCAATTTCGAGTAAATGACATCTGAACCTCGACCTTTCCGAACTTCAAGTTTACCCTCGTGAAATTGAAGGATAATAGTTATAATATCTATGTCAAAGGTTAGCTGTGAGGATTAGATGAGGGAAACAAAAGAGCTATACCCAACTGATAGAACAGAGCTTCCCAAAGGACAGTTAAGGCACCTCCAGACCGCCCATTCTGTATTTGCTGAGGCCTCTTTCGTGACTGGCATAAGCATGACTTGTGAGGCAGACATATTTATCCAGAAAAGCTCCCAAACCTGTTCAGCTGAGGCATTAGAATAGGGACCATCAGCCAGATCATGGTCCTTGGTTTATTATTACACTTGGTATACTTAAATCTTATGTGATGATGAAACTCAACATGTATAACTTAGATGGCGTTTGTTCAGCATTGGAAAGTATTCTAAGCAGCTGTGTGGGTAGGAAACAGCCTGTCATTAAGGTCCAAGTGTCTGTCCTACATGGGAGCGCTATGATCCCTAAAAATCATATTTGAACCTCCAACATCCCCATTTGTCTGCCCTCCAAACAGCATTCTTCTCAGACCTCAATGGTCAAGTCTACAAATGAGTCTAGAGAGAGCCTGAATGAAGTTAGAGGGCCAGCGCAATCAATTTGCTTTTTCCTTGTGCCTCCAAAGAAATGTTTCATACACCTTCATGCCTTTTCAATCTACTTAGTTCTCTTAAGCAGTGAGGTTGATAACCTTCGAATTCTTTATTTGGGGGGAAGGGGTGATAAATTAATACTTTCTATACCCATAGTTGTCTCAGATATGGACTTCAGGAAAGTGACGGTCCACCACGATTCCTACAGTTTATTATTTCCAAAATTATGAGCCTGAGGACATATCCTGTTAGATAGGAATGAACTGTTAAGGTAACAAGGTGCTTCTGAGTTCCCTGCTGAGAACTGAGAATTGAGTCTGGGCGCCTAATAGCAGAAACATCCTCCGCGGAGCTATCTAATTCAGAACCTCAGAGTCTTCCTTGACTTCTTCCTCCTGTAGTCCCCACATAGCAGAAACCACCAAGTGATCTCCACGTAGTAATAGCTTGAATCTGATTATTTCTATGCACTGATTGACTGCATTACCTTTATTTAATAAAGTCTCAACCATAAACATCCTAGATTATCGCAATAGTGGTCTAACTAAAGTTATTTTGCATCCAGTTTTGCCTCTTATTTCCTTCTTGCCAGTTTTTCAATTTTTCCACAAGGTCTTTCTGAAAAGCCAAATCAAGACATGCTTCTTCATTAAAACCTGTTAATGATTTCGCAGATGTCCTCCAACTATTACTCAAACTCCTTAATGTGGCACAAAGGTGTTTTGCAATCTAGTCTTCTTTACTTCTCTGATCTCATTTCTTGCCAGTCCTCTCTCTCCTACCAGGTGTCCTGTCCCCTTTCTGTTCTCTTTCACTGTCCTCCTCCCTCTACAGATAGACACTCCTCAAACTGTAGAATCTTCAGTTCTCTGGGGGTGTCTGCTCCCTTTCCCCCTACGCTGCTGCACGTGCTGGTCCCTTTGTCTAGATCATGTCTTGTACCCACCCACCTGCCCTCCTCAACCTCTGAAGATGCATTAGTTTCATTTTGGAGACAGCTTCCTCCAGGAAATCTCCTCTGGTCCCTGAAAAGGGTACGATTCCCCCATTACATACTTCAAGGACATCTGTATTTAATTTACCCCAGGAGAGCTGTTATGCTCTTATATCAGCTCTCGCTGTTTATTTGTCCGTGTCCACAAGGGATCATAGGCTATGCCTAGTAGAGGTCCTGTCACACAGTAGGCTCTCAATATGTAACAGTCAAATGAATGGATATGTGAATGAGTGAATCCTATAACCACATAAGGAGCCCATCAGTAGAGGATAAAGACCATAGACACAACTTCTGTTCTGAAAATGACTCAGGGGGAGCTGCCTCCATTATGTCTTTGTATTTGATGATGGGGTATATGCCTAAAAAATCCAACATGTGTTCAGTGGAAGCTTTTACTGCAGAAGTGCAGGCAGTGAGTGGCTGTGTGGTGAGAGGCTCCCTACATCACCATGGCAACCCTGGGAGGGAAAGGCTGATGATTTAATGTTCAGATGCCTCTTAGCTCTGGACTTTTGGAACCCAAGCCTGTTTTTCCACTGGTCTAAATGCAAGTTTTACAAATGATAGTATCTATGTTGCCTTTAATTTCATTCAAGTGTTTCTTATGTCATTTAGAGAAATGTCCTACAACGTTTGGATTACACCATCAAAGAGATATAATCTAAAACAGTATATTACATTCATCTTTCATCTGCTTTAAAATATTCCCATGTATCATTTTTCAGTTTCTACTTACATACTTATTTTATGATCTGGTTTTGTAATTTTGTGGCTTTTCCTTTAGAAATGAATGTCATGCTGGTTTTTAGCAAATATCAGCTGCTTTAGAAGGCTAGTATCCTTCAGGATCATAAACAACATCCCTGCCCAGGCCTGGGAAAGAACACAGTATTGCATGCTGGGGGAAGAGAAATCTGTCTATGTAATCATGCCTCCAAATCTGGTATAAATTATTTGATTTTGTGTTCATGTGAAATTTGTAATTAAATGATTCATACCTTTTATTTGCCCATGACTTTATATTTTTAGAGCTCTTTCGCATATTTAATCTTATTTGAGCCTCATGAAAGTCCTGCGAGGCATATGAGGCCCATCCTTGAAACCAGTTAAGCGATAAAGGACTGGTTTTTAAGGATAGGAACCCCTGCCCCTCACCAGACTGCAACTTCACAGAACAGACAATACAAATACACGGCCAAAGAGAAAACCTCTGCACCATGCCACCAAGACACATCGTGGTCCGCACCTCCGCACTTTCTCAAGGCTCACCTGAGTATGCTGGGGGCTGTCTGGGACTCAGTCAGGGCTGACAAAGCACCATCTCTTAATCCTATCAGTTGTGTGAGCGAGCGCTGCTGTCTGTCTCAGTGACCCGATGTTTGGTGATCTGCACAGCAACAAGGAGCAGCTGACGTGCTTTACAGCACGTCATGGTCATGAAGAAACAGAACTGCATTCTGGGGCATCTTGGGAATTTTCCCGTGGTGGGGTGCAGACCCATATGTTTCTTACCAGGGAGAGAGCTGTCTGTTTTCGTGTAAGAGTGTGTGTGAGTGATCAACCCTCCTCTTATTGTGTGTGTGTTGCTGTTGCTGTATGGTCAAAGGATTTTGATGTGCAGCTGTAAAGAGTGAGAATTCGGTTAGATCACTCCCCGAAAAGAGGGCCCAGAGAGCAGCTGGGGTCAAGAGGGGAGTGGGTAACCCGAGGCAAGGCCGGCTTGAACATTCGTTGGGTTTGGAGTGAGCCAATTATCTCTGCTCTGCAAATGAGTTTCCCATCAGAGGCATCTCTGAGATAAGGAACAGGAAGAATTAAGGGCAAGTCCACGTGAGGAGGCAGAGGTTAGGGGTTGGAGGCTTTAAAGATTGGTAAGGATACAGTCTTCTGCTTGCCTGACGGGGAGCAGACATGAGGTATCATCCAGAATGCCACCGACTACTCTGTGTGGCTTTGTGTCCTGTTGTGAGAACAGCGGAAGACATAAGTAGGATGATTGTATTGAGCAAAGCGAGACACGTGGTTGGATAAATACGTACTGGTTTATTAGGATGGATTAGAATGACTGAAATTAAGATGCTCTGGAAAATGTGAGTGTAAAGGTTGCCATCCAGGTAGGAGAAACTGAGTTTTGACATTAACTAACGTTTCAACTGACTGGACTGGACAGGGATGTGGGGTGTTACAGACTTACAGAAAGTGCAAAAGATGTTATCTGTAAGTAGGCATGGGAAGTCCTAAATCCGGGAGCTTAAATCTGAGCCTGAGAGAAAAGACCTTCCTTCCCCTAGAGACCAAGAGACCAGAAAGTATAAGAAGGACAGGGCGGTGGTTGGAAGCTGCCGGAACCCAGCAGGGAGCTCCCAGGAAAGGTGATGAGGGCTGAAGGCTGAGACTCATCTCAGATGTTGCAGGGGCAGAGCAGGTAGCCAGGTTATTGACTCGGAGGGATTCGTTCAGCATCCACAGTGTCTAAGCTTAGACAGGAAATGTATAATCTGGGTTCCCAGAAAGCAGATCTGTGACTAGATTTGAGTTACAATAAAATAAAAGAATATCATGTATCTCAAAGATTTTGTACTGATTTTCCCTTCTGCTTTCTGGTGGATATGTTTTTGAATTTTCTAAGAAAAAATCTGCCCTTATTTCTGCAAAAATGTGGAGAGGGAGAACAAGGAGGTTTTCGAAGTTGCCCACTCAAAGGACAAGAGCACTACGTATTGCAAAATGGAGCACAGCACCCCCTAGAGGCCAACTGCTGTAATGGCAGCTACAGAAGCTTGGGATACCTTGAAGTACCACCCCAGCTGGACAGGTGGGGTGATGGGGGAACAGGTGGGATCTCTGCATTTGTGGAACTGAAGAGAGTTTTGACTGCTACTTTATTTCTACCTCACAGGCCATTCCCGTGAACCATTTTCCTTCATCACCGAGAATCTTGTGATTTAGTGAGTAAATATGGCCCTTGCTATATAGTTGTAGTTCCTCTCCAATCCAGTGCAGAAAAATCTGTAGGAAAATAAATCCAGAATTTGGGAATCTGGCCTACGTTGTTTCATCTGTTCATGTGTCTTCTCTCTAGCTATTTATAGAATTCTAGTTAATGAAAAAGTTTTAAAAAAGCACCTTTTTAAAAAGATAACGCTAATATTCTCTCTTTAGAAGTCCTAAAACTGCATCATCAAATTTTTGGAAAATAAAAAAATACTACTCATCATTTCATTGCCCTAATATCAATTGTTCATAGTCCCTCTGCCAGCATTTTTGTGTATTTGCTTTCAGGCTTATTTTTCAGTACAGCACTATTAAAATGAGGATAAAATTCTAAGTGACATATGGCATTTGTCACTTTGGGGTCTCTTTACCCCAACACATCTGGCTGTTTCCAGATGGCTGTGGGAGGCTCCCTTGTCCATTGTTTTCCCAGAAGATGCCACCTCTGTTTGTCCTCTGAGTGGGCACTGACCAGGGATACAAGTCTCTCAGTCCTCCTCACCACTGCTGACATGCTGCTGTGGCGGCTGCTGGAAACTCAGAAGCTCAAGGATAGCTTCCTTGGTCCCTGGCCCTGGTGACAACTGATCAGTCCAAAGTTTCAGGAAAAGTTGCCACTAAAATGACGAAGAGCTAGAAAATTCAAGGCTGAAGAAATGATCTCAATGCAGAGGCTGGTAGAGAGGTCCAGCTACTGCCTTGCATCGTGCAGTGCTGATTCAAGGGAAAGCAGGGAAGTGAAATGAGTTTCCCAAAGCCTGCAAAGAGATCTGTGATGAGCAAATGTAGTTTAACAAAGGACGTGAATTCTCAAGTCGCATAGGCCTGGTGAGTCCTTTTTTACCTCTTCCTGACTGTGCAGCTTTAGGGAAGCTGTTTCACCCCTGTAGGACCCAGCACGGGATAAGTGCATGTTAGTGGAAGGAAGGAAGGAAGCTGAGTTTGCACCAGTTAATGTCTTCGGGCAAATTAACTTCTCTGATCCTCACTTTTCTCACCTATTAAATAGTCTTAATAACAGTAATTAGTCCATAATACTGATGTAAGGATTAGATAAGAATACATGCATAGCCTACCAATTATGTCTGGCATATGGTTAGAGCTTAATGTATGTCCTTTCTCCCTCAGGACCAACCACCATTGCTGCCTCCTGTTTGCTTGGTTGAAGTTCTCCTCTTCCTAAAAATTTTTACTCTAAGTTT
This sequence comes from Anoura caudifer, assembly GCA_004027475.1. NCBI lineage: Eukaryota > Metazoa > Chordata > Mammalia > Chiroptera > Phyllostomidae > Anoura > Anoura caudifer. Next base: position 349,908 of record PVKU01000510.1, read on the forward strand.
TATTAAAGGGAAACTGTAAGTTTTTCTCAGATGACTTATGAGCTATAAAGATAGAAACTGAACTTATTAGAAAAGATGTTGATAGGACTTTCCTTCCCAAAGGTAGATTAAAAAGGTAAAGGGCATGATAAATAGCCTGGCACCTATCATTCATTCATTCATTCATTCATTCTTCAATGTTTACTTGGTTCCATTCTGAGCCAGGCTCTGCTTCCAGGGTATTCAAAGATGAACAGTGTTAGCTGTCCTCGAGTATCTCAGAGTCTGACAGGGGCCTGGGCATGACCATCGGCTGTTACGCTACTCGCGGAGTTACTGCCAATCACAGATGAGCATCCCTAGGGCTTGCCAGCTTCGGAATTAGGCTGGGGCTTGCGGCTTCCAGTTTTTAGATGAATTTTGAAGGATAAATAGGTCTTATACAAACCTGGGCTCCTTCAGAGTTCCTTTCTCTTTATCTGTCCCGTTCCTTCCTCTCCTTCCCCCACCCCCAAATCTTTTTTACACTTTGAGACACTTCTGCTGCCTTACATACTAATCTACAATAGATATTTTTTAATTTTAGTTTTTCAATTACAGTTTACATTCGGTATTATTTTGTATTAATTTCAGGCGTAGAGCATAGTGGTTAGACAATCATGTGCTTTACAAAGTGTTCCCCCTGAGGCCCGCAGTAGACTGACGCAGAGAGAATCTTTATTGTATGACTGTAACCTTCTGGAAGAAAGGCATTTAGTCTCAGAGTTCTGATTACCCAGCACAGCATAAAGCACAGTACCTGCTACCTCAATCAGTATTTTGTTAATATAGCAATATTATTTAAAATTTTAAGAGCACTTTGTAATACTGCCACGTCTTGGTTCATTAGTGAATTTTTCTTCTGACAGGTAAAGTCTCATGGTTTTTAACAATCTTCCTAACAAACCTTAAAAGTGCCTTTACTCAAACTTTTAGAACACGTTCAAATTTTAAGAATACACATCAGTTAACATCAATAATTAATATTAATTAATAAACATAATTAATATTCAGAGCATATGGGACAGTGGGCGGGTGCTTTGTGGTCCGATAGACAATACTTCCCAACTGTTTTTCTCTTCACCCGCAGAGCCACTGCAGACAAGCAAGGTAAATCACACGTATCAGTCATACGGTAGGTCACACTCAGGTTGTCCCTACATTGTCTATTCAGCTTTCTGCTGAAACTACACAAGTGTATAACATAAGAAAGATAAAGCCATATTAAAGATATAGTGAACATGGAAGCTGTGTTAGCTTTTGGGCTTGTAACATGAGCTGAAGAGAAATGCAAAAGAATATTTTAGTGATCAAGTGAAATAATGACTTCTGAACTGGCATAAGTTGAAAAGCTTCTGCCAGAGAAAATACATACATTTCATCCTATTTATTAGAAAATATTAATCTTAGCTTCATTATTTTAATGGACTCATTTCTTTTGAGTGGAAATTCAAAAATTCTTTGAAAAAATATTCCCATTTCTTGCATTGTATGCCCACAGAAAAGATAAAATACTACCATTTGCAACAACATGGTGGACCTTGAGAATATTACGCTAAGTAAAATAAGCCAGTCAGAAAAAGCTAAGAACCATATGATTTTAGTCACGTGTGGGACATAAAACTGAAACTCATAGACATGGAATACATTACAGTGGCTACCAGAGGGAAGGGGGCTATGGAGTTAGCAAGGGGTAAAGGGGATCGATATGGTGACAGAAGGTGATTTGACTCTGGATGGAGGGCACAAAATGCAATGTACAGACCATGTATCACAGAAACGTACACTTGAAACCTATATAATCTTATCTAACCATGTCACCCCAATAAATTTAATTCAAAAGAGAAAAACAAACAATTCTAGATAAGGATTTATTTTTAAAGACACTGCTGTTTATATTTTCAAATATTTATATAGTTCATTACTATGCTTTTAAATGTTATAATAAACTCAGGAAAATGCAATTTTTTCAAATGTATGTACAATTTACTTAGATCTATTTCAAAACTTATGATTTATAATGAATGTTACTTGAGCAAGAGAACATTACTCTCCCAACACTACAAAATCTTTTTAATTACACTTGAGAACAGCCAATTTCCTAATGCTTGGGATACTAAGTATAGAAGTGGGGATTTGCTAAAATCGATGTTATGTTTTGAATAGTAAACACCTGTAATTTTTGCATACAAATTACTCATCTTTTTTCTGCCCACACTAAGGTCAGTAGTCCTCTCCACAGAGGTCTAAATTCGGAAATACCTCTATAGAAAAGGACTTTGAAATGTTGCAAATGGGAAACAAAAATAGAATTAAGAATCTTCTGTTTTTCACTTTTGACTTTTAATTATGCAATAATGGCTATCTGAAAAATATTGTTTTAAAATAGGAAGGTGATTCATCCGGAAACACAATGGAGTCGATGCAAGTAATAATTAGACAGTTTCTGCAATGCTCACCTAAGAACTGCCTTACAGAATTATATTTTTGTTGCTGCAAATTTTATACTGTGAATTTCAGACTTTCTACAAATAAGTGATTTTACTCATTCAACGAATATTAATCAAGCTTTTCCTCACTATGTAACAAGAGCTCTGGTAAATATTGGGAGAAATTTTAAATAGTTTGCCTTGGGAGTGGGGATAGGTGTGATTTTTTAAATTTTACTTTGTGCCTTTGCACGGTGCCTTTAGCAGTGTTTGGATCGTTGTGTGGCCAATCAGCATAAGGTTAGAATGATGAACTCCCCCTGAATATTAAGCCATGTGCAACCTTTTGGACAATTTTTAAATAATAAAATAAAAATTTGATCATTTTTAACACTTCAAAGGTAATGACACAACTCAATACTAATAATTCAATTTCTAGTTTTAAACTCTATTTTAAGATAAACCAAGAATGAAAATACAGAAATAAACATGAAAAAGAATCTTTTTTATTAATACAGAACAAATGCTGTACTTTTTTCCTTTATGATTAAGAAATGAGGGCAAGTGAACATGAAGTAGGTCTTTCCCCCTTGGCTGAATCCCTTGAATTCCTTTTCTGCAGAGCACTGCTGTTTCTATAAACATTGAAAACTAAACAGACACACAACAACCCCTTAATGGTAGGGAATGTCCTCACTTCATTTCATTTTGCCATAGTAGCTCTATTATTATACTTTGAAACAAATGTAGCCAGAAATAATGGTGATTTACAGAGGGGGTACAAGCAGCAAATTTTATTTATTTTTTATCAGAAGGAATATGGTTCTCCTTCAAGACTGAGGTTTTCTGATGGTCTTTTGCCAAAAGGTAATTTGCCTGTTCTGGTGAGCTTTAATGAAAACAAAAAGGAATGTAGCTGTGTATTCCTGGCTTTGGGCCTTCCATAAAAATGTGCATTGGATATGCAAGCCCTTTCTTAAGCTCTATTCCTGCAACCTGATTTCATCCTTTCGTTTCCACCGTTGCCATTGACACTGGAAATAATCGTAGAATACAAATCATATGATAAATATTTGCAAATTTTTCTTTGTAGTTTTTCAGCACTTCTGCCAAATATATTGCCTAGAGAGCTGTGTGAGGCTTTTCAATCTGAAACCTTTGAGCGATCCCATTCTCTAGCCAACTGGGGAGCATCCACGTGGTTTATTTGCAGCAGCCCTTCACAGGGATTAATAAACATTTCAAGTTCTCTGACTGAATATTTGCTTAAGGCTTGCTTATTTGGTGGCTATATATTTATATTCAATGATTTTATTGATTTTAAATATATTTTATTATGCTATTACAGTGGTCCCATCCCCCCCACACACCCACCTTTATTCCTCTCTGCCCTGGACCCCCCCTTCCACTCTCATTCCCTCCCCTTAGTTCATGTCCATAGATCATGAACCATATGAGTTCTTTGGCTTCTCCATTTTCCTATACTGTTCTTAACCTCCCCTATTTTGTACCTACCATTTATGTTCCTTATTCCCTGTACCTTTTTGCCCCATTCTCCCCCTTCTTCCTTCCCGCTGATAACTTTCCACGTGATCTCCATTTCTGTGATTCTGTTCCTCTTCTATTGTTTGCTTAGTTTGTTTTTGTTTTTGATTTTTTAGGTTCTGTTGTTGATAGTTGTTTGTTGTCATTTTACTGTTCATATTTTTGATCATCTTCTTTTCCTTAGATAAACCCCTTTAACATTTCATATGGGATGCACCTTCTTTACAAAGACCCTCAAAATGTGATATCCACAGTTTTGAATTCCATTCATATAAATGAGGACTCTTTCCCTAAAATGTTTCATCACAATTCCATCCCCCACTTAGTCTGATCCTGTTGAAAGATGCTACCTTTGGGTTTCTTTCAGACCTCACCAGGGCATCACTAAGGGCACCATACAAGGTCCCTTCTTGATCCTCTGGAGGGGACAGCAGCACTTCTCAAGCAGTGATGTGGCAAAAAGCCAACTGTACTGTCCTTCTGGAAGACAATGTCATTTGGAGAGTAAATCTAGTATCTCAATGATGAGTAGGGCAAATTTTAGGCTAGTTAACCTCCTCATTTGTAGGCCTGGATCTGTGATTTTTCCACTGACTGACCATGCTGTTAAAAAGAGGCACTGACACAGGAAATATATGAAGGAGGGCTTTGCTTGTCCTGTCTTTATGCTATAACCAGGACATTCCACCTGCTTTCTTCAGGGTTGTTAAATGGTCCTCCACAAACTCTGCTATGATTTTTAACTCACGAAAAAGAGGGATGTTTCAGTTATGCAGAGAAGTATGGTAAAAAATGTCAACAAAGCCGGTGTTTTAAATGTTGTCTGTAGCTGCAAGCTCTCTAAATGGTGGCTAAGACAAGGTATTGAAATTAAGAAGAGCATTTCCTTAGCCCTGGCTGGTGTGGCTCAGTGGATTGAGTGCCAGCCTGCGAACCAAGGGGTCACTGGTTCGATTCCCAGTCAGGGCACATGCCTGGGTAGTGGGCCAGGTCCCCAGTGCAGGGCTCGTGAGAGGCAACCACACATTGATGTTTCTCTCCCTCTCTTCCTCATTCCCTTCCCCTCTAAAAATAAAATAAATAAAATCTTTAAAAAAGGGCATTTCCTGCTTGAGAAGGTCCGAAGCTTCTCTCTTCATTTGGAGATTAGAGTGAATGCTGTTACCCATTAAACCAATATGCTTATCGCTGACACCCACTCCAAGCTCTGAGTCTATGTTAAGAATTGCATTCTTCAAAGCTTCTACATTCACCTGACTGGCTTCTTTTAAACTCAGTAATTTAATATTTGGCAATGCTGTCTTACCCACATAGAATGTATGGATCATTTTGAAGTCACCAGCACTTGTGCTTTCAGACCTATTAATATGGACAGAAAAGTACTGAGACGACTGTAGTACAGTGATCACAGATCATGTCTGATGACTTTTCCAATGATGTGGGTGACCTTATATTGACTCTCAGAAAGGTAGTCCTGCTCCAGGTCTGCCCCACAACGAACATCTAGTTGGGCAATGAAAGAAAACTAGCCAAGGGGATTTCCAGTTTGGCTATTGTGAAGGCAGAACAAGCAACTTGGCAACCTGCTGCCCATTGTTTGCCTCAGCACCTACAATTCCATTCGGGGTCGGCAAACCAAGGTTCCCCCGCGTGACGGGGTAGGGGCTTACCAAAGCTGAGCACTCTTTGTTGCATTTCACTGCCAGTTTATTCACATTGTCCTTTCACAACAAGCAGCTCACGGTGACACTGACAAAAGCAGCACTATATTCTACAGTGACCCAGTTTGGTTTTTCCTTTTGTGCACAGAGAACAATACGTTGTACCAACCACAGCCCCGTCCCCAGAGTCATAGGAGCTCTTCATCTGCCTGTCATTCTTTTAACTCTTCCCTCGCTGACAGTAGTTGTGTTGTTCCCTCCGCTCCTGTTTTTCCACTTGTTTTTTTCCCCCTTTCCTCCAAATCTTAAAGCTCTTTTGAAGTTCCCTGTAAAGAGGTGTGATCTGGTGAACTGTTAGTATGAGAAAGGAAAAATATGTATTTGCCATTATTAGTTTTAGAAACAGAGGTGGGTATTTTTGTAAAACTGTTAATCAAGTCAGTTCTTTAAAAAAATGATATTGATATGATCCTAACTACATTTGTCATGTGAAAATATAAATGCTAAATGGAAAAGGACAAATTAGTTTTACTTCTATCAAACAATGTGTGTTGAATCAAGGAGCCAATAAGCCAATTAGCAAGACAGCTGTGATGAAATGATTCTAAAACATACCTGATTGTAAGTCATCTTCTGGCTTTTCCATTTGATGACATTTGTTTTAATGATAACATATACAGATAAGATATATGTGTGTGTGTGTGTATGTGTGTGCATGACGTCTTTCCACATTGGTTTCAAATTTAAAATAAGACCAGAACCATATTTTTGTTTATAAATCAAAAATTAAAAGTCCTTTTTCTATTAGTTAAGGAAGGACACTGGTCCACAGTATTTATAAAGTCTTTAATTTTTTTTTTCATTTACAGTCATATTAAATGGCTTCCATCAACACATGGTAAAAATTGTAAGTTATTTGAACATCAATTTAGTTATTTTTATATATTGGAAAGATGAGTATACCACAAACTTCCTGGACTATGTCAGTATTGTGTCTTATCTCAAATAATCCCATTTGGGTTCCCAGTTGACTGTTACCTTAATACTCACACTCATCATTTTTTCAATGCTAAGAGTTATTTTCCATGGCTCAAATGAGAATATATTTCTAAGTGTGGTGTGGCCAACCAGTATAACTGTTTGTATGATTACTATATGCCCAAGAATAAGGAATCTTTAATTCAAGGCTAAAGAAAACAAGTCATTAACAAGAAAAGATAGGAATTAAAAATAAGTCAAATGCAATAGTGTAAATAAAAATAAACAAGACACATAAATTAATATTTTCTACTCATTTGATGAGGATTAAGAAATATTTGACATTATCATTTGACTCTAATCTCCAGATTAATTCTCACTTAGCAAATGTTATTGAGTACCTATCTGACTGTGATATTACCTTTACTTTGGATGAATAAAGGGGAAATACTCATTCCACAGTGAGTGGAGCTAGAAAAGACATGAATTTCTGGGTATTATCAAAGGAAATTCTGGACACATTAAGAAAACACAGGATTTGGTCACTGAGTGCATAATTTTGAAAAGAATGAGTTATAGTTAACATGTGACCAAACCAATATTTGATAAAGGTGCTTTTTTTGGTTTGGTTTTGTGTTGCTGATCATATTTAAAATATTTCTGGTGGTCTTTGATTATTCATCTTTGTCTTTCCTTCTCCCTAGTACAGTTTTTACTTTGATTTCTCTTTTTTGCTCTCATTTTCTAGCCTTCTGTTTGATCCCAGCTTATATTTTCAGTGACTTTATCCCTTCTGTCTGCAAAGAAATGCCAAAGGTATCTATTGCATTGTTGAGTGTTGCCATATTTTTCCATACTAAACAGGTGGCAGGTCATTCTGCACTTCTACCACTAGCTAGAGTTTAAATCTGAAAATATTGTGCACTGGTAAAAACTATGGGGTTTAGCTTACTTCCATGTTCAACTAGTATTGCTATTGTCATTAACAGGACTAATACACATGTAGGATGATCACTTATTACATTAAGCTAAATCAACAGGTAATTAGTAATTTTGCACAACCAAGATGATTTCTGGCTTTAAAAAATCACACACAGTATATGTTAGGAAACAAGAAATAAAACTTTGAAAATTTAAGTAGAGATAGAAGATTTATATAACAGCTTGAAACAAGAGTAAAAAAGCCACAAGAGAGTATGTGCTGATTAATGGTGTGTGCATTACATCTCAAAGAGTGTTGTTAGGAACTCAGTCCTGTGAAGTGTATAGATAAAAAAACGCACTCCATTGCCAAAAAGGGCTGGGAAATGCTGTATATGAAATGGCTATTTAAAAGTTCACAATCCAGATTAAGCTGTTTAGGGCCCTAAGAAATCCTGCAGTAAAGAGACCAATTTGACGGTGTTAATTCAGCATTTCCCTAATGTAACTCTGGCAGTCCTGGTGTTAGAAGAAGCACACTTTGAGAAAGGCTGGTACAGGGTACAGATTAAGTGCTAAAGACTTGAGAAATGGAAACAGACCACTTTCTGTTGGAGAAAACCATTATGAAGAGATATGCCGAGTTAGATCTTGGGAGGTGAAGGTGGAGATGAGGCAGGGGGGTTGGGGGGGGGTGTTCCAGGCAAAGGGCACATGGTGAAGGGAAAGACAGGGAGAGGAGAGAGCACTCCTTTGTTCCGGGAAGAACTGGAAGAACCTGTTGGGGGCGGGGGGTTAGAAGGTTTCTATAGGGCAGAAATGGGGAAATGGAGAAACATTAATTTTACATAAATGGGGAAACATTAACATTATGGAAATGATGTATGTAATAGAACGACTAAGAAACTGTATTCTTATGTATTTCCCCTCACATTATTAAAATTTTTAAAATTCTTTTTTGATCACAAAAGTATTTACTTAATTAAAATTTGAATGGTCTAGGCCAGCACTGTCCAATAAAAATAATGAGCTACAAATGTACTTGTAAAATTTTCAAGCAGCAACATTAAAAAAAGTAAAAGATTAACTTAATAAATTTTATTCAGTATAACATAATAAAATTTTATCATATCAACATGTAATCAACATAAAAATTATTAATGAAATTTTTCTTTTAGCCAAACCTTCAAAATCCAGTTCCTTTTTGACATTTGTAACACATCTAACACTACCCAACTGGACATAAATTAGTTGAACAAAACAGTCAGTTTGGAAATTTTCTACTAATGTTAACCATGACTGAAAGTTTTAAATGGTTTAAATGGCTAAGACACATTTGCTTTACTGGTTTTAGAGATATATATTTTATTTTTAGCTGTATTTAAAATAGGTGAATCAGGTATTATTATAGATTAAAAGTAAAAAGTTTCATTTTCCCTTCAAATCGGCTAATTAATGTGAATAACTATCTTCTTGCTCTTTTTTTGGCTCTCTTAGAACCATCAGTAAGTTAAGAAAAGTCCATAGATTTGGGACAAAACATCAACGCTCAACTACACAGACCGCTGATTTGTAACCATGTGCATGTTCCCTGAAACTATTTTTCAGGTTTTAAACATTTTAAATGATTCTTCCTGCTGGTGCAGTTTCTTCGCACTTCATCACGTTTCTAAATAAGTGATCATGTCACTGAAGATTTCGTATCCTGAAGGCATTGCACCAATACTTCCAGATGCTTCCATTCGCACTTCCCATTTTTTGAATCCATATTTCAGGCCATATTGGGGGAGGAGAAACTAGAAGCCCGCTCTTGTTTTTGCTTCCTACACATTCTCTTTACTGAGAGCTCGAACATTTCTTGCTTACTTTCCAAAGCACATTTAATACCCATCAGAATCTGAGCGAACATGGCACATTCTTTAAATAAATGCTCTGGAAAATCTGCTGCTTTAAAAATGGGAGCTGAGCGCCAAGGCAACTGCTGTGCTTCTGAGCAGAGAGCTCTTCTCTAAATGACATGGACTAGGAGTGAAAATACCCTGAAATACAACAGAGTCTTTGAAAGTTCATGGCTTTTTTCCAGGGTTTCCGAGCATCAGTATTATTAACATGTTGGGCTGGTAATTCTTTGTTGTGGGGGCTGTCCTTTGCATTGTAGGGTGTTGAGCAGCATCTCTAGCCTCTGCTCACTGAATGCCAGTAACATCTCCCCCTGCCCCTAGATCTTCAATCAAAAGTACCTCCAGACATTGCCGAATGTCCCCTGGGGGAGAAAATTGCCCTGATTGGAAACCATTGCTCTGCTCAAGTCCGAAAATTGTATACGTACAAATACAGCATGAGCTCTGGTTTTACAGCACATACCCATGAATATTAATATCTACAGCTGCTTTTCCTAAGAGCTTGCAGCCTTTGAAAGATAGATTGGATTCATACAACACACTCTTATGTCTCACCTTCTCAATCTCAAAGATCATGCTTTAGCTTGCCCGCTAATTTAGATACCCCACCTCATTTTTACTTGAGATTGACATACTATAATGATAATGTTGACTTTCATACATACCTATTACATGCGACAGAGAGTGAAAAGATGTAGCAGCTTGAAATCCCTTAGATATTTCAAAGTTGCTTACTGAAATTGTTTTTATAATGACCTGCACTCTCTAAAAAAAGCAAGAAAGGCACTGAAACTTTACCCACATTAACTTGGTGTCTTCCAATAGTACTACAAGGAAGATGTAAGTCATTCATGTTTTAAATAGTACTTAACACCTTTTCCAACACATAAAACTCTTAGAAGCAAGATTTATATTTCTCTTTCTGCTTTAAAACAGTTCAGAGAGATAGCATTATATATCTAGTATAGCCTATTCTTTGTCATATGTAAAACTTGGAGAATTTAAGAATAGTGAAAGCATATCCCATGTTTTTAGGCTTATACATTTATTTTGAAATGACAGTAAAGGCAGACATGTATTATGAGGACAAGAACATGGTAGTTTCTTAGAGGTAGTACCTAGAACAACGCAGATAAACTATTTGTTCTCTACTACCCTCTGGTGGTTTGTGTTAAAAGTAGTAATAGGGCTTTTGTTTTTGTTTTTGAACACCTAAAAGAACCATTATTCTAATCATTAATAATGTCAAGAGCTACCATTTATTGATAAACACCACAGTAGGCTTAAAGAAAATTCTCTCACTTAACCCTTAACAGTTGGTTGAGGTGGGTTTTATGACCCACATCTGATAATGAAGGAAGCTGAATCTCAATGTGTTCAAAGTAACTCATCTAAATTGATGTGTCTGGTAGAAATGGCATTCAAATTTATATCTATTTTATTGTCAAGGTGCAAGTTCATTGTGTGTGCTCCTGTTTCCTGGGCAACTCTTAATGAGAGCTGCTGGCCTGACTATGTGAGCCTTGTAATGTGCAGAGGCTCATGGACTTTTTGGCAAAATGGTGGAGTCCTGTCATATTCTCATTTAAATTAATCAAATTCAACCACTCAATTTGAGAGAGACTAAGAGAATGAGAGAGAGAGAGAAAGAGAGAGACACAACGGGGGTGGGGGGAGACTTTAATAGGGTAGACATTTTTAAGCATAGTCCTGGGAGTTACAGTGAAATGGAAGATGTGAGTCTATTATTTCTTTAGTTCTTGTGTCTCACTGAACAATGTGTTTCTAGTGTTTAAAGATGCAAAATTTTTATATAACAGTTCTGATTATAAATCAATATGTTCATCTCTGGTATATAACAAAAAGTGATGTATTGTGATGCTAGAAGAAAACTCACTAGGCAGTGAATTTATGGCCAAATTAAAGAATTTTCAAAGATTAACTGGACTTTATTATTATCGTTGTTGACTTTTCAAGTTTTTATTTTTAATTATATTTTATTGATTATGCTATTACAGTTGTCCTGATTTTTCCCTTTTTGCCCCACCTCCACCCTCTACTCCCTAAGGCAATTTCTCTACCATTGTTCATGTCCATGGGTCATGTGCGGAAGTTCTTTGGCTACTCCATTTCCTGTACCGTACTTTATATGACCATGGCTATTCTGTAACTACCTATTTGTACTTCTTAATCCCCTCACCTCTTCACCCATTCCCATACACACCCCTCATCTCATCTGGTAATCATCAAAACACTCTCTGTATCCATGATTCTGTCTCTGTTCTTGTTTGCTTAGTTTGCTTTTTAGATTCAGATTCAATTGTTGATAGATTTGTAATTTTTGCCATTTTACTGTTCATAGTTTTGACTTTCTTCTTCAAAGCCTCAACCCAGGACTCAATGTGATTCTGTCACCTTTGTCCACACGCATGCGTGCTAGGGGGATAGGGGTAAGAGGAGATTTCGAGAATGAGGTCACTGCGCATTTTTCTAACAAGAAAAATGAAACCCCCAAAACATATTCTTTATGGTATCATTTAAAATAGCAAAGCAGTATCCAAAGATTATGCTGGTCATTCAAGCTCAATAATTTATAATTCGAAATCCTCTTAATTTTTATTATGTGTATTTCACGAAAAATAGTAAATAAATGCATTTTATTTAATTACATTAGATTGTTTAGGTACAAATGGACTGAAATTCATCCACATGTCAAATATCTGAGTGTCTGTGAAAGGGGAGACATTGAAGAGAGAACAAAAATTTACCGGGCAGTGGATGTGCAGGCTCATTTCCCTGACTTATTTACTGATTAATTGCTTAGTTAGTTACTGACTAAGATCAACTGATCTATGAGATTGAAGATATTCATTGGCCTTGCAAAAGTACCTATAAAAATTGATTGAGTAAATTACATTTACAGAGCATGATTATATAAAACATACCATGTGTTGAATTTCAAGTTGAAAACATTGATTATCATTTCTGATGTAATATGATGTGACATTTTATTCAAACAGCGTGTTTTTATTTCTGGAGGGCAAGTTAGAGATTCTACCAATGAAAAGCTTCTTGGGGTTGGTTCTTTCCTCTTTCCATTTCTTTTCCTGTCCAAGAAAGTGCATGGCAGCCAGAAGGTTTTATTCATAATGGAAAACACACCCACTGGTTTTATAGAGGGTATTTATTTATTAGCTTAAATAAGTGCTTATGCTTTAACTACAACGGTCTTTATGCAAGTATTGTTGACTGAGCCTGGATCCTTGCCACCTACATAAAAATTGGGAAATCCATACATGCTAATGCCGCCAAAGCACTTTCATCCCTCAATAACTGATGAATGCTCATCATAGGTATATTTATTTTCAGTATAAATGTGGACTTTGGCCAAACAAAGGAAAGATTAGTGATAGTAACAGAATTATAAATAGAACTCTAATAAATAAATGAACTTCCATGATGTAGAAATTAGCTTCTGTTATTGGCTATTACCAAAACAAATATGCATGCCAATAAAAATATCCAAGTTGAACACTAAGAAGGTAAAATTCTACTTTAAGAAAAATATTAAAATCAGACTTTTCATATTTATAAAAAGTAAATTCCAGAAAAATACCACTTAAATATTACCCTATATATTTTAGTTTTACAAATCATTTTCATGTATACTAGCTCATTTAAATTCAAACTTCCTCTTGGCCCTTACTGTACTATTTTTAATGAGCCTATTGTGTAATTATTTTTGGTTTTGTGGGCACTACTGAATGAAGTTATAAATGGTGGTTCACATTTATATCAGTGTTTAAATATAATATTTTTAAATTAAAATTTTAATTAAAGAATATTTGCATTGTTTCTGCCAGGATATCAGTTTTTACCAAACAACCCTAATTTCTTCCTTTTTTGTTTTCTTTCACTCCCTCCCTTTCTGCTATATATTATATCATTCTAAAAATAACATAATTATAGAATTTACAGCTTCTTTTTAAAGAAGTGATTGAGACCACATCTCTCAAATTATAAATCTAAATGAATCTACTTGCTCTTTATAATTTATAGCATAGTAATTAGGTATGAAAATCCTGACTTCAAATGTGTAATGTTGGTTTTTCTTCCCATAATAATCTTTTATTATTATGTGAACTCAAACTTGTAAGCAGAAAACCATTTTTTACAGTAAAGTCATATTAAGTTCAAGATAAATTTTATTTCAGATTTCTCAGGTTTTCTCATTATTATGGGTATGGTATAGTGTTTTCTTGAAAAAAGATGAAGGCCAGGTGAGTGCATACTTCACAAGCTTCGTGTTCATTATTCATACCATTCCTTCAGACAGAAGGAAAACATACATATGGAGCATTCTCTCAGATGTGTCCTCTGAGCAGTACACCCAGCCGCAGCCTCAGAGGGGCTCCTCAGTGGGGCTGGAGCGCAGCTCCTGCAATGGCAGGTGGTGTGCCTCAGAGGCACCCCTACAGCAGAGCTCCGTGAGCACCCAGTTCCATGGGAATTTCATTTGTGGCCACGTGCATTAGGCCAATGGCACTTTATCCCAAAATATTTGAGTGACTACAGCATTTGAAAAAATTCAAACGATGTATTCTAGGTGTTTTGTTCTATGTGTTTCAGAAATATTACTTTCTGATATGACAATAAAATGATCTCTAATTCAATTTTGGGAGTGCTCATGCCCTTATTTATTTACTTATATGAGATTCATGTTTCTTATAAGAAAGTACAGCTCATTTAGGCCTATGAGTTAATTAAGATGCACTGAAGATGCTGTGGGTACTTAAAAATATTTAGTTATAAAAACGAGGGTAGCTTGTTTCTTCCCTACTTGAATTCAAAAAGAGTTATTAGTATAAGTGTTTTTTAAAAACCCATTTATGAAGTCTATGTGAACTAATGAATTGGGTGCTAACATATACTATGTAACTTAAGAACAGGAATGAAAACCTTTTTTCCCTTAATATTAGATACATTTTCCCTGATCCATCTGTATATTCAGTAACAAATAAAAAGTTACAAAAAATAAGGAAATAAAAATGAATTTGAGATAACTTCTTCTCGTACCTCACTTCTGCATAGATCTGAGGTAGATTCATAGTTGTTATCTCAGGAAAACATATACTGAAATTAATAAACTAAGTTCTCACATAGTTATCATTATTAGAAAGAATGTAGCAAATGCTAGAAATGTTAAGGTTGCTGTGCACTTAACAAACTGTAGTTGAGCAACTTAGAATTTGGGGTTCAATATTAATAGCAGTTGTCTAACTCCAGCTTCACAATACCACACCATAGTTTGCTGTGTATAATGTGCGCCCATGTTTTGCACGCATTGTACACAGGATTATCATGCCCATTACCATGCCCATGGTATGTATTCATTATATCAATGCATATAATACACATCCTTGCTTTTCCCTAAAAAATTTGGGCAAAAAAGTGCACATTATACATGGCAAAATGTGGTATTTATACACAAAATACAGGGTAGGGCAAAAGTGGGTGTACAGTTGTTTGCATGGAAAATAATACAATAATCAATAAATAATAATACAATAATAAACTCTGTGTTTTACATACTCGCAATGGAAAACCAACATTTGCTACCCCTTGTGTAAATTAGCAAGAATCCCACTGAAATAGTAAAAGTGGAAGTAATTTCTGTATTGAGATTTATAGTTTGATGTCCAGTAACTGTATAATTAAAAATGACTTAAATGTTTCCTTAATAAGAGCTATGGACATGGCACCCAAGAGGGAATAGAATTTTCTATGTCATTAAGAAGGTGTCAGTTTGCAATTGAGTGGATTGCTTTGGTGGTAATCAATTGCCAACATTTTTTTTTGAACTTTATTTTTTATTTTATTTTAATTGTTGTTCAAGTACAGTTTTCTGCCTTTTACCTCCATCCCAGCCCACCCCCTTAACCCTCCCCACTACGCTCCCATTTCCACCCCTCCTTGTTATTGTCCATGCATCCTTCATACTTGTTCCTGCAAAGCCCTTCACCCCTTTCCCCTGAAATTCCCTCCCCTCTTCCCTCTGGTTACTGTCAGCCTGTTCTCCATTTCAGTGTCATTGGTTATATTTTGTTTGTTTGTTTGTTTGTTTTATTGATTAGGTTCCTGTTAAAGGTGAGATCATATGGTATTTGGTCCTAGAGGAGAACATAGGCAGGAAAATCTCAGATATTTCATGCAGCAATATTTTCACTGATAGGTCCCCTAGAGCAAGGGACATAAAGGAAAAAATAAACAAATGGGATCTCATCAAAATAAAAAGCTTCTGCATGGCTAAAGAAAACAGTATTAAAATAAGAAGAGAACCAGCTGTATGGGAAAACATATTCACCAATGATACCTCAGACAAGGGTTTAATCTCCAAAATACATAAAGAACTCACATGGCTCCACTCTAAGAAGACAAGCAACCCAATTAAAAAATGGGCAAAGGACTTGAACAGACACTTCCCAAGGAGGACATACAGAGGATCCAGAGACACATGAAAAGTTGTCAACATTTGGTTAAGGAAGACAAAGAAAAAAAATGAGCTAGAAACATGCATTCGGTTGGGTAGAGGCAAGTGGAGGACATGAGTTAGGATGTGAGTTGGAGGTCTTTTAAAAGAACTTGTGTCAATAAATGGCAATAGTTGTTCACAAAACTAAAAGAATTTATGACACTTTAAAAATAATATATACAAGTTAATTCCTGGAAACTTTCCAGTTAAAAAATATGAGAGAACTCAAATAATTTTAAATGTTTCCTGCAGTGTATTTGCCACTATCACCAAAATAAGGATGTATTTTAACCATTTCCTTTTCCTTATTTTCACATTTAGGCAAACTAATAAACCTTGCCTTTTCTTCTTAGTTATTGTACTTTGAATTTCTTTAATTATTTCAAAATGAATTACAAACAAATGCACATTATATTCCAGGCAATGCCATGAATCCATCCGGTTTTAAAGACAACAGAGAAACCAACACAGTTTGAGGACACAGTTTTTCCAGACCCATTGCCTGAAAGCTAACCTGGCATGTTTTAAATGTTGAAATAAATAAGCTGAAAAAGGAAGGGGAAAACTAACTTAGACTAAGTATCAGTTATGTGTCAGGCACCAGGCCAGGCGTTTAACATGCATTACCCCATTAACCCTTCAGTACCCCTCTTAGTAAAGTAGTGCATGTAGCCATTTGTTGTAGATGAGGAAGCTTGCTTGGGTGTTCCCCAAACTGCCAGCTGAGACGGGTTTCAGGGGATGGAGAAATGTGATAACCATTCATTTCCTCCTAACTCAAACACTATTTTTATCTTTAGGTATAGCTATATTGAGATATGGAAAAGTAAAATTAAACACTCTTTTTAATGTTATTTTTTCATACCTGATTGCAAATACATCAGCATTTAGATAAAGAATCTTGTTTTATATTCTCAAAGCTAAACACATTAGCAGCTCTATGAATTTTATTTTATTCATTATGTCCTGTAACTCAAATTGTTAGATCAACCTTGGTACCTCCCTACTTCTCTCAAAAGTGGATAAATCACCAGTATCTAATACTGCTTCCTAGAGTGGAGAGAAGAGCCGTTTCACAGGACGTTTAAAAATTATGCAGGGAGTTACTTCTAAGGCAATGGTTCTAACCTTGACCAAATCTTAGAATTACCTAGGAAACTAAAATATATTAATGCTGGAAGGCCCAGCATGCAATTCTAACATGCAGCTAAGCTTGGAAAACATTGTTCTGAGTTTCTGTCCACACCAAGGGCCTTATTCTTTTTGCAGTTGCTTGGTTATCACACCCCCATGACCTCAGATGAGTTGAGTTTTGGGGCACCAGGTGGATGTGAGGAACTGGGGACAGCACAAGAATGACAGCTCTCAACGTTATTAGAATGAGGTACTCGGACAGTGACAATAACCACCATCCCTTGGGGGTAGATGTCTGAACTTTTACAAAAACTATCTAAGACTTAACCGTTTCTCCCTTACTAAGGTTGGAGTTTAATTGGCATCTACTTAAAGACAAAGGAAACTGGAGCCTAAAAGAAAACCGGTATATTTAAACCAGTTTCACCTGTGAGAGTTTCCAGCAAGTTACATATTAGACTATTAAATTCATAGTAGCTATTTTTGAAAATCTACATACTAGATAGTTTAGCATGAATAGTACAGCACTTCTACTTAACAGCAGACATGACTCTTTAACCCTAATCTGTGACAGCTCCCAACCAGGATAGCATGTGCAAAAACTTACTCAGCAGCTACCTAGCCAGCAGGTACAGGAATGGCTACAAGCCAGTGTCGTTAGCAGCTGTCTGCTGTCAACCAGACTAGAGATGCTCAGTGAAGAACACAGGGAGTAGTTCTGTATGGCTAGGTAAAAGAAAAGCCTGCAGTCTACCGAAGTGAAAAATTATGGTTACTTTTTACAATACATGGTTTGTAATTTTTTTTTCAGGAATCATAAACCAGACAGAGCAAATTCTTCGGCGTTTCAATACTCACTTGGAAACTGAAATTTCTTCAGATCCCATCCAACTCCTCAAATTAGGCTCTCTGGGAAAATCAGCAACATTTTCCAAATGCGGTTTTGTTCACCACACCCTCCTTAATATTTTTAATGACAAATTCTTGATGAAAGCATCCACCCCCCCCCCCAGGAAAATAAATGTTCCTCCCTCATCACCACAAGCAAACTTACCTAGTGGGAAGGAGAAGTAATCAAAAAGCACCAGCTCAGGAAAACATAAAGAGCTATATGACACTTCAGTTCTGGAGCCGAAGGTTGGAGACATTCAAATGAACCCCAGCCAGAGGGCTGAGGCTACCCTCTGGATGAAAGCCAGAGGAATCTGCACTGGTGTGCAGAGCTTCCCGATGCCTCCCTTTGTTCTAAATAGAATGCTAACGCTAATACCGCAGTCTGAGGTCCTGTTTGCTCAGGGAGCACTGACGCAGCCTGGCAAAGCTTCCAGCTTACACATCCTAATGGGGAAAAAATAAGTCCCAGAGATGGAACCTCCCTTGTGCACTAAGGAAACAAGCCACGCAAGGAATGTGCAAATCTGAACCAATGGAAATCTGCAGTCACCTTAGTGTTATCTGATCCCCTTTGAAAGATGTATTTGAGACATTGAGAAAAGAAATTTTCTACTTCTTGTGAATGATCACTAAGGAAGCAGTATATATCTTTAAGTTTTTTTCCACCTCTTTCTTCTTCCTGGTGTGCGAAAATTTTCATTGACAGGTAAAAGCAGGCAGTGCAAAAAGAGGAAGACATTCCTTAGGGCAGTGAAATATAAATGAATACACAGCATAACAGAATAAAAATGCTATGAAAAAAATCAAGGCCAATAAGAGAAAA
Organism: Anoura caudifer; assembly: GCA_004027475.1. Lineage (NCBI taxonomy): Eukaryota > Metazoa > Chordata > Mammalia > Chiroptera > Phyllostomidae > Anoura > Anoura caudifer. Next base: position 368,744 of record PVKU01000510.1, read on the forward strand.
ACCTAACTGTAATTTATTCATGTGTTAAGGTGATATGTGCTAAAGTATAGAAGAAGTTTAATTTCAAATTATTTTAATGCTGTTTTGAAAATCAAATAGAAATTGACAACTGTTGAATATTGTTGGTAGTTGTATATCTCAGTAAATCAAGTGTAGGGGCATAATTATGAAAATTACCAACCTGTAGTTTAAATAGGTTAAAAACAAGCATTTGTCAATTCAGCCTCTGTGTTGCACATCATTTAAATGCACAAACTTGTAATGTGTGCACATTTTCTTTCTAGGCTGGCATAAGGTTGAACAATACACTCATTCCTAAGTCAATATTTGTGTCTTTATGGGTCATTAATTGGAAGAAATATCAATCCTTTTTCCCACTCTATCTGACCCTGCAGTGGGACCACTGATGGCCAACCAGTTTCAGCACCATGGACAAAGCACTCAACCTTACTCGTGGGGCTGCAGGAAAATACTCCCCTGTGGTTGAAGTGTGAGAAACAACTTTACAATAGCCACCTTGCACTATAATATGTTTTAAGGTCCAAATGAATGTTAAAGAATGCTCATCTTGATATATCAAGTTTACACTTTCAAACACCTTTTATCTTATGGAAAAACATAATGGCCCCTTTGAAGACATGCATCACTGTAATAAACGCATTTAAGTGCCATTAGGTTTAATGGCTCCTACTCACTCAGACTACTATGCCATACCTTTCTAAGTTAATTTAATGTGCATTAATGGTGTGAAATTGATGAAATTATGAATTGAGTTTCCCTGGGCACAAGTTAAAACTAAAAAATAAGGAAGAAGGCAGGTCAATCTTACCTTCCACCCCATTCTTCACTTGTACTACAAAAGATGTCAGCCCTGCCCTTGGGAAAGAAATGCTCACTGTTAATAAGTTGAATTTAAATGGACTTTCAGGGTTTTAAACTCAGGCAAGGGTCTTTGGTTAGGTCACCAAAAGCTTGTAGTTTTCTTCAGTGAGTAAGAACATATGTGCAGTTCTGAAATTAAGTTGTTATTTTATTTCATAATTTCAGAGAAAGAGATAACTTGTCACTTCCTTCACTTACAGATTTAATTTAGGGGTCACTCAGGATATTCTCATTTTGTAATCTCTCCCTTACATCACTACCATGTATCATGCAAAATAGTGGTATTTGATCACTTTAAAGTGAGTTAAATATTATGATAATACTATTATTATTAATGTGAAAAAAATTTAAATCCAAGATCCTTGTCCCAGAAACACTTGATATATCAAAACACTCATTCACAGTATCAAGAAGACTAGAATCTAACTTTGAATTATGATTTGCTAAAACATTAAGAATGAGAAAAATGTTAATTATATTTGGAGAAAGTACAAGCTCACCATTTGTTGCAGTTCATTTAATATTGATAGATGACTAAGAGAACAAAGAACTTTGCAGCTACTCTTTTGCTTTTCTATCAAGCAAAATGATCTCCATGCTAAAAAGGTTAGCTCAAACCAGGTAAGGATACTAACTTTTTAAAAGGCATTTAGTTCACTTGACAGACAAATTACACCCTGGAGAAAAGGATAGATGCCAAGAGATTAGAAATATAATAATTAAGTGTATAGTTCTGTGTTTCAAAAACTGGGAGAGTCTCTAAACCAATGGTAAGACTAAGATGAAATATTAAGCAATATTCTGGCAAGAAATAAGAAAAAGATGGTTTCTGAACACTTAGAGAAACAATAAGTGAGATACTTAGAGGTCAGTTTAGACTCCTTTTTTGACAGATAGGGTTAAGACTAGTACATGTGAGACATGGTTAGGACATAAGTCACCAACTTAGAAGCCTACTTCACCCAGATAATTAACACACATGAGCTAAGGGGCCCAGAATGCTATTAAGTGGAATGACAATGAGCACCGTAAGTGGGAGAGACTATGCCCAACTGACACTACTCAGCTCTAAGTTAATTATTTATTTTCCAAGGGAAGTGGAAATCTTGATTTTTTATATTTTTATATGAATCCTCTTTTTTTTTTAAATCAATTGCAGTAACATTCAATAGTGTGTTAGTTTCAGGTGTACAGCATAGTGATTAGACATTTACATAAGTTACAAAGTTATCCATCTGATAAGTCTAGTACTCATCTGGCCCCATACAGTTATTACAATATTATTGACTATATTCCCTATGCTGGGGAATCTTTTTTAAAAATGTATTTTATTGATTATGTTATTACAGTTGTCCCGATTTTTCCCCCTTTGCCTCCCCACCACCCAGTACCCCTCCCCCCCAGCAATCCCCCTTAGTTCATGTCCATGGGTCATGTACAAAAGTTCTTTGGATTCTCTGTTTCCTATACTGTTCTTAAAAATCATCCTGTCAATTTTGTACTACCAATTATGCTTTATTATCCCTGCACATTCCCCCCCCATTCTCCCTCTTCTCCCTCACAGTTGATAACCCTCTAAATGATCTCCATATCTATGATTCTGTTCCTGTTTAGGTTGTTTGCTTAGTTTGTTCTTTAGATCCAGTTGTTGATAGTTGTGAATTCATTGCCACTTTAATGTTCATAATTTTGATCTTTTTCTTAAAAAAGTCCCTTTAACATTTCATGTAATAATGGTTTGGCGATGAAGAACTCCTTTAACTTCATCTTATCTGGGAAGCATTTTATCTGCCCTTTCATTCTAAATGATAATTTTGCTGGACAGAATAACATAGGTTGTAGGTTGCTTTTGATCACTTTGAATACTTCTTGCCAGTCCCTTCTTGCCTACAAAGTTTCTTTTGAGAAATTAGCTGATATTCTTATGGGAACTCCTTTGACGTAATTCTCTGCTTTTCTCTTGTTGTTTTTAAGATTCTCTCTTTATCTTTAATCTTTGGCATTTTAATTATCATGTGTCTTGGTGTGGTCCTCTTTGGGTTCAACTTGTTTGGGACTCTCTGTGCTTCCTGGACTTGTATGTCTATTTCCTTCACCAAATTAGGGTAGCTTTCTTTCATTATTTTTTCAAATACATTTCCAATTTCTTGCTCTTTCTTTTTACTTCTGGCACCCATGTGATGCAAACGTTGAAATACTTGAAGTTGTCCCAGAGGGTCCTTATATTATTTTCATTTTAAAAAATTCTTTTTCTTCTTTGCTGTTTTGGTTGAATGTTTATTTCTTCCTTATGTTCTAAATCTCTGATTTGAATCCAAGCTTCCTCCCTCCCACTGATGATTCCTTGTAGATATTTCTTTACTTCACTTAGTGTAAACTTCATTTCTTCCTCTATGTTGTTGCCATATTCAATGAGTTCTTTGAGCATCCTGATCATCAGTGTTTTGAACTCTGCATCTGATAGGTTGATTATCTCCATTTCATTTAATTCTTTTTCTAGAGTTTTGTTCTATTCTTTCATTTAGGTTATAGTTCTTTGTCTCCTCAATTTGACAGCCTCCAAATGTTTGTTTCTGCGTATTAGGTACAGCTGCTTTGACTCCTTGTCTTAGTAGTGTGGCCTATTGTAGAAAAGGGACCTGTAAATTGTGTGGGGTGGAGCCTTAAGAAATTGCCTGCATGGGGCAACCCACTTCATCACTTGGAGGTTCTGTGTGGGAGGAGGGTTCAGAGAGGGGACAATGCTGCTGTCTGGCTTGGAGGTTGCCACTTCTACCCCTCTCTCCCTCTGATTCATCCCATTTCCAGTCACCTCACCTACTTCCTGTACGTGACTGGTGTCCTTCTAGTTGTTGCCCTGGTGCTGAAACCCAGAGTGGGTAAGTTTGCATATGTTCGAAGTCTGTATGGACCCTTTAAATGGAGTCTCCTGAAAATTCATCAGTTTCTACCACTGCTCCAACCCCCACTGGTTTTTACAACCAGAAGTTATGGGGATTTGTCTTCCCAGAACTGGAACCCTGGGCTGTGCTGTCTGGCCTGGGGCTTGGATCACTCACTTTCAAGGTATCCCTCCCAATTTTTATCAATTGTAAGTGAATGTGAGACCATCTGTTCTGATGCTGCTGCCTCCTCTCCACACCACACTGTATCTCCAAGCCTCTCTTCCCATCTCTGCAACTCCTCCCCTCCTATACCCGTCTGGATGAATGTGGCTTTTTAAAATCCTTGGTTGTCAGACTTCCATACAGCTCAATTTTCTGATGGGTCTGGGTGTTATTTGTTTGGATGTCTAGCTGTAATTCTTTCCATGGTTGTGCAAGGAGGAGAAGCATGTCTACTTATACCTTCGTCTTGACTGGAAGTCTGGGGAATCTTTTTGATTAAAGAACTTTAACTGTACATTTTATTAATGAATACTCTTCTGATTTTTAAAACAAAATAAAGTACCTCAGTGGACAGAATCTGGCCTATGTGCTGCCAGCTTGGGATACATGGAGAAGCATATGGACTTCAGTGAGGCATCTGGTGATGTTTCACATGACATCACTATTGAGAATTTCTGGTCGGGTGGCAATAGAGACATTACAATTAGGGAAGTTCAAATTTAATCTCAACGTAAGGATAACTGGATCTTCCCATTGATGAAATAGACTACTTTTACACTAACTAGAAGTATTCAACTTAATCACAATTTGGCAATTCACAAAAGTATATGGATAAAAAAAAAAACAAAACCCAGGGCTGGATTTTGAATTTAATGTTAACTTTTTCTCATAAATGTGAATATACTTATGTGTATATATGCCTGTTTTCTTTTATTTAGTCATTTATTTGAAAATATTTATTAAAAACTTACTATTGTCAAGCACTGTTCTAGATGCAGGGAATAAAATTGGAACAAAAATCTCTTATGGAGTTGATATTTTATGTTTTCCCCAGTTCAGATGTTAAGTTATATAAGCACTATGTGAATGTGTCCCTTGTGTGCTAACTTCATTCTGGAATTTTCCTATGAATTCACCATAAAATATGAAATTACTTTGGGTGAAAAATCACACACACTGGGACAAATCGGTGTTGTCAGTTAATACATTTATTCATTCATTTGAACTTTATTTCCAAAATATTGTACACCTGCCATTCTGCTGGGGCAAAATGCTAAACCAGCTGGGATATGGAGTCAACAGGTACAACCTGGAATATGCGGTCACATTCTACGTGCACCAACATGTTGAATACTTTGGTGACTCAGCAGCCCAAACATCCTACATTATCTTTGATTAGCCTGTCACAAACTTAAACTAGAGAAGAGGATGAAATCCTCTACCACCTGACAGCGGTTGTTCCAACATCAGCATCCTTCCCCCTATGGAGAAACACCTTGTCTTTGTTTATAAATCCAATCATTCTTCACCAGACTGTAATTCAAAATGAGGTGGCAAATATGGTAAAGCCTGGTGATAGACTATGAATGAGTCTATTCTAACCCAATTTCTTGCTTTTATACCTGCATTGATCAATGTGATAAGAAAAGTTATTTAAAAATTATAATGTGCTAAAAATAACTCCACTTGATTTTGTAAATAATTTATACTTTTAAAACCAAAGGGTCAAAAATAACTGGGGAGACAGGTTGCAACTGAGTTTATTACTCCTCTATTGATTCAGTCATGGTCAAAGAATTCACATCCTTTCCTATCAAATCTGGATGTGCTGGTAGGTCAGTCTAGGAAGATTTTTTTCAATTGAACAAAAGGCATGCCAATATTTCTTGAAAACCAAAGTTAAAAACAAAGCAACAGATCATTTTAATGCTCGAAAATAGATTAAATAAAAAGAATCACAGCCCTGAAGAATTCCTTTGTAAACCACATGTTTTTATAGGAAAATGTTGGTTTTTATCTCCCTCTTTCTAATGATGGAACATTCTCAATGAAGTTTGATGGTATTAAAAGTTCATTTTGGAACCAGCAGAAGCACAGTGAGTTAAACTCCCTTGAAAGCATTTTAAGGACTGCTGTTATGGTCCTTCCATACTATCTTTTCTCATATAGTTTTTAAAAAAATTACTTTGGGAATGCAAAGTTTTTCTCATGCATGAATTTTATTCAAAGGTATTTCTACACCAAACCGACTGCCACAGACAGTAGTTCCCCACCTCTCCTTATCTATGGTTTTGCTTCCCATGGTTTCAGTTACCCATGGTCATCCACAGTGGGAAAATAATAAATTTCCCCAACCATCAACACCATCTATCCCTAATGTCCAATCATCACCCTAAGCAGATGATTCTGCTTCTGATATATAGTCAGAAGATCAGCAGTAGCCTAACATTTTGTCACAGTGCCTAGGTCATTCACCTCACTTCATCTCATCACCTAGGCATCCTATCGTCTCACATCATGAGAAGGGTCAGTACAGTATAATAAGATATTTTGAAAGAGGCCACATTCACATAACTTTTATTATAATATATTGCTATAACTGTTCTATTTTATTAATGTTTGTCATTGTTACTCTCTTACTGTGCCTAATTTATAAATTAAACTTCATTACAGGTATGTATGTATAGGGAAAAAACATAGAATGTACAGGGTTTGGTACTATGCACGGTTTTAGGCACGTGCCACTGGGGTCTTAGAACATGCCCCCATGCAGAAGGTGGGGAGTGCTGTGGTTTAAGCAAACTGAGTTAACATCTTCTGAGAAAAAAAAAAAAGGCTGAAAAAGCCCACATACGTACAACTTGGTGATAAAGCCTAGGAGACAACTTGAATAATCATTACCATATATTACAGACATAAAGACCAAATATAGCTTTTAGCTTCTACAGAGCTCAAGATTTTTGCTGAGATGCTCCACTCTGGTGGAGATTAATTTTAGGAATATTTTATAATTTTAAAAGATTAATGAAAAAATTTTTTTGTAGGAGGAACAAAAGGTCATTTCTCAAATGGCTACTAGGATGTGGAAGGAACCTGGTTCTCCCTCCCCTTAACCGCTGATCTGGGGCCACGCTGGAGGGGCTAGGCTTGCCGCCCCCACCGCAGCTGAAGGGCCTCCCAAAGCTCTGCTACTGTCCCACGTTCCTGTCGTGCTGGCCACATCACCGCTGCCCACGGGATGATTGTAGGCTGTTCATGGATATGTCTCTTAAAGTCATATAATTATTTTTAAATATTTGGAGACATGTAGTTGATATACAAAACCTGGTATTTTATGGATATTATTCCTTATATAGAGGCTAAGTAAAAAAATAGTGTGTCAGTTTTAATAGTAATATTAGGTCAACAGTAGCACACTTTGTATTTAGAAGGTAAATTGTGATGCACGCTAGAGTAACTGGAGTTCTGGACACAGTATTTTCTCCGTTGGAGAAGGCTGTTTCTTTGGTCAGAAGTGTACACAGAATTTTCCTTTGCCAGGGCCTATAAGCATCTGAGTCTATAGGACCAGGGGAGCTTTAGTTTCCTCTCTCCTGCAGGAATGCACTTAGGTGTTGTGAGGCTTCTGCCATTGGTGCCCAACCACCACAAAAAAACCACCCCAAACTTGGTGAGGATAGCTCTAAAAATCCGCATAACTTTTTTAGCTATGTCATTAACTTAATTTACATTTCTGATTTCTCTTAAAGAGAGAAGTCTTTGTGAACATCAGTTTCTTTCTAGAGAAAGTCTATCTTCTCCTATCACTTCTGCCCAGTGATAGCTATCTCTTTAATCACCTGAAACACAGAAAACAGTCTCCTAAGAAAAGAAAGAAAGACCAATTGTAGACCTAAGATCTCAGTATTGTCATGAGGAAGGAAGGAAGGAAGGAAGGAAGGAAGGAAGGAAGGAAGGAAGGAAGGAAGGAAGGAAGCCAGTCAGCCCAGGCAGTCATTTTTAGCACAATAATTATTCAAAGGAGACACTTTCTCTTTGTTTTCCAAAATTGTAATAACCTTAAATTAGTATCTATGCTAAGCTGCTATTTAGTATCTCCAGGATATACTGGTATCTAGCATGACAAGTAACATAACTTGAAAATGTCCTCTGGAGACTTTGGACCAGCCACGTCTTTGGGGAGACCTGTAGAGCTTTTCATTTTGGAGACCATCAATCCTGGATTGAACCTTCCTTGTCAAAAGGCACCATTCCTGAGGACAGTCAGTAAAGGGAGATCCCAAACCCACTGCCCAGTAAGCCTTACCTGTTGCAAGGACGAGTCCAGCCCAACCATCTCAGTGATCAGTCAGAGACACTGCTCCCTTGGCTCTCTGCTGAGAGTCCCCATGTTCTATGATCTCCTCCTGTGAGTATCCCGAGCGCCTTGGACTACTCCCCCCTACCACCCTCCGCCCTGGAAGTTCGGGTCCGCAGAGGGTCCACGTCTGCGTTCATTGAGCTGCAGAGGATAAGTCTCCCTCCCATGCCCGCGGGCCCTCACGGCAGAGCCCTCAGACTCCCTGGTCTTACCCTTTCTCTCCCAGAAGAGCCCCATCGCGCTGTCCGGGAGGAAGCGTCTCCGCGCGCCTGGGGCGCTGGGGCCCGTCTGGGCCGGGAGCCGGTGCGGACGCGACCAGGCGCGGACGCGGGTGTGCGCGCATGTTCGGGGAGCCGGGCCAGGCCCGCTCTGCCCGCGAAGGCCCGGGCGGGACACGTGGTGCCTTCTCCACCCGCAAGCTGTGGTCTGGGCAGCCCCTAGGGCCCCGCAGCCGCCGGCCACGGCCTGGGCTGCGAACCAAGTGGGGAGAAGGGCGCTGGACCAAACGGGCGTCGCCGATGGGCCGAGCGCAGCAACGCGGGTGCGGTGAAGGCCACACGCGGCGGGCGCAGGGGTCCTGCTGCCGGGGCTCGGGACCTGCTGGCTCAGTCCCTGTCCGCGGGGCCTCTGCCGCGGGCGCCGCAGCTGTTTCCCGCATCCACTCGGGGCGGGGCGGCGCACTGCGGAGGCGCCGTTCTCCGCGTTGGAGGAGACGGCGGGAGGGTCTACCTTGCACGACGCTGGGGGGCCGCCGCGGGCCGAAGGCCGGGGTCCGCCTCGTGGTCCTCACTGTCCCGGCTGTGGAGGTGCAGACCACTGGAAACCGCAGCGTGCACCTGAGATGCTGTTTAGGCCAGTCGCGCCCTGAGAAAATTCCTTTGGCTTCCGCAGCCTGTATGGGAGTAGCAGAGGGGAGAAGGCTCCAAACTGGGACCGAAGACTTACCCGTAGCCACAAGGTTTTCCGAATTCACCAGTGACCTTGGGTGTCTAGTCTAAATAAGGTGTCTTTATCCGAATTCCTGATCCCGGGGATAAGCGTGGCCATTCACTTTCTGACTCTCAGGAAGGTCCATAGTGATTGGGTTTCAGAAACTAAATGAAAATGCTCCAGGCGTCTTTAATTGGAAGTGTAATAGAGATATCATTTGTATTGAATTTAGGTAAGGCTGAAGGAAACCTCAGGACCGGGAAAGAAAAGGTTCTAATCTGTGAGTCCAAATGCGAAAGAATCCATCAGCCATACTACTTGCTATTCTGCGGAGGCAGGTTTTTGAAGACACTGGTGGGAAGGAACTTTGTTCCCTCAGAGTTGCCAGAGCCCCAGATAGCCCCATCCAGAACATTCTGCCTAACTACAGACCTTCATGGTGAAACCGGCTGCGTTGTCCTGTCCTATCCCTAGCTTAGGGTCCGTGGGCAGACATCATGACAGTTCTTCCAGGTGAGTTTCTTGTTACGCTATTTCCTTACTCTTCATTTCATCTTTGTTTTACCCCTGGAAAGAGTCTTCTATACAGAGACTGCTTCTGGAGAATAGCATCCCTGTCCTGGCCTTGATCCTCTTTCTCCCTGTTCACTACAGCATGGCACATATGGTCAGCTTGAAGTCAGACAGACTTAATATTTGTGTGTGTGAGTACTTCGCAGTGCAAAATTTATACAGTTGAAAACCATCGGTCTCACATAACTTGGAACATATTAAATGCATGCAGCGTTTTATTCTGTTGTCCCAGCTCATTTTCCTCTTGTCATCTTTTCTCCTGCTTCTCTCTCATGTTTTCTAAGTGTTGGAAACCCCTTCTTCTATTAAAAGTGCAGATTCATAACATAATGGAACCTCATCACAACCCAAAATTCTTCTTTTGCCAAATCTTGACATTACTAGATCTTAGTAGGTACTTTATTCTGTCCAACCAGTAAGTTTAAGCTTCCTTGAACCTAGGAGATAAATCCACTCCTTTGGCTTCTTGTCAAAACTGCTGTCGGCCCCAGCATTTCCTTCACCAGCCTGGCTCAAGGTCCCTTGGGACTGTGCCCTAGGAGTTTGGTTTTCTCTCTTCTCTCCATAATCCAGGTTTTAATGCCCTCTGCATCACATAATTCTGAATTATTTTCTTTGAATCCCTCCTAGTCTTTTTAAGTTACTTCATTGTTGTTCAATTACAGTTGTCTGCATTTTCTCTCCACCCCTTTCCCCGACCCCAGCCAAGCCCACCTCCCTTCCTTAGTTCCACCCTCTCCCTTGGTTTTGGCCATGTGTCCTTTATAGTAGTTCCTGGAAACCCTTCTCCCCACTGTCCTCTCCCTCCTCCCCTCTGGCTATTGTTAGATTGTTCTTAATTTCAATGTCTTTGTTTGTATTTTGTTCACTTTTTTCTTTTGTTGATTATGTTCCACTTAAAGGTGAGATCATATGGTATTTGTCCCTCACCACCTGGCTTATTTCACTCAGCATGATGCTCTCCAGTTCCATCCATGCTGTTGCAAAGGGTAGAAGCTCCTTCTTTCTCTCTGCTTCATAGAATTCCATTGTGTAAATGTACCGTAGTTTTTTGATCCATTTATTTACTGATGGGCACTTAGGTTGCTTCCAGCACTTGGCTATTATAAATTGTGCTGCTATGAACATTGGGGTGCATAGGTTCTTTTGGATTGGTGTTTCAGGGCTCTTAGGGTATAATCCCAGCAGTGGAATTGCTGGGTCATAAATCCCTAGTTTTTAATAAGATTGTTATGAGGCTTAAAAAGCAAATGCATGTAAAGCCCATGCCATGGAAATGTAAGCCTGTTGGGCTAGTGATTGCCATCTCCTGCCTTTGCAAGTTTACAGCTTCCTTTAAAACAGACATTCCCACCTATTTGGAAGGAAATGTCATTAGAATTTTGATCTGAAGACTTCAGAGCACAGGGAGTGTGTGTGTTGTGTGTGTGTGTGTTGAGGTGAGATGAAGTGGGATGAGGTGGGGTAGGGTGGACAGGGGGCTGGTAAAGTGGTAAAGAAGGAAGGGTGACATGCTACTAATGTGGAGTTCCCGAATGACAAATGTAAAGTTTACTAGCAGGTAAGGAGATGAGAGGGAGAAATCCTGATAGGAATGGTTTTCATCAGAGTGGGCACAGTGCTGGCTTCTGTTGAATAATAAGAGACGTTTGTCCCTAGGAACTTAGTTTTTTACTCATTGTCAATGTACATCCTCCATAATGCATCTTCTAAAATGACCTTCTGAAGTTGAGAATACAATAAATACCTTTAGACGAATATCAAGGCACAAACCTCTAAACAGCGGGTTTCTGGGACATATTGCAAAAATACAGTGTAATTGTAGAAACTTGCAGAATTCATTTTAGAAGGAACATTTCAACCAGGAGGTTTATAGAGTCTTCAAAATGGCAGAAACTGTAAAAGGCTACCTAATGCAGCCTTCGAGATGTTGCATCCATTGTGCTTCCTCAGTTCTCGCGTTCTCTGTTTTTTTTCTGTGTGGCAGCCAGTATCTTCTCAAAACTCTTGTTTCCAAATCAGGGCGCATTCCTTGTGGTTAACAAGAAAGTCTTTTCCCCAATTTACCACTTGCTTCTTCCTAGATTCTTGACTTGAATTAGACTAGAGAAAATTCCCTTTTGATGTTGCTAGACTTGAGAATGATGTTGAATAACCAGCTCACAAATGGTACCGAGAACCCACAAGGTCCTATACAAAAACACCATGTTAAAGGCAAACAAATTTAATTAAAATGATTGTAAGGAAATGCCAGCTTTCCTTTTCTGAGGCTAGAGTGCAATATCTGGTGTGAAGAATAATTGTTTATTTTTTTCACTGCTTTTATTAAAATATGTAGAGCTAGTGCCTGTCTATAATTAATTTATTCATTTAACAATATTTACCCAGTACTGTATTCCAAACAGATCTTGTTTTTTCCTTTTTGTCATTTACTTTTCTTACAGCCTCTTCATTAAAGTGTGGTTGATTAGATTGATATGAGCTCCTCCAAGTTCCCAGGATGGGGAGGAGCTCATATTTGCTGAGTGTGTACTATGTACCAATTTACATCATCTAATTTAATTATTACATCTTTTTTGTTTTTCTTTTAAATTATATTTAATTGATTATGCTGTTAAGTTGTCCCAATTTTTCCCACTTTGCCCCCTTCCACCCAGCACCCCCAACTCCCTCAGGCAATCCCCACACCTTTGTTCATGTCCATGGGTCATTCATATAAGTTCTTTGGTTACTCCATTTCCTGTGCTGTACTTTACATCCCCATGGGTAATTTGTGACTACCAATTTGTACTTCTTAATAACCTCACATCTCCCCTCCCATCTGGCAACCATCAAAACTCTCTCCATATCCATGACTCTGTCTCTACTCTTCTTGTTTCCTTAGTTTGTTTTTATATTCAATTGTTGATAGGTATGTGTTTATTGTCACTTTATTGTTCATAGTTTTGATTTTCTTATTTCTCTTAAATAGGATCTTTTAATATTTGTGGCAGACCCTTCTGCGTGTCATGGGCCCAGCTCCTACTTGGAGATGCACAGGACCCACGCCCACAGATAGGTTCTCTTGTGGGTAATCAGATTTGCAATATACCTAGGCTGCTTTTGAGTCTTGCTTTTTGATGAAAACCTCTCACCTTGCAAGTGCTAAACCTTGCAGGGACCAGTGTAACTGGCTCAACCACTTTTGCTTTTTCATTTGATAATATCCTTCCTTCTGTGATGTGATGAGGGGCATTGGCTCCTTTGTTGTAACTTGCACAGAGTGAGTGAGGACCATCTTGTAACGTGAAGAGAAATAAAATAAAGGCCTGTCATGGCGGAGGCTGCGGCTTTTTGCTCCCCTTGAGAGAAAAGCCATGCTGTAGTCCTTTTTCCTCCATCAGACTTGGTAGTCCGTGTGTATGTTTTATTTGATCCATAATGATGCAGACACTGCTAGCCGGTGTCTGCATCAAATATTTCATAAAGTAATGGTTTGGTGATGATGAACTCCTTTGGTTTTTTCTTCCCTGGGAAGCTCTTCATCTGCCCTTAGATTCTAAATGATAGCTTTGCTGAATAGGGTAATCTGTGCTGTAGGCCCCTGCTTTTTCATGACTTTGAATGTTTCTTGCCAATCCCTTCTAACCTGCAAAGTTCTTTGAGAAATCAGCTGACAGTCTTATGGAACCCCCTTGTAGGTAACTAACTGCTTTTCTCTTGCTACTTTTAAGATTCTGTCTTTGTTTTTAATCTTTGGTATTTTAATTATGATGTGTCTTGGTGTGGACCTTTTTAGGTGTATCTTGTTTGAGGCTCTCTCTGCTTCCTGGACTTACATGCATATTTCCTTCACCAAATTAGGGTAGCTTTCTTTCATTTTTTTTTTTTTCAAATAGATTTCCAATTTCTTGCTCTTTCCTTCTCCTTCTGGCACCCCTGTGATGCAAATGTTGAAATATTTGAAGTTGTCCCAGAGACTTCTTACACTATCCTCATTTTTTTGGATTCTTTTTTCTTCTTCTTGTCTGATTGATTATTTTTTGTTTCTTTATGTTCCATATCATTGCTTTGATTCTCAGCTGCATCCATTCTGCTGTTGATTCCCTATAAATTGTCCTTAATTTCCATTAGTATAGTCTTCATTTCTGCCTGGGTCTTTTTTTATGTTGTTGTGGTACTAAGTTCCTTAAGCAACCTTATAATCAGTGTTTTCAATTGTGCATTTGATAAATTGTTCATCTCCATTTTTTTTTTCTGGAGTTTTGATCTGTTCTTTCATTTGGGCCTTGTTTCTTTGTCTCCTCATTTTGGCAGCATCCCTGTGTTTGTTTCTATATATTAGAAACAAACATGATTCCCTGTGTTAGAAGAGTGGCCTAATGTAGTAGGTGTCCTGTGGGGTTCAGTGGCACAGCCTCCCTTATCACCCAAGCTGTGTACTCAAGGTGCACCCTCTGTGTGGGTTGAGTATACCCTCCTCCTTTAGTTGAGATGAGATTACTGTTGGCAGGTCAATGGGAGGGATTTAACGAGGCAAGTCAGCTGCAAGGACTGGCTGTGACCACTGACCACCAACCTCTGCCCTCCGTGAAGGATCAGCTGTGCAGGGGGCAGGGTCATAGTGCTCTGACATGGTCTATAGCTGTCCACTGAGTGTGCAGACTCTGGGGTTTCATGGGTGGTTTAGTCCATGGTCAGCCACCCCTTGTGTTCTGCCTGGGGCCATCAAGCATGAGTCACAAAGTAATCTACAGATATCTGCTGCTTGTGCTGGGCTTGAAGTTTCCCTGGTGAAGCCAAACTGTGATCCAAATCTGGCAACTGCTAGTCCTGAGCCTTGGGCTGCTTAGGTAGAGGTACAGGGGCTGGGGTCTCACTGAGGCTTGTTGCTTGTTTGAGAGGATTTAGGAAGATATAAAGCCTGAGCCAAGGCCAGCCATTCACATGGAAAAGCCACTGTTAACAGCTTGGGTGGGCTGTAAGTTGGGTGGAGCAGATTCCCCCAGCTGGAACAAACTGTGTGAGCCAGGTTGATGGAGTCTCAGATACAGACCCCGCTGCTAGCTCTGTGTGTCTGTGGAGGGAGGGCTCAGAAGAGGAAAAATGGCCTCTGCCTGTCTTTCTATCTGGGCAAAAGCTGTCCTCCAGCTCTTGTCCTGATGCTAGACACTTCAGTTCTTCCCTGTATGCCACTGGTGCCTTTCAAGCTGCTACCCTAATGCTGGATCTCAGAAAGAGTGAGTCTGAATAAGTCTGTGTGCAGGATCTTTAAGAGGCACTGCTTAGGACTTCAGTAATTCCTTTCACCGATTCAAACTCCACTCGTTTTTATAGCTAGAATTTATGGGGGCTTATCTTTCTGGGACTAGATCCCGGTGCTGGTATGGGGCTGGGACCCCTCACTCCCAAGATATCCCTCTCAAATTTTTATCCACCACATGTGGGTTGGAACTAGTCCCTTTTGCATCTCCATCCCTCCTACCAGTCTGGATGCATGCAGTTTCTTTAGTTCAGGGGTTGTTGGACTTCTATTCAACTCGATTTCTAATGGTTCTGAGTGATGGTTGTTCTGTAGTTTAGTTGTAATTTTGATGTGGTTGTGCAAGGAGGTGAGCTGTGTTTACCTGTGCCTCCATCTAGACCAGAAGTAATTATTAGATTTTTTTTAAAAAGTAGTCATTCCTAGTATACTTTACTGAGGATAGGAAGGAGGGCCATGACTTATTTACAATCACAAGCTAGCAAATGGTGGAGTGGAGATTTAAACCCAAATATTTCTGACTTTTCTGTATTCCTATTCACTGTGCAGACTTTGTCACCCACATAGCTTTTAAGCCATGAGATGTTTTTGAAAAGTGGATAATTTATTCCTAATTGTAAAAAGTTTTCTTGCTCACGTTGCTGTGCTGGTTGAAAACAATGCCTTTACTCAAAAAGAATAAGTCAAATGGGAGACATGAGATGCTGCTGCAGGATGGACAGGGAGTAGAGTTGGTCGTTTGTTATCCACTCAATTCAAATAGGGCAATAGCTTTCTCTTTTGTGATATAATCTAATCAGATCCCTTAGGAAGATTGGAAAACTGCAGTAGACTCTCTTACACTACACATACCATGGTGAATATTTATTGAAAAAAATCTTAGAGAAAGACTGTTTATTATCATTCTTAGGTTTATACCATGGCTCTAAAAATATTTCAAATATTATGCAGGCCAACAACTTTTATTCGTAATGGATTGGTTTAGTGAAATGAGGTACATGGTAAATTTGAGCAACTCATATATCCTCTCTGAGCCTGTAGTTCTTTATATGTAAAACAGAATTAATCAGCAAAACTTTAGAGGAGTTTGAGGTATCAAGAAAATAATGGAAACATAAGTGCTTTCGGAACTATAACCACCTATATATATACATTATCCAATACTATATAACAAGAGCTAAATAGAAATCACATAGTAAATTGAGTGCAAAAGGAATAGTTTATACTTCATGTAAACTTTGATCATAGTCATGAAGTTTTTGCTAATTGGAAAATGTATAGATTATTTCATTTCCCTGTTTTATAAATGAAGAAGCAATTGCCTGGAGAAAGTAAATTGTCTACAGTCACATCACATCCATAAGAAGATTGTTGAAAATTCTAAAATGAGACAGTGTTACCATGGAAATAGGCAGAGTCAGTCAATGAATATTTATTGAATGCCTACCACATATTGGGTATTGTTTTAGATGTTGAGAATACATGGTGAACAAAACCTGTAACATTTCTGCTCTCCAAGATCTGCTATTCTGAAGGAGAGAGTCAGATAAAAGATGTGTGAACAAGCAAAGCCCTTCAGGCACTGAGTGTTTTAAAGAAGATAAGACAGATAGCATGGTGATGACCCCTAGGTTTTGGTCCACTGGGTGGGTAGGGGTACAGTTTACTTCGATGGAGCTGGATGGTAGTCGTGGTGATGGCTGGGATGGGAATGGGAGGAATGATTCATTCTGTTTTGGGCATGTGAACTGTCAGATAACAATGAGGCATCCAAATGGAGCTGTAGAGTAGAAATTTGCAGCTTAGAGGAGAGGTCCAAGCTGGAGATAAACATTTGGGAGTCTTTATCACATAGACAGCTTTCAAGCCATGAGATGATTTTTAAAAAGTGGATAATTTATTCTTAAATGTAAAAAATTTTATTTGATCAGTTTGTTGTGTTGGTTCAAAGCAAGGTGGTTTAAAAATGTCTTAGCTTGTCCCCCCAAACTAAAGCCACCTGAAGCTGCTCAGCCACAGGCTAGCAGACTATCACCATAGTAACAGCATCTTGTGGAAGGGGATGGGCAATCTTTTCTCATTTTGAGCTTCAGTCAGGTTTGCCATTTTAAAATGAAGGTGTTCATGACCACACTGTTATTCCTTTTATTAAGACCCAAATACGTGCCTTAAATCCATTTCAGAACTGCAGAAATGGACTTTTATTAGTGCATTGTGTGTCAAATAATCCCACCCTCTAAATTGAACATAGATGATAATGGCTTCATATTTATATTTTTAAGATATGTGTAAAGTAATCACTCAATTTATATTTTCTTAACTAAATTATCTGGACAGCCTATTTTTCCATATCTTTTAATTTTTATTGTGTGTCAGAAAATTTATTTTTCATTGCTTGCTCAATAATCTTTTTTCAGTACTATAGTAACAGTAGCTATAATATGGCAAAGGAAGTCATTCTTGGATAATTTTTTTTTAATTTTGAGGGAGAAATAATGAGGCCAGAGATTACTGATTTCAGGAATAGTGTTTCTCAAGGTGAATTCTGTGATCAAAAAAGCCTCCCATGCCCCCAAATACCCAGGTTTTGCAGCAACTTAATGTTCTACCTTTAGAGAATAATTCCTCAGTCCAGCACTTTATTATCTTTATAGTTCTATGTTATTCTGAACAGTAAACATTTACAAGCAAATTACAGGAAATTTGGAAACACAGAAAAGCACTAAGAAGAAAAAAATTTGTGATCGCCCACTGAAAGATAAATACTAGTAATATTTATATATATATTCTTCCCATATAACTTTTAAAATAAAATGGAATCATACTGAATATACTACCTTGTTAAATAATGTTTTTTATTATCATGAAGTAATTTTATAGAAAATTTAGAAAATATATAAATACAAAAACTCAGAAAAACAAAAATTACTTATTATCTGATTCTCTGAGGTAACCATTATTATAAATTTTCCTGCATTTTTTCCTATGGCTATATGTATTTTATGTATACACATGTATATGACATATGTGTGTGTATATATATTTGTTTAAAATGGGATTGCCTATTTTGCAACTTAATTTTTCCACCTGTAATTTTGTCTGTTGCTGATAATTCTGCTGCCCAATTATTTTAACAGCTTTATAGGATTACATCATCTGGCTGCAAGATGCTAATATACAGATATTCATATACAGCGCCATGGGTTCATGCAAAGGAGTAGACAGGTTCATATCAAATTCAAATGAATGTCTAACAATTTTATCAAAGGTAGATCAAGAGAGTAAGGCTCTCAAGGTCATCGTTAAGGTGAAACTAATTAGCAAAAGAGCAAGTTTCTAAAATGCGGGTATGAAAGTTCCTGAAATATGGATATGAAAGGGTCAGCTTGTCGCTAATTGGCATATGGACACAGGGGCGTGACGAAGTCAAGTTGCTGGTCAGTGCTAGTTGTCAGAGCTGTTCAAAGGCACCGAGCAGTGTTGAAGCACCCGTGTCTACTTTGCACAGGATGGTTACATGCACATACAGAGATGCAGATACACAGCAGTATCGCCAAATTGTTGAAGTTGATGGATTTAATGTTGATAGTTTACAGAGTATTTCATATTGGCACTGATCACTGAGGCCTGGATAGAGAGAACACCCTGGGCATTCATTCTTTTAGAGAGCCCCAGGAACCGGAAAGCGGGTTCCTATACTTCGTGTAACCAATGGGGCTCTTTTCAAGGGTTAACAGTGCATTTCATAGTGAAGTCCATGGACCAGTACCACCCAGTCAGAGATATTTGGGGCTTGTTAATAATTTAGATTTTTGGAGTCTTATCTAAGCCAAATAAATCAAATCATCAGGTTTAACACACTTTCTAGATGCTTTGTATAGAAGTCAAATTATTAGAATGAGAATTCAGAGAATTAACTTAAAAATGGCTGTGAGCTCCTCAGCGTCAGGGATTTTTTTTTTTTTTTTTTCTTATTTGTACTATCTGGCACCCAGCACAGTGCCTGGTCTGTGGAAGGTGATGGTTATATATTTGTTACATTGGCTATTTGTTTTAATACTTGTAAGTTTTTGTCTTGTACTATAACATTTTTTTCTCCAAAATATAACAGTTTTTCAAACAATCCTCATAATCCATGTGATTGTGCCTTGCACACAGTAGGGATTTAATGAATGTTGATTACATGAAAATGGAAATTAAAGTGTAATAACACCTAATCACACTTTCCTCGGAGCAGTGGGCTACCCTTAGTTATCTGGGATTCTGCCTTTTGTCCCAGAAATTGGTATTATTATTGGTATTATTATTATTATTAGGAAGTTGGTATTATTATTATAATTGGGAAGATGGTATTATGGTTTAGTTTCTTCACCTATGCTCTAACCTTCTTGTCTGTTTTCCTTTGGGAACAACTCCACCCTTTTTTTATTCTCTTTCTTACTGGTTCTTCCACCTTAGTGGATAAACATGTTCAAGTGTTTTCTATATTTGAAACTACTACTTCCATGTCTACTGTCACCACTAGCACTACGAATACCACCTCCATCATCGCCTACACAACCACCCCTTTGCCTCCAACATCCCCACCACCACCTTCATCACCTCCAAGACCACCACCACTACTACCGCTCCACCTCCACATCCTCACCACCTCCTCTGCCACCTCCTCCATCACCTCTGCCATCATCGCCGTCACTGCCAAATCCACACCAAAACCTTCCTTTAAGTCCCATCCTTCTAAGTCAGTCATGACATCTTTCTATTTCACAGACAACTTTCTTGCAAGAATGGTATGCATTTGCTTTTTCTTCTTTGTCTCTCTCACTTGCTGTTTAGCCAACTACAACCTGGTTTCTATTCTCATCACTTCATTAAAATGGTTTCAAAAAAAAGTCACTACTTCCTATGAACATCATATTGCCCCATTCAGTGGACCCTTTGATCCTTAACTTACTAGGCCTCTTGGGAACATTTGATTCTGGTTTTCATTTCCTCCTTAAAATATTCTCTTTCTTTAGGTTTTGTAGTTAAAACCTCTTTTAGCCTCCCAATTTTCTGTCCCCTCCTTTTCAGTCTTCTGTAAGATCCCACCGTCATCCAGGTACCCCTTGAATGCAGGTGTTTTCTAGGCTGTCTGCTGATTTCACAATCTTTAGTCAACTCTCTATGTAACTTCTCATACTCAGTTCCCAGATCCCGTGAGCAAAAAGCAAGACAATTTTCTGTGACTGAGAAAGAAGACTTGCGCAGAGAAGTGGAAGTTTGTAATTGCTGCTGAGGGACAGAGGAAAGGGAGCTAAGACATGCTGGGCTGGGCATGGAGCCCAACTGAAGCTGCAGATCTTTAATTTGTGGAGTCTTGAAACCACTCAGTTGCACATTTACCAGCCTCCTAACAAGACAAAAATGGTTTTTAGGTGGATACCTTGCTAGAGAAGGGGATCAAATCCCTAAATAAATTTCCTTACAGATTTCACTAGGCTTGTTTCCTAAACTGACATCATATCTTTAAATAGTTGAGAGTGTATGGTTATCCAAAAAACAGTAATCTCTAAACGCTTACATTTAAATCAACACACTGTGCTTGTTTTGTATGATAACTCTTTATTCTATGCCCTTGGTGTGCTCTTTATAGACTTTCTTAAGATGACATTTTAATACCAAATCCTGGAACAGACAAAATAAATTTGATGTAAATCTTTGGAGCTGTATCTGTTCCTCATGAACTGGGCTCCCCTGTATTTTCAGGACTGGGTCTAAACCAGTTTATTTTTAATCAGACCCTTATTTGACCATGCATGAATCATTGCATGGCTGAATTCATGTTATTCGGTTTTCTATTTCCTCTTGCTTCTCTGTTCCAGATCCTTGTATACATTACTTAAAATTATTTAAAGTCAGAGATGATTATATTTTGGATAGAATCCAAATATTTTAACATAGCCTTTCATTAGCGGTACCTTGTCTGTCTCTCCAACCTCCACTTTCCATTTTCCTAACCTCATACCATATGCTCCAGCCATGCTGAGTTACTTCCAAATCCTCAGACATGCCATGTCCTCTCTTGCCATCTTGCTCTTGCATATGGTATTCATTCACAGTAGATTACATTCACCCCTTACTAATTTCTGTGGATTCTTCAAAGGTTCAGATTGGGAAGTCTTCCCTAACACCCTAATGCGAGCCATATCTCAGGACTTAATGCATTGTATTGTAATAATTGCATTTCTGTTTCTCCTGCTAGATGATAAGATCCTTGGAGACAGTTTTTATTCCAGTATAACTAGTGCCTAGCACAGGGCTTGACAACTGGAGGCAGTCAATAATTGTTGTTTGGTTGAATGAGTGAATGAATGAATGAATGAAATTATTTTCCATGTTCCTTTTTTTAAATCACAGTGTTCTGACATATGTTTTCAGTTATGTTTCATGGTTTCTTGAATATAAAAAATAATGTTTTAGTAATATTTAATACAAATATTGTTTCTCAGTGGTTTTGCATCTTTGTACTTGTCTAGCATTATTCACCAGTGATCTTGAGTTATTTCTGCTCCCATAAGCTTTATCTCCCACATTTTTATACATTTACTTCCTTCTACCTACAGGCATAGAGGGAGGTATGTGAGAAGCTTCCTCCCAGGGACTAAAAGTCACTTTGGTATCAATGCTCCTTTTTGCTGGTGCCTAGTATCTATCTGTTCTTTTGCTCATCTTTCTTGTAAATCACCTGGTTCCTGCTGAATTCACTGGGCTTGTGACTGTCTGCCTTACCTTCCACGTTTGCACATCCTTAGTTCATCTGCGCCTCTTGTCTCGCACTCACTCACCTGCTGTTTGCAGGCACTGATTTTTCCTTTTTAGTTTCTGACTGACTCCCACTCCTTGATCTCTGACTCATTTGTGTGTTTGAATTATGGACTGACCGGTATGGTGGTGGTTTCATCTCTTCACCCAGATCCCCTTCTCTGAATGTGCCTTAGCTTTTCTGGTCTCAGAGGCATCCTTGCTATCTTCAGCTGCAGCCCTGGCTCTGTCTTCTTAAATCGTCTGAACAAGAATGGTACTCCTAGTTCTGCAAGCTCCTAGAAGCTAATAACTATGTCTTAGCGGCCTTTATATTGCTTGCATCACCTAGCACAGTCCTTGCACATAGAAGATATACTAAATTTTGGTGAATAAATGAGTGACTCAATGAATCAAATGGGACAACATGTGAAGAAAACAGCTTGTAAATTTTAAAATGGTGTGTAAATAATAAGGGATAACCATTATTTTTACTGTTAAGAGTAATTTAATTTTTTTTGAATTATGTGTGTATTCAGAAAGATACAAGATGAGAGGTGTGAATTCCCAAAGAGTGAGCCAGCCCCAGAATAAAAGCAAAATATCACCAGCATCCCAGAGGCCCCACCCCCAGACCCTGTCTCTCCGGGAGGTAATCACTCTCCTGCTTGCCGACACTTATGGATGCGTGTTGCCTGTCTTTGAATTTCATAAAGTTGAATCATATCGAATACATTCTTTTTTGTGTCTTATTTCTACTTAACATTAAGTTTGAGAGAATCATTTACATTTTGGGATGCAACAATAGTTTGTTCATTCTCTTTGCTATGCAGCACCCCCTTGTATCAATATATTTCAATTGATTTATTCTTTCTACTAATGACGGACTTTGGGTTGTTTTCAGTTTGACGCTAGTACCAATAGTACAATAATATTCTTCTGCATGTCTTATGGTGAAGATGTGCACATATTTCTGTTTTATGCATAGCTAGGGGAGGAATTGTTCCAGGGTACAAATTCAGTTTTAGCTAATGATATGAAATTGTGTAATGCTTCCAAAAAATTCTATACTGGTTACATTCCTAAGTGCAGCATATGAACGTCCTTCTTGGATGAGACTTACTGCTTGGCTTTCTCATCTTAGCCGGGCTGGTGAGCCTGTGGTGGTATCATTGATACAACGTGTTTCTAATTTACATTCTGTGAGGAAGACCTTTTTTAAATTGGTTCTTTGGGTATGGAGCGTCTATCCAGGATTTGGCATGTTGTTTAATCAGGTTTTTTTCTCTTTGAAAATTCCGTGGGAGTCCTGCATGTAGAATGGCTACGGGCTCTTCATCAGATATTGGCACTGCAAACATTTTCCATGTAAATGACTTTGACCTGCCATTCATGCAGAGTGAAGCTCCCACTACCATCAGCCTGCTGTCCAGTAGAATCCCCGAGTAGATTCTACAAGATCCCAGGGCTTGGTTCTCCTTCCTGAACAGCCAAATCAGCATCTCCGGGGTGCTCTAGGGGGGTGGCCCTGCCTGTTGTCCCGCATCGTACCCCCAGTGCCTGACAAGTGGTATTGTTCAGATGGACACAGATATTTAAAATTGGACCTTTAGTTCAAGATTCATTCTTTCACCAAAATATAAACACTTTAATTTTTTAAAATATTTTATTTTATTTATTTACCTTTAGAGGGGAAGGGAAGGAGAGAGGGAGAGAAATATCAATGTGTGGTTTGCCTCTTGTGCATCCCCTGCTGGGAACTGGCCTGCAACCCAGGCATGTGCCCTGACTGAGAATCGAACTGTGATCCTTTGGTTTGCAGGCCCACACTCAATCCACCGAGCTATACCAGCCAGGGCTAAACACTTTAATTTGAATATATTCTCATGTGATTAAAGTACATTACAGTTTATAGGTCTTGATAAATAAGCAAAAATAAAAATTTATCATCACACATTTACTCTTTATTCATAATGTAATAAACTTTCAGATAGAATGTTTAGTAGTAGTCTCATATAAAAATGAAAGTCATTTAAAATTACTTTTTATCTTATTCCTCATAAAATGAGGATATGATTCAAACCATTTCTAAGGGGGCGTTATTGTGATTTTTATATTTTAGCAAACGAGGTTTATAGTTCAAAATCGGTCGGGGTATGTTGCTGTGGAGGAGCAAATGGGTAGAAATTAAAAGGCTGCAGCTTGTGGCTCAATTAAAAACAGGTGGAGAGAGCTGCCCAGCAAGGCAAAGACCCCTCCCAGGAGGCCTGAAGGACCCTTTGCGATGAGTAATTGCATGTGTTTTGAATGTCCCTCTTGGTGGAAATTTCCACAGCGGGGCAGATCCCATGACCTCTAACAGGGCCTTCCAGCTTTCAGTTCTATATTTTCACAATGTAAGACCCCAATACAGTGCAAACTGTTCTTCCCCTGGGGTGGGGTCCTCCCAACCCCATTCCTCTTCCTATCCTTGTCCTGGGTACGGAGCACACACCAAGAAGTTGGGGAAGTCACCCTCAGAGGGAATCTTTTGCCAAAAGGGTGCTTTACTGTCCCAGGTTTAGCAGAGAGGTTCTTATTACATTTCTTCTGCCTTTAGGATTTATTCTTGCTCTATATTTTTAGGGACTCCTATGTCCCCCTCAGCTAGACTCAAGATGTTCTGTGAAATGGAAATGTAGCCGAGCAGAAAGCAAGATTGACAGTGAGAATCCTCAGTCTGCCATTTGGGAAGGGTAATTTGCTCAACATTCAGTATAAAAAGCTCTGCCTGATGGCTGCGTTATAACCAGTGGGGTGTCTTTCAGCCAACACGCTGAGGACAGGTTTCTGCAACTGACTCTTGTCAGTAATTACTGCTGTTACATGAGAGCCTCTGGAACTATTAAATGAGACTTAGTTCACAATTGTACGATGGATCCGCTAAAAGGATTTTTAGACGGTTGGGCCGATCTGGCCCTCTGTTCTAGAAGCCGTATGACCTCGTATGAACTTGTCCCTTTGAAGCTGGAGAGAGGACGTAGTGAATGACTGGATGCCTGGCTTTAGTTGTTTACCTTTCCTGACTCATCTGCCACCCAACGCGCTGGCTTGAATGTGCAGGACTCGGGGCTGGCCTACCTCTAACCGACAAAGATATTTGCAGGAAGTTACTGACCCCAGGGTGCAGTAAATCTGAAGCTGAATTCCCGGCTGAAAGCCCGCATCAAAACTGTTTCACTTGGCTTCTTCGCTCGTGTTTCCAAGTGCTGTATGAGGTTTGTCAGGCAGTGTCTAGTCTCATGTCAGGAAGTGAGCCACGCCTGAATTTCCAGGATGTGCCCTGAACTGATCAGCCTACGTGCCAGTCCCTAGGGCAGTAGAAGTTTTGGTACAAAGTCACATTACATGACATTTCCAGTCTCTAACACGCAGAGTGTGCACCCGCAACAGGGAGATTACTCCAGTTCTGGGGGTAACTCCAGCAGCATGTCATGGTTGGGCCTAAAGTGTCACACGTTGGTATACGCAGGATTACATCCAGAATTGTTAAATGCAGACAAAGGAGTCATTTGAAGCGCTCATTTAATATTGCCTCAGGAACATTTGTGGGTTGCCAGGATTGTTTTGGTAAACAGATAGCCACGGCACGAAGTCTTTGGTTCTGTAGGTTCTCTGACCTCCCCTCAGAGCACCTTTGAATGGGGACAGAGCTCTGCCAGGCGTGAAATATTCGTTAAAAAATTCCCCTGGGTTATAGTTGTCTTGGTGCATCCTTGAGTCTATGGTAAAATTTTATTCCACAGCCATGCCCAGATCTATTCATGGACTAACCACAATTTTTAAAAAATCTTTTAAAAAGTACTTATTAGTTTATACAGGTAGTATGTGAATACATTCTTACGAGAATACTTCAAACAGTGAAGAACTATATTCCGGATTAAAGAGTTAGTCTCCTTTTATTTCTCCTCTAATCCCGCTCCAAATGTCCTCATCCTAAATACAGTCAGCATTAGTACTAGAGTATCTGTTTCTGATCTGTTTAATGCACTTACATTCGTACATATGAACACACACCACACAGAGTTTAGCAGATATTAAGGAAATAATAGAGTATGCTTTTTTGCTTGCTATCTGCTTTTTTATTAAAAATAATCTAATTACGTTTAAATCAGAGACCATCAGGATTTGAGATGCCTCCTGGTTTACAAACCAAGAATTGGAGTTTTTCAAAGGCCGCCCTCCCCTGTGGCCCAGACTGTGCTATTTCATTTTACACCTCCCTCCCCCCCCCCCCCCCCCCCCCCCCGCACCATCATCCTCCCCGTTGTCTCACAGTCCAGTTGCAGCAAGAGGAACAACATTCGACTCAGTGCAGCAATTTAGAAAGCCTTGTTTGTGTCTTCAGATAAAAGGACACATAAAGATTTTTGAACCAACAGGGTGAAAAATGGAAACACTAACAAGTATCTCAATTAAGAGCTAAACGTGCATACTAGAGTGCTTAGGCAGCAAGGGAAATTTGTCATAGCCTCCGGGTTACAAATGGTATAATTGCTAAGAGAAGTGGATCCATCTCACCCATTATCCTTTATTTGTAGCAAATTCTAGCAGCTTCCCTGAGCCTTCCTTTAGGACCACTTGACAACCTAACAGAAGGAAGAGTTCTTCCCTGCAATAGTAGAGCTTGATTGCTTACAATCTTCCACCCCCAGGGGTTCTCGACCCCCACCTTGATTAGGAGAAATGGCTCCCTGCTGGTGCTGTCAGCGCTCCCAGGCGGCACAGCGAATGGGGGAGAAATCTCATTTTGGAGACAGGCATTTTCCGTGAACTCTATTAAGCAACAAAGCAGTCAAGCTTCGTGGGGGTCACATTTCCAGGACGTAATCACCAACTTCTTGGGTGCAATGGAAGGCCCCTGCCAGAGTCTACTCTCTGTGTTCGTCAGTGTGATTATTTCATGATAACAGCTTTCTTGAGGGAGTCAGATGCTTTCTGCACATTTTAATGAGCCTGTCATCCTGCCTCAATTTTTTCCCTTAGTCTTTATTTCTTTTCTGATTCTTGCATGTTGTGCGCCGCATGCATTTGGAAGACCAACGGGACACAGATTTTAAAAGTTATCTTGCATCAGTGAAAATCCATCCTCTTCCCTTCTTGAAATATAGAAATATTACATTTTCTTCATTTAACAGGGTTAAAAGTATTTTATATCTGTGTACTGAGGGAAAAACTATGATTGGTCATGGAATTTCAGTATGTTCCTAGATTTAAAAAAATGTATTTTTCATGAAGAATTGAGCATTAAGTACAGTTGTAATAAAGAGCATTATAACAAACACCTTATATAATAAAATATTCCAGAATCCTATCCAAATTCGAGCTTCCATAGTTCTGTTTTTACTAGAATTTATTTAGAAAGACCAGATAATCTATATGTAGAGACAGTGTTGATTCCAACAGCAAACATTTTTTTTTTAAATTTTCAGGTGTTACTTAATTTAACAACAATGAATTTGGGAATCACAAAAATGAGTTTTTATGTTTAAGCACAGGGAAGAAGAGAATTGATAAATCATGACTGAAATGTTTGATTTCATTTCTGTTACTCGTACCATTCCATAATTCCTAAACTTGTACTTAATTTTCAATATGCTTTCTAATTTTTTCTCACACCAGAGTTTGATTTTTATAACTAAATTTACCCTGGGATTTACTACAGAAGGATAGCCAAATAGGATTTGGTTTTATAAATAAGTTTACCCTGGGGTTTACCATGTAAGGGCTGTAGATTAGGGTATATTTTAATGAATTTCAGCTACCCATTGATGACTTTCTATTCTAATCTTTTCAGGTGGCTTTTGGTAATGAATGATGTCTGCGACTAATGCTCCCTGTAGCTTCACCTCTTTAAATTAATCTGGCTCTTTATCCTTTGTCAACATAGGTAGGAGCTGCTTCAGTCCGATTTCCTGAGAACAAAGGAAAGAATGCCTCATCGTTTCCCAGGAGAGTCACAAATGATATGCATTGAACTTATTCAGTTGGATTAATATGATTATTTTTGTGTGTGTATGCAAAAGGGCATAGATTGCTTAATAACATCTGAGAAAAGGGAGATGACTATTCTTCCCCCAGCATCTAGGCATCTGGATCCAGGGGAGAAGGTGTCTGAGCTAAGAACCCTTGTGGCTGCTGAGTCCAAGCCTTCCCTTGGAAACTGTGCTCTTTCTGCCTCCGGGAAGGAGGATACATTCTCCAGCTCATACAAAGAAGGTGGTGCATTGGCTCACCTTCACTCACACCTGTTTTTCTAGTAGTGATGAGGGACTTGTAGGCACAGGTTTCCAGCTGGCCCCTACCGTGGCAGAACCAAGGCCTGGGTATTTAGCCAGTTTGCTGAAGGAAGGATGTGCCCTCTCTCTGGGCCTGGCTGTGGGTCCGTGAGGCCTCCTCTCACACACCTCCTTGGTGAGCATTTTATTTATTGGAGCTACTATAACAAAATATTACAGACTGGGCGGCTTATCACCAACAAAAATTCATTTATCCCAATTCCAGAGGCTGGGAAGTCCAAGATCAAGTTTCCAGCATTGCTCTGTTCTGGTGAGACCTGTTCCTGGTTCATAGTGATGGGGGAACTCAAGAGTTGGGAACTTTTAGTTTTAGGTAATCGTTAATAAGTGTAGTAGTTAATGCATGTGAGAAGCCCTTGTTTCAGAACTGAAGGGATGGCCCACCCTGACTCCAGGAGACCGCAAGCAAGTCAATAGTCCTGCCCCAGAACAGGCCATAAGCAGTCAAGGTGGCATCTGGGCCGTTGTGTTCCAGGGAGAGACATCCGCCACCCAGGACATAGATAAAGAAAATCACACAGGATGCAGGACACAGGACCCAGATAAAAAATCACTGGTCAGCGGATGAAAAGATATTAGGGAAATTGCTGGACTGCAGCTTTTATCTGATTAACCTCTTCCTTGAATTCCAAATCCCTTACCTACACTTTTTTCCCCTTGAATTTCAAATCCCTTACTTACACTTTTTTCTCCTTGCAAAAAAGCTGGATTGAAAGGAAATGTCCATGGTCTATTAGGGTATATAACCCACCATCTTCCCAGATCACCAGCCATCTGAATAAAGCACCCGTAAAGATTCAATCCGTCTCTGCTTGTTGGTTTTGAAAGTGATAGGCAGGCAGCAGGAAAGCTGACTTTTCCAGTGTTGATAGCAGACATGGGCAGAAGAGGCCTAGAGATCCCTGTGGGTCTCTTGTAAGAATGCTAGTCCCATTCATGAATGCTCCACCCTCACGAGCTAATCACCCGCCAAAGGCCCCACGGCCTAATCCCATCGCCCTGGGGGGAAGGTTGAACACATGAACTTCAGGGGGTGCAAACTCTCAGACCACAGCCCTGTGCTCCCCACCCCTCCCTCCCTTTACGGCTGGTGTTCCCCAAGTTCTTCCTCCGTTCTCCTCCATTTTCATGCTCCATCAACTCCCTGATAACTTCACCAAAGCCATGGTTTTTGCCATCTCCTGATGACTCTAAAAAATATATCACCAGCCCTGACCCTCTCCCAAGATGCAGACTCAAATATTCAACATTCTATTGGGTATTTTCATTTGAATACAACATGCTCCTCAAAAACATCAAGTCCCAAGATGAAGTAAGTAATCACCTTTATTTTCAAACAGGCCTTCTTCTGTGTTTCTTATCTAAGGGAGTGGTACCATCCAATCCCCCAAAGGAGCCATAATGGATTCTTCCCTCTTGTTATCGCCCACGTTCCAGGTCACTAAGTTCTGTAAATTTCATTTGCTAATTATATCTCAGATTCCTCTCTGTTTCCCCTGACCACCTGCACTACATTAGATAAGTTAGTGAATTTCTTGATTATTTTGTGGAGGAGGGAAGTGCATGGATTGGGAGGTAAGCATTTTCACAGAAGTAGTATAAACTTTTTGTAGGCTGGGTCAGACACTGAACATACCAACATCACTATTTTTCTTCTTCCTGTGTAGCTTTTGTGAATATAATCTTAAAAGAATGTACATTAATTTGAATTTAATGGCAAGCCATTTACCTGTTGATAGTATGTTCTTTGCATCAATATATTGTTGCACTAACATTATATAAGAGTGTCCTTTTTATCCACATTCTTGCCAACTCTAACAATGATCAGTTTTTAACAAGCAAGGGACAAAAAGTTACAGTTCATTCTCTTTAAGTTATGTTTTCACAGTCATCAATAACCGAGCATTTTCATGCACTTTATTATTGTTTCCCATTTACTATGTGAATTACCTGCTCTTATGAAATTGTAATAAAAATATTATTTCCATTTAGTTGGAAGAGTTCTTTATGCAGGGCCTATGAGCCTTTTCTGGGGTGATGGTGTGTGAGCAGTAATTTTTTCCTCTGCCACCTGCCTTTTGATGCTTCATCATTCAGGGGTAACTCGTGTGTGGTTTGTGTGCAGCCCCCTGGTCTTTTCCCGTTCGCCTCCGCAACGTTGCTGAACTAGTCTCTCTCCCATCGTCTCCCTGCCCTGCCGTCTGGACTCCGGGTTGTTGTGGAGGTGTCTTTTCACAGCACACATCAGCCCTGTTACTTTCTGCACATTGATTTTAACTCTGCAAAGTGACCTGCTACCTCTGACTCAGTGTCACTCACCCCTGCCAGCTCCCGGAGCTTCTGTCAGAGTCTTTGGGCACAGTCCCCTTTGCCAGGGATGCCTTTCCCCTATCCTGTCCTCTTAGGGAACACCTACTTATCATCCCAGGCTCCAGCACACTGTTACTCCTTTCTTAATGCCATCATGCAGTGTAGATTCCCCATTTTAAAGTGTTTTTGCATTTTTTTTTTTTTTGCTGTAGCAACGTACCTGTAGTCTTACTTAATAGCTTTCTTTAATATATACCCATTCTCAAATAAAACTAATACAAAAGGAAATTTTACATCTCTGCTGTAAATAAAGGATGCAGGGTTAATTGCAATAGAGAGACGATCATAAAAATATAATACCTACTGCAAAAACCTTATTATGCCCCAAGTCAAATCATCTTGAGGGTGAACACACAGGAACTTTTAGGAAGCACTGTTCAGTTGTATCACTTACCAAATCATCCAAAGGCAGACTTTTAAAGAGAGATATTTTCTGGAGCAGATTTACAGACCATTGCACAACAGTAGCTTATAAAAGAGACATGCATTTGTAAAAGGGTTTAAACATGTCCTTAAATAAACACACTTATTTCTAGTAATTGTCACCATGAGATGTATTCGTCTTAACCTTGTGCAAATGAAGCAAGGCTTGGTTGACTAAACTCATTTTTAAACAGTGTTATGAAAAGCTTTAAAAGTGTTTCTTAGTGCTTTATTTCCTATGGCCTCTGTCTTAATTCAGGAGGGAAAGTATTAAACACAGATAAAAGGAAATGAGATCAGCAGGGCAGTGAAAATGGGACACAGTGCTTCAGGGGACAGATGTCGTTATAGAAAACTCCATCAGCTAAGTTGGTCTGACTATGTGGAAGGGTGAACACGGCCAAAGAACAAAACACAGTGTTACATTTAGATTCGGGAATGGCCAGGGACCTTGGCTGGGCTGCTCGTAATGACGTGTGTCATTTGACTGTATCAACCGAGACCTCAAAGGGAGTCTTATTTTATCTTAAAAGTTTAAATATACAATTCACATTACTTTTTATGATTTTCTTCCCCGTTCCTTTCATCTCTAGGTGCTGATTTGCACATTTAATAGATATGCAGTAGAAATACTCTACATTCAGATGTTGTTGTTATTTGATTTGTTAAGAATGAGTCAACCTAGAAGCTGAAACACTTAATAAGTTGAGAGCTGGAAACAAAGAAAATTATTATTTAAAGCTTTTCAAGTTTGTTACCCTTCTCATCCTAGGATTATGAAGTACCAGTTTCTACTAAATGCGTATGAGCGCTGCCAGTGCTATGAATTCCAGAGGGAATGGTGAGCATTAACTAGTACGATAAAAATAGAACTTTGTGACCAGTAATGAAGGGGTGTTTATTTCCTACATTGCTTTGAAATGTATAATTTTAGTTGTTCCTTTTCAAACTACAACCGGATACAAAAATGTCTATTATTCAGAAAGGATGTTATTAAGTTTTCCTTAAAAAAAAAAAAATGCAGCTGTGTGCAGGCAGGTCTCAAAAATGGGCCCAGAGATGAAAGTAATAGCTTATTCACATGATTCCATATTTTAATGAGGTGAAGTCCTGCTGTTTCATTCTTTACCCTTCACGTGGATTTTATTACCATTCACCATTTGTGACTTTAGGCTGGGGAAGGGCAGTTAGCTTAGACTAAGCTGAGATTGCACTCAGGAGTCTGTGAGCCAACTGGGGCTGAAGAGGTTGTCCTCTGTCCTGTGCTGTCTGTGATTCCAGCATGTCTGTAGACCGTTAGCTGAAGCTGCTGATCGCACGCCAGTGAAGTTCCCCTTCCTTAGTGAAAACCATCTGGCATCCTCCGCAGCTGCGGTTGCGCTGGGTCCCACATGACTGCTTATGCAGAGAGGTCAGTGGGGAAGCTTCAGGCGCCATCGTTTCTGCCCCCCAAATTATACACAACGGTAGTTCTTTTTCCCTATGAAGGAGATTTCACAGCTTCCAGAAGATTCCTCAAGAGTCCAATAATTTTTAAAAGGTTCCAACTGCTCCTGTAATGTCTCGTTTTGTTGTAATTTGTAGTCCTAGAGCAACTGTCTCCACATTATTTAGACTCAATCTTTTTATGGTGAGGTTGGTAAGATCTCTTTTTCTAATGTTATGGTACCATATACACAGCATAATATTTATCTTTTTAACCATTTGTAATTGCATGATTTAGTGGTATTAAATATATATACCCTGGTGTGTAACTACCATCACTATCTATACCCAAAATATTTTATCACCTCCAAAAAAATTCTGGAGGTGATAAGCAATAACCCCTTCCCTCCTCACCCCAGCCCCTGATAACGTCTATTCTACTTCCTGTCTCTATGAAGTTGCCTATTCTAGGTACCTCAGATAGGTGAAATCATGCAATATTTTCTTCTTCTGTCTGGCTTATTTCACTAAGCATATTTTCAGGGTTCATCATGTCGTAGCATATACAAAAATTTCACTCCTTTTTATGGCTGAAAAATATTGCCTTCTGTGTATCTACCACATTCCGTAATACATTTTTCGGTCAATGGACACCTGGGTTGTTTCCGCCTTTTGCTATTGGGAATAAAGCTATTATGAACATTGGTGTAGAAGTACCTGTTAGTTTCTTCTTTTTCACCATCAAAAAGAATTTTTGCCACATACCCTTTCCAAGTCAGTTGTTATTCCCTAGTCAGTTTGGCACATGTAACCCTTGGACACGAATCCACCTGGGTGATCTCCTTGATTACCCCATTTTCAAATGACAAGTGCCTGTCCCCTGGCCTTGCCTGTGAAACACTTGGAAACAAAATCCATCAAAGAAAAAAACAGTTTCTTGTTAATTTTTCTTGAGTATACATCCCATAGACCCTGTTCTCCCTGAACATTCATGACCTACGTAGAATTTTTTACTTCATGAACAAGATATTCTATGCATCATTTCTATAGAACAATTTTCAGAATTTATTTTGCAAATTACTTGAAGTAGCACCTGTCACCAATGAACAGGGATAGGAAATAAGGACATGTCATTCTCCTTGTGGAAATGATTATTCCAGACACGACACTAATTTGCCAACCCTGAAAAAGTCAGTTTCATTTATAAAGGCCTTGACATATCCACAGAATTGAGAATTTTAAGTAAATATCATGAGCTTGTATTTGCTGGTCCCTGGGGAAATTGCTTAATACAAGTTCTCTGAAGCTCTTTACCCTCAGAAATCATATTAAAACAATGACCTTATCAAGGTGTTGGAGGATGGGAGACAAAGAAAAAAAAATGAACTTGGATTTAGAGTGAAAGCTCAGACTGAGGATCATTTCCATAGAGATATTTTGTCCTTTCCCTAAACTCACCCATATATCCATCAGAGAGGCTGGAAAGAGAATATACACACTGCATTCCTTTGAGACTCATAGTTAATTATCTAACTAGTGTGGTAGGTGTTGCCAGCTGATGGGAATGGAAATCTAGTAATCTCGGGACTCTTTCCCTCCCTGCTGTAGATTGACTATGCATTAGCTCTGGATGAAGTTTTGCCTCTTCTTCTGAAGAACAACGGATACACAAAATCAAAGGTTTCATAGGTATTTATGCTCATGTGTTTGAACTCCACCCACATCTTTGCCAACTAGATATCTGCATCCCCAATGGATTGTTGGGGGACAGTGAGCAGTGCGTTGGGAGCTAGTGAGCGATGGTTCAGAGGCCCCCCAGTTTAGGAAACAGGCCAATCGGAATCTGACTTTGGAGCTGTAAGTCTTTAGATAAGTCACTTAAGCATCTTGTGCCTCAGTTTCTTCATCTGTAATACATTTTTAATAATGCCTTGCACGATCGTTATTAGACCTAAATAGAATAATGTTTGTACACTTCTATCATTATTTAGTGGCTGCTTTGTTCTCATCACAAGTGTAAGTGCTCTGCAGACACGCTCTCTCTGGTTGGAGCGACGAAAGCCAGGTGAATGTCACCTGTGTGTTGAGTTGTCATTCAGGCAGATTACTCCAGAAGTTTCTTAATGGCATCAAATCCCCTTCACCCCACCTTTAATTCTTCCTCCAAAATATGATGGGATAATTACTAAATAGAAGTTTGATTGTATTACTTTCCTACTTGAAATATGTCCGTAGTATCTTATCACCATCAGAACTATGCTGACTTCTTAGTATGTCATTCTAGCAAACTCTGACTTCTGCTGTATTTTAGCCATTTTTCCTGCTCCTCCCATATACTTATCCTTGGGTACAGTTAAGTATGTGAAGCTTCACTCACAGCCTTCTCTCTTTCACAAGCCCTCCCCTCTTTTTGGGACAACACACACTCTGCCTTGCTGGGCTGACTCAGATGTTACTTCTCCTAGGAGCCTTCCTTACAGCTGTTGGGTAATGTCACCGCAAGTTTACCTGACTGCGAGGGACACACAGCTCTGACTCCCAGAGACCAAGAACTGTCTTCTATTTTTTTTTTTTTTTTTCAGTATGAAAATGCTGAGCACCATTCCTGGCCTTCAGTAGTTGCCAGCTAATATTTACTGACTCTATTTATGAGGAAACAGATGTGAGTCCTCTGAAAGTAATTAGCGTGTCATCCCATGCCTCACCCCTGAACTTTTTCTCTTCCTCACCAAACCACAGACACAAATCTGGTTGCCCAATTCATGCACCACAGTGGACTCAGGTACCCACCAGATGTCTTGGCTTATGATTCCCATGGTAACTTGAACACCTGGGTTCACCCTTCCTCTTGAGACGATGGTAGAAAAGTACAAAGGGTAGTACTGAGTTCTGAGAAGTGGATCAGGGATATCAGCAAAGCACAATTTTCACCAATTTGGGGATACTAAGAGTGGGTAGGTTACGCTGCTGGCTAAAGTAGGAGGGAGAGGCTCATGGCTCAGCGTATGCAGGATGAAGCCCTAGAGGAGGCTGAACCTGTGTTTGCAGGGTAAGTCTATCAGATCAGGAAGTGGGAGGAGGGACAGAAGTCAGGTGACAGCCCTGGTCACTGAAACCTGACACGACCAGCAACTGTCATTGGAGTATCCTCTCTTCTTCTTCCGCGGCTGTGTGTGCAGGGCTGGTGTCTGCTCACCGGTTGAAGCCAGAGAGAGACCCCCAAAGAAACAGAACGCTCTTCCTGGGGAGAAGAAGGTGTCTCCTAATTAGTCTGCCTTCCTATTCTCTCAAAGCTCTGGAGGCCAGAAGCCCATAATTGGTATCACTGAGGCTGACTCAGGGTGACCGCAAGTAGCAACAGTCTTTCTGGAGGCTTTCGGGGAGAATCCATGCCTTGCCTCTCCCAACTCCTCGTGCTCTCTGGCATTCCTCGATGTGTGGTTACTTTACTCCAAGCGCCACCTTTGTGGTCACTGTGCCTTTACCTCTTCTGTGTCAAATCCCCCTCTGCCTCCCTTGTATAAGGATGTAAAGATTGCATTTCAGGCCCACCTGGATAATCTCCCCATCTCAAAAATTTTAATGTAATCACATCTGCAAAGACTTTGCTATATAAGGTAGCAATCAGAGGTTCAAGGACTAGGACATAGATATTTTTCAAGGGTAGGGAGGGAAGTGTTTTTCAGTCCACCCTACCACATTTATGAATACGGAAATGAAAGGATTAAGTTCACTTCCCAAGGACACACAGGCATTAAGCAGCAGAGTCTGAAGTTGAACCTGTGTCTAATTGATCCTGGATTCTGTCTGTCCCTTCTTTTCTCCCACTATCCCTAAATAACAAGCAGTACTCTAACAGGGGTGTCCAATCTGCAGCCTGGGAGCCACATGTGGCCGAGGAGGGCTGTGAATGTGACCCAACACAGAATCATAAATTTACTTAAAAGATTATGAGATTTTTTTTGTGATTACATGAGGCAATATATTTAATGTGTGACACGAGACAACTCTTCTTCTTCTGGTGTGGGCCAGAGATGCCAAAAGGTTGAACACCCCTGCAAGATATTGGCATTGCTGTTTTATTCCATGCCAAGGTTAAATGTAAAACCCTTAGGTTTGGGACTCAGAAGGTAGGCAATGCCGAGCAGTTACTACTGACACACCCACACTGATCTTGAGGTTCCTTGTTGAAGCAGGCAGTGGGCCTCGAGAAGACAGATGGGGACGTACTCCTCATGGGGACGGGCCAGCGTCTCATTCATTCCCTTGGCTGCTGCTGCCTCTCAGCTTGTGTGTCAGGCACTTCTGCTGGCAGGATTTCCTTCTGCCAGGGAGGCACGTTGCAGTCTCCAACTCTCCAATCCAGCATCCTCCTTTGGAGATGCAACGGGGTGGGTGCTCCGCCATGGGTGGTGTGGTGAGCCGGCTTTTGTTTTTATGCCAGAACCTCTAGGGGATGGAGGACCACAGCAGTCAGAGGTGTTAGCTCCACTGGTTTTTACTTAAACCCAAACAACTTTGTATATTACTCACTTTTCAGGAATAAATATGCTTTCTCCTTTTCAAGAATATTTCTCAAAAATATTTCCCCAAAATACTATTTTCAAAAACAACTTTTACATAAATACATGCAAAATATTTCTTAAGAACAATGTATTTGTGTTTAACAAAATGGGGTGAAAACACTTTGCCAAGACAATCTCACTTGAGGGGACTGCTGATCTCTTTGAAAGTTACTTCATTGACACAAGTCACAGTTGCACACGATCAGACACTTCACATGCACACCAGGCATTCCCTCCTTAGAGGTAACTAAACACCGAATGGGAGCATTATTTTGGCTACTTGCTTCTCAAAATTAACAATGAGCTGTATGTTTACAGGTCAGACGAAGAGGTCATACTATATGAAAAGTTGTATAGTATTTCAAAATATGCCTATGTAATACTGTAATTTATTTACTCCCCTGTTGGACATTTAAATGTTGGTTCCTTACTATGAAAACAATGCTGTAAGGGGCATTATTTTACATGAAGCTTGAATGTTTGAGCTTCGATGTACTCCAACAGCTTGATAAACCGTTCCATCCTTCCTTCTTCCCTTCTTACAATATTAGACATTTAAAATCTAATGTAGAAGATGTTACAAGGACCATCTTCTTATATATTGCTTTTTTTTTTTCCTGTAGGGTGTATACTTTATGGAAACATTTCACTAAGATGAACTACAGGTTGAAGCTTATAAACATTTGTATGATTCTTGCAAAAGGAACCATGCTATTTTGGGGAAATGTTTTTACCAGTTTACGTTCTCATCTTCACTGTATCTGTGTTCCCTTTTAATACATTAAAAAGAGATGACGAGAGAAAGGAATGAGAGAGAAGGAAAGGGACTGGGAGAGGGAGACAGAGGGAAAGAAGGAAAGAAGGAAAGAAGGAAAGAAGGAAAGAAGGAAAGAAGGAAAGAAAGAAAGAAAGAAAGAAAGAAAGAAAGAAAGAAAGAAAGAAAGAAAGAAAGAAAGAAAAGAGAAGAGAAGAAAGGAGAAAGAAAGAGAAAGAAATGTGGGGTGTCCAGGATTGGATCAATCCTCCCCTCTTGTGGTAAATCTTAAAATTGCAGGGAATAGGGTTTTGTTTTTTGTTTTTTGTGTTTCCTTCCCCACCCCCAAGGGCTTATTTTTAGGCTGTTTTGGTATAATGCTGTTCTCTGTCAGTCACAATTTTTTATTGTTTTTTTAAATGGTTTTGGTCTTTCTCTCCAGGGCACTGGGGAATAATGGAAGGGCTTCAAATATGTGGGTGTGTGTTTCAGTCTGGCTGTGGTCTGACAAGTGGATTGGCAAGAAGACTTGGTGAGAGTGTGGTTAGGAGTTGCCCTTCCTGTAGTGGATGGAGAGATGATGTTTTGGATCAAAGCAGAGGCAATGCAGAAAAGTAAGTAGATTTAATAGATATTTAGGAGGCAGACTGGATAAGACTTGGTAAAGGATCAGACAGGGTAGATGAAAGGGGATTGCCCGGGAGGACCAGGTTTTCAGAATGCAACTCAAGGGGCGGCACTCCCATTCACTGACTAAAAAATATTGGAGGGGTGCAGGGGTGGGATGGCAGAGGTCCTTTTTGGAATTCAGGTGGTAAATCCAAGGAAGTAGTTGGGTTTGTGAATCTATTGCTTAAAGAGACAGAGAACAAGGGATAAAGACTTTAGAGCCACTGAAGTACAAAAGGTCATGGGTGAAATTGCCTAGGGAGAGGGGGCATAGCAAGATGACGGTCTTGACGAGTCTGGAAGAACCTGAACATTTAATGGCCAGATAAGGAAGGCAGGCTTGCAAAAGAAGCAGGAGTTGAAAGGTAGAGAGAACCTAAGGAGGTGGTGTCCCAGAGGCTGTGTGACATGTTCCAAAGGAGGAGAGCCATCAACCCTATCAAACATGGTAAA
Source organism: Anoura caudifer (assembly GCA_004027475.1). Taxonomy (NCBI): domain Eukaryota; kingdom Metazoa; phylum Chordata; class Mammalia; order Chiroptera; family Phyllostomidae; genus Anoura; species Anoura caudifer. The sequence continues at coordinate 407,399 of PVKU01000510.1, forward strand.
AGGCCATGAAAGGTAAGGCTGAACATGTCCATTGGATTTAGCTCCATGGAGGTCTTGGAGAATCTGAGCAAGAAAGTTGCAGTATTGTGGATATGATGGAAACCCGATCATGTTAAAGAGAGGAGGTGAGTAAATGGAGATAGGAGAGTGGAAAAGTTACTGAATTAGTCCAGGTTCTCCAAAGAAATGGAACCAGTGTTTGGTGTTTGTCTGTTTAAAAAAAATGGGCCATGCAACTATGAGGGCTGACAGATCCTGAGATCAGAAGGGCAAGCCAGCAAGCAGGGGATGGAAAGGCCAGGGTGTACTTCCATTCAAAACACTGGCAGCCTCGAGACCCAGGAAAAGCTGACATCTCAGTTGGAGTCCAAACGTTGGGAAAAAGAGCTAACGTCCCAGCTCAAAGGCAGTCAGGCAGGGGGAATTCTCTCTTGCTCATGTGAGGGTCACTCTCTTTCGTCTTCTTCTGGTATACAACCAGCGGGATTGGCCCACCCACATTAGGGAGGGTTGTGTGCGCCACTGGTTTTAACCATTACTCTCATCCCAAAGCACCCTATCAAACACGCCTAGAATGATGTTAGACCAAATACCTGGGCACCTCATGCCCAGTCATGCTGACACATAAAATTAATCATCACAATAGCTGCTGAGAGGTCAAATAAGAGGAAGGAGACTGAAAAGTATCCATGGTAGAGAGATGGAGAGAAAAGTCATGCCACGGGCATGTCTGAAGAGTGAGCGAAAGCTGATGACCTAGAGATGTTTCATTTGGGGAGTTTTGCTGTGAGGGAGAGGAAAGTGAGACTATCAGAGTTGGAGGCGAGCTTGAAGGATTCTGCCTCTCCTCTCCTCTCCTCTCCTCTCCTCTCCTCTCTTCTCTTTCTGTCTTTATCTCTTAATGACAGAATTAAAGTGTTTTGAAGGGAAAAATATCAACCAAAGATAAAAGGGGAACACATGTGGTAAAGTTATTGAAAAGGCAGGAAGGATGAGGTCCTCATTTTCCTATCACATTTCAATCCATAACCGTAAGTGGGAGTGTATCAGACTCTCACTGGAAACACTACTTTCATCATTTTCAGGATTTTCATCACCGCCACCATTAGTGTCATCGAGAGCATTTATGAGTTTCCAAATGGCATTAGGTGCTCTCAGAAGAAACAGTTTTTGCCTCTGCCTGCTCTATCTCAAACCCTGGCTGCTGGAGTAGTTCAGCCTGGCCTGCCTTAGACAGTATGCACCCATACACACAAGAGTACAGAGTTTGTTGCTCATCTGGGGAAATTTCTATTTTCATTTTACTTACCAAGCTGATACCATGTTCAGGAATAAGGAAGATAATAAAAATCCATCCTGAGGATGTTATAATTTAAAATATGCAGAGTTGAACTCCTAAAGGGTTTATGAACCTTTGCACTTAATATTGGAAATATGTACAAGTGGTAAAAATTTGCCTTCATTTTGTTTAAGCCTTTTGCTTTCAACCTTTTCTGAAGGAGCATTTATGAAGCATGTTCCAGGGGCTCGCATTGTGCCTGGCACTAGAAATACAATGGTGAACAAACAACACATTTTGCATTCAAAGGGTTTACAGTCTGGTGCGCCTAAGATAAATACAGACAAGCACAGAAGTCTCCAGCAGGTCATAGCCTGGTCCATGTTGAAGACATGGTGCTGCATAGAGCATGTACAGGGGGCTTTGGACTTGGAGGGTCTGGGAAGGCTTTTCAAGATATGATTTGGAAGTTGAGACCTGTGAATGACTAGAATCCAGGTGAAGGAAACAGGTTGAGGAAAGAGAATTTGTGCAGAGGAAACGACCTAGGCAATGTCTGCATTAATGATAAAATTTGGTGCATTGAGGGTCACCTTGAGCTATCTTTTATGGCCGTAGCATGGAGTACAAGGGGGAAGTAGCAAGAGATGGGGCTGAAGCAAGCAGGGATGATTGTTCTGGAAGGTCAAGGCATGGTAGTAGCAGTAATTCTATAGTCTTTGCCTGAGCCAAGTTTATGCATAGTAATGCATTAGTGCTTGTAAAACTCTAAGATAGGGAATACCATTGTCTCCACAAAGTGGATGAGTAAGTACAGTGAGCTGCAGTATTTGCCCAAGGTCACACTCTTAACTAGTTAGTCTAGTTTTTACTTTCATTAAATTGATGATTTTTAAGTCATGTACACTTTTTTCAAGAAAAACTATATCCTACAATAATTTACATGCTTCTGCTATGTTCTTCCAAAGAAACTCTCGCTTACTCCACTAGGACAGTATCAACCTTTCACTGTACTGCATAGGTTACCCACGTATCTGCCATCCGTACTTTGAGGATTCTGTTCTCTAGTATGTATGACCCATATCCACACCTGAGTCCGCTCTCCCTGTACCTTACCTCCCTGCTTCACCTACTGTCAGAGCCGTGCGCAGCCTCTGGCCAGCCCCCCTCTTTTCTCCTTCCAGGCCCCACTGATCCAAGTAAGGCAGTGTTAATGGGCCAGAGCAGCTCCAGAAATTTTGGAGTGGAAGGTACCCTTTGCCGCAGAAGACGCCCCGATCTCAAATCTAAGGTGGGCACTGGCATTCTCAACGTGTATCTGCCTTTCATTCCCTATCTCCACAGGGAATTCTCACTGGCCTTGTCCCTTTGTAGCCTCTCAAGTACCTTCAACTTCAGGTGCCTTTCTCCCGGTTCTTGTACATGCCTCCCAAATCTCACGGCATTTTTAAAAATTCAGAATGGTAGCAACTTAGCTCTCTCAAACTCTAAGCAAAGCTCTAGGTCTGTCTTTGTAGACTCCAAAATTATACACAGGCCCTGCTCAACAAGGGGACATTCACTTTGGTTTTTGTTCCCCTGCTTTACTGGGATATAATTGACATATAGTGCTGTGCACATACAGGGTATAAAACATGATGGTTTGATATACATATATGTTGTATGAAGATTTCCACAGCAGAGCTAATTAACATCTCCGTCACTTCACATAATTCTCATTGTGAATATCTGTGCATGCGTGTGTGGTGAGGACATTTAAACCTAGTCTCTCAGCAACTTGCAAGTACATAATACAACACTGTGAACTACAGTCACCACAATGCACAGGAGATCCCAGAAGTTTATCATCTTGTTGCTGGAACTTTGTGCCCTTTGACCAACATCTCCATGTGTCCTCCACACTCAAGCTCCTGGCAACCCCACTCATTCTACTCTCTGTCTCTATGAGTTTGGCTTTTTCAGATTCCACATATAAGTGAGATCACACAGTATTTGTCTTTCTCTGCCTGACTTATTTCACTGAACATAATGCCCTCAAGGCCCATCCATGTTGTCACCGTTGGCAGGATATTTCTTTCTATTTAAGAGTTGAGTAATGTTCCATTTCCTATCCACTCATCCGTGTCTTGGTTACCATGAATACTGCTGCAATGAACATGGGGGTGCAGATGTCTCTTTGAAGTCCTCTTCATTTCTTTTTGATATATAGTTAAAAGTGGGATCGCAAAATCATATGGTAGTTCTGCCTTTGCCTTTTCAGGAAACCTCTGAGACCCAGGAAGCTCCCACCCCAGGACAGGGGACAGCAACGTCCCCCCGTTTAACAGCACAGGGAAGGCACGTGTCCATCTCCTGGACTCACCACCATCAATTCCTCCAGTTCTGCTGATGGCACAGAACACTGGGAGATCAAGTCATTCTCAGTGAGTAGATTGGAAGGTGGAGGGACAAAAGGTGCATTCTACATCATAAGGAAAATGAGCGGCCAAGCCAGTGTTAGGATTTTGCTTGGTCTGCCATCAATTATTTAATTCTGTTGAATACCCTTCAGAATTAAGTTTCTGCATGCTTCATTGTTTTTGGTCTCAGAAGAAACTTATCTATAATGCAACTATGTGGGATGCAGCTCATGAATAAAAAAGTGAGATGGTTCATTTTCCAGTTATTTCATTTCATTGCTATTCAGCTTACAGAGAGGCAAGGGAGCAAGGACTCCAGACTAATTGTGATGGAGCAGTTTGAATAATTCAGGTTATGGACACATTACTCCTGGGGAACACTTTCACTGAATCCTTTCTAAAGTAGATTTTAAACAATGTCCTCAAGGATTTACCTCCAGATTTTTTTAAGTACATTTAATAATTCTATTTTGGGGGATTTTTTTTCTCACTATCATCCAATGTTAGCCACATAAATGGCTTTCACTGATGGCTGAACATGGGAGTCTATCTCATCTACCCACAAGCCTGGTGCTCGAAAATCTGAGTCTCGTGCAAGAAGTCTAGTGAGTGAGGCTACTCTGAAGGTCAAGAGCACATGGCTTACTGCCAGGGCTTTCAGACTCTCCAGGAATCCCATACCACGTGTTTCCCATTCAGGTTTTCTCGAGCTGTTCCTGAGTTTCATTACTTCTGCCGAGAGGCAGGCAGGAGTTTGAAAACTCTCCTATAAAGTCTACTCTTTGTCCTAGTAAGCATATCTTGCATTCATTTACAACTAGCATATGAAAAATAACATTCTGACTTTATGGTAAAATAATGAGGAAAATATATAATCTAACCACAAGGTGAATACAAATAGTTAAAGACAAGTTTGCTCTTTCATCGTTTGGCTTCTCTTAGTGCAGAATTTCACTATTGGGAGAGATTGAGTAAATGAGAAGCAAAAGCTCTGCTTTTCCCTATTTCATGGGGATTGCTGCCACTTAAAATGGTCTTTTTTGATGCCTTTCCTTCTCTTCCCAGGGCCAAGATTTAGGCTGTGGGAAGGAGAGCAGTGGTTTTGGAGACATTCTGGCAATTTAGTTGTCATCTCTCTAGGCTTTTTATTATTCAGATTCTTGATTTATTCCTCTTTTACTTTGTTTTATTCATTTCTACTTTGTAGCCTGATATTATTGATTTACAGACTACTATGAAAATAGGCAAGTACTACAGTGGAATAGGAGAACAGTATATTAAAACTTTTTAAAAATATATTTTATTGATTATGCTATTACAGTTGTCCCATTTCTCCCCCATCATTCCCTTCCACCCTGCACACCCACTCCCACCCACATTACCGCCCCCCCTTTAGTTCATGTCCATGTGTCATAAGTTCTTTAGCTTCTACATTTCCCACACTATTCTTGCCCTCCCCCTGTCTATTTTCTACCTACCGTCTATGCTACTTATTCTCTGTACCTTTCCCCCCGTCTCCTCCTCCCACTCCCCTGTTGCTAACCCTCCATGTGATCTCCATTTCTGTGTTTCTGTTCCTGTTCTAGCTGTTTGCTTAGTTTGCATTTGTTTTAAGTGTGGTTGTAAATATCTGTGAGTTTGCTGTCTTTTTATTGTCATGTTTTTTATCTTCTTTTTCTTAGATAAGTCCCTTTAACATTTCATATAATAAGGGCTTGCTGATGACAAACTTCTTTAACTTGACTTTATCTGAGAAGCACTTTATCTTCCCTTCCATTCTAAATGAAAGCTTTGTTGGATAGAGCAATCTTGGATGTAGGTCCTTGACTTTCATGACTTCAAATACTTCTTTCCAGCCCCTTCTTGCCTGTAAGGTCTCTTTTGAGAAATCAGCTGACAGTCTGATGGGAACTCCTTTGTAGGTGACTGTGCCCTTATCCCTTGCTGCTTCTAGAATTTTCTCCTTCATTTTAATCTTGGCTAATGTAATTATGATGTGCCTTGGTGTGTTCCTCCTTGGGTCCACCTTCTTTGGGACTCTCTGAGCTTCCTGGACTTCCTGGAAGTCTATTTCCTTTGCCAGATTGGGGAAGCTCTCCTTTATTTGTTCCAATAAATTTTCCACTTGTTGCTCTTCCTCTTCCCCTTCTGGTACCCCTATAATTTGGATGTTGGGACGTTTAAAGATGTCCTGGAGGTTCCTAAGCCTCTCCTCATTTTTTGGATCCTTGTTTCTCCATTCTTTTCTGTTTGGTTGTTTCTTTCTTCCTTCTGGTCCACTTCATTGATTTGAGTCCCAGTTTTCCTCCCATCTCTATTGGTTCCCTGTGCGTTTTTCTTCATTTCACTTATTGTAGCCTTCATTTGTTCATCTAATTTGTGAGCAAAATCAACAAATTCTGTGAGCATCCTGATCACCATTGCTTTGAGCTGCGCATCTGATAGGTTGGCTATCTCTTGGTCGCTTAGATGAATCGGATCTGGTACTTTGATTTGTTCTCCTGTTTGAGCCATTTTTAGTACTTTTTTTTTGGGGGGGGGGTCTGGTAGCAGCTGTTATGTAGTATGGGGTGGAGCCTTAGGTGTTCCCCAGGGTAGGGCATCCCAGTAGCTGGGTTGTGATGCTTTATGTAGGGGCAGGGTCTGAGAGGGAACAATGGCGATTGCTCTGCTCTCTCTCAGATTTCAGTCCCTTCCTATGCTTCCCCTTCACCTGGATTATATGAGCGCAAACGTAGGACTGCCTGTTCAGCCAGCGTTCCTTGCGTGGCCTCACTGGGTCTGCACCATTGCCACCCTGTGCCTGGGGTCTGCTAGCTGCCACCTGTGTGCCTGGGGTCTGTCAGCCACTGCTGCCTGCGTGCTTGGGTCCACCAACCTCCACTTTTTCCTGCCGCGACTCTACCCCTCTTACTGGTCAGGATGAATGGTTGTTGGACTTTCGTATAGTTCAATTTTCTATGAGTTCTGATTGTTTTCTTGTTTCTAAATCTTTGTTGTCCTTAATTTTGGTTGTGCGAGGAGGTACAGTGTGTCCATCTATGCCTCCATCTTGGCCGGAAGTCCTATATTAAAGCTCTTGATCAGATTAAGTCTCTCCTCAAGTTCCCTCAGCCTTATCTCCTACATGTTTTAAAGAATTTTTCCCCCAAAGGTACCTTTCTCCTTCCCTGTGTTTGACCATGTGTTCTGGCCAGCTGTATGACCTTGGCCAAGATATCAAACCTGGCTAGGGCAAATATTCCTCACCTACAAAATGAGGACAAGGTTTGCTATGTGCCAGGAGCTTTGAGGCTTGAACAAGGCAACATGTACGGCATTCTTTGTGAACCGTGAAGCATTCAGTAAATGCATATAAAGTGTTAATGAACTGCCTACTCTATTCTGTAATGTATATGCTAAAGGCTATGAGGGGGAACAGAGTTTTATGATCCCCAAATATGCTTATTTGAGGATATTGATAATTTTAAGCTGGTATTCTTAATAAATAAAAGACTGGAGAAGAGCCTTTTACTTTCTACCTGCCTAAAGGACTTCAGATAGGAAAAGCTCCTTAAAAGGAAGGTGCCATGACCTTAGTCTGATATCAACTAGGTGTGGCAGACAGGGGGAACCTGCAACGTCTGGTTGTTAGGTTCCCTTTCTCATAGTTTCTGGATGGCCTGGAAAGAATTTGTTTAGCATGTGTTTGCTCTGTCTCATCCACCTGTGAGTTGTCTAGACCCCCGCCTCCCTCTCCTTAGTCCAGAGCCTCATCTCCCCGCTTTGTCCAGGGGTCCCCTATTCTTTGGGAACCCCCACATGTACCTTTGTGATGAGTTTGGTTATATTCTCCTGTTAATCTGCCTCATGTCAATTTGATTACTAGACCAGCCCAAAGTCCTTAGAAGGGTAAGAGTGAAATTATTTTTCTTCCCCTACAGCTGTCTTCAGAGAAAACAAACGTGATTTTTCAGAAACCAAATGCCATTCAGTTTGAATTCCTCATTATTCATTGATTGCACACGTATTTATTAAGCATCTGTTCTGGGTCAGGCCTTCGTCTCATCCCTGAGGTATGGCTGCCCACTGGTATCTTCTGCTTACTCGTGCAGATTCACTCTCCAGCCTTTTCTACTCTGCTCTGTGTCTCCAGAGACTGATCTGGAGAAACTGCTGGCTTCCTTTAGGCTCACTTTGAGGAAGCCACAGCAGGCGATCTGAGAGATGGGGGGAAGTGGAGCAGGGGGAAATGGAGACATTTCTTCTCCCAGCTCCCTTCTGATGGGAAGCCATGGCCTCCACATTGCAGGCCCCTGTTCTTGTTGGGTGGTCCTCTCCACACAGTCTCTCCATTCTCTGGTTGTGGCAGTGCTTCTACTGTGCCCCCAGGCCTAGGAGTGACAATGGCGTGCCCCTCTTAGGAGCTCCTGAATGTTGCATTTTCCCTGTGCAGTAGAAATCACGCAATAGTCAATCGTAAAGAGTCCCTTATTACTCATTTGATTCCCATCAGGATCCTAAATTGGTTTAAGCAACAAATTAGACATGGGAGACCTCACTGTCAGAAGCAGAAATTCTGGAAGGGGAAGACAGGTAATTAACAATTAAGCAAAATAACCAAAATCATAACAGTGGCATTATATTTGTGAAAAAAAAATAAAATGTTTCATTTGATAGAAAGAAACTAGGGGGTTAGAGGTGGTGCAATATTTGATAGAGTATCAGGGAAAACATTTTAGAGGAGGTGATATGCACCTTTGGTGCCCGAGGGTGAGTCCCTACTGGGGACTCCTGCCTGGAGTCAAGGGGGTTCTTGGCTTCACTCGGGAAAGAATTGCTGATACCAGCCAGACAAGGGGTTGAAGTGGCCAAGCAGGTTTTATTGAGCAGAGAGCATGAGCAGGAGAAGCCACTCCACAGACAGAGTGGCGGACGCTCTCCACGTGAAAAGGAAGAGAAACCCAACCACCTCTAGAGGTTGAGCTTCTATCTGTAGTTTCTATAGAAAATTGCTGGTATGGGGAAATACAGAGTGGGGAAAAGTTGGATGAAATTTAACCTTTACAAGGTATGATCTGTGGGCTCAAATTCTCCCTTTATGGTATGAGTAAAGAGCAAGGCGCGGGTGAGTAGCTATTAATCAATGTTTGCAGGCATTTTCTTTGCCTGGAGGCTCCTTGCGATCCTCCTGCCTTTCTGGTCAGGGGCGTTCCATGTCAGGTAGCACCTGGCAGGCTGCTGAGTAACCTCCACAGATTGGTATAGTTCTCATGGACCTCCTCTGTATCACCCTGAGATCCGATTGTCAAAGTGATGGTGGAGAATCGTGGGCAAGTAGAGGAAAATCACTGGCACAAAGGGACTGAGGTAGGAACGAGAAGAGATCAAAGAACGTAGAGAAGGCCTGGGTGGCAGGACAGTGCGAGCTCCGAATGCAGAGCTGGGGAGTAGGAAGGCTGAGCAGGACCCAGGGTCATGGTGCCCAGCCTAGCACTAGTGCAGATGTGGGCCCCTGGCAGATCCGGTTAGTAATGTACACACACCAGGTGCTTTGTTACACACACTGGGTTTTTCTTCCTGCCTACCTGGGGATTCCAGAAAGACAACAGGTTGATAATAATTCCCCTGTCCCTGCCACTGGAGAATACAACTTTTGTTTGTATCTCTCAGTTAACATTAAAAAGAAAATTACATAGCGGTTTTTTTAAAGATCTAGGTCAAATATTCCTCTTCCCTTCCCCAAATTATCTTTTGAAAAATGTGCCTTGAGCTCTGTGTCTCAGCCTGCCACTTTCCTCTCTGTGCCTGTCATCCACACATCTAGACCTGAGAGTGTTTCATGCCATTTCAAAACTCTATTCTAGAAGGCAAGCCAGCCATGCGGTGTTTCCAAACCCCAACACTTGAGTCCATTTGCATGCACTGGCCCCAAGAAATGCCCAGAGCAGGAGTCTGCAGTGAAGAAAGGAACTAGTTTATGATAGAATTGACCAATCAGGAGTGCTGCTGAGCCTGTGCTTAGAAAGAACTGCCTCCCTGATGGTGTGTAGATTCCATATAATATAGGACAAAATCACAGACACTCAGAGTTAGGAGTTTGAAAGTCCTATTGGGAGCTGATTGGTTGGAGGTGAGGTAAGGGTAATAAATCATTTCTTCAGGTCTTGACAGTTTTGAGGTCTTTTTCTGGCTTCCTTCTGTCTGGTTTCATGGAAAAGTAGCCAGAGGGGGTATATTACCTTAGGGCTCAGGAGCTGGAACATATTTAGGTCAACATGGCTCTTTAGCCTGCATTAGTCAAAATTGGGCTGTTGTCCTCCTCTTCCTCAAGGGCTAGTGATCATCCAGGAGAAAGGCTAGATCTACGAGGGGTATAGAAAAAGAGAGGGAAGTGATTTCTAAAGCCACAGTCACAAATCGATTCAAAATAATGAGGAACCTTGTATCACTTGAAGCTCATTACCTCCCAGATGGTGGTTCCCTTGTGTTTCCCCCACTCAAAAGATGTGGAAGCACTGCTTCTGGTTCCATGTTTGCAAAGATCAGGCTCCACACTGCAGGGGTCCCACTCTCTTAAAACTCTCCTCCCTCACAGCCCTTTGGCCGGTTCTGCAACGCACCACCATCTTCACAGTGCACAGGAACCTCCGACGCTGTGGCTGAGACTACACTTCGGACTTCGCCTCCACAGCGGACCTCCACAGTGTCCTGATGATCACAAAGATGGTGAAGGGGAGCAAAATGTACCATCCTAAATGGCCTCTTTGGCATATTTATTATTTTTAGCTGGTTATTTTTTTGTGAAATAGCAAACACAGGTGAGGCTCTGAAGACTGAGTAGATGTTACATTTAGGTAAGAGATACTTTCATTAAGGGAAATCTCCGTGCTTAAGCATGTCCCCTTTCTGCCCCAGTAGGAGGAGGAGGATTCTGTTAGTGTAAGTTGCTAAATATTAATAAAGGTGGGAAGCAAAGGGAAGCAGACATTACTAAGCCTAATAACCCAGGAAGCAGATTCAGTATTCAGCCTGCTTGCCTCACGAGGAAGCAATGCCTTCTCACGCTCCCCAGTGAACCGCCAGTCCACTGCCCGCAGACTATGGGGGGCGGATGAGCAGTAGTAAAGGGGAGACTCCTCTGCTGGACACAAGCCCAACAGGAGCCAGGATAGCGCAGGGGGCGGGTCTTCTACTTTGAGGCCTGTGCAGTAGAAACTAAGATGGGGACCATGGAGGCCTGTCTTCTAGCCTGGGAAAAGGGTCCAATAGAATAAAGAACACAGAACCCTGGAAAAATCTAGGAAATGAATTGGTTAGGGAAGAGATCCAACCTCGGCCTGTGAAAAATTGGGAAGTTGATTAGTTAATTTGAAAAAATGCTTAGTCCTTTCCAAAGAGCTCTCTACCCGCCTCCCCCCCCCCCCTACCGCCCCAGCCAAGTAATACATTCTCCCCCTGTTCACACATTCTCCATAGCAGCCACATGAGCCTAGAAGCCACCTGGGGCTCCCAACAGACTGCTTGGACCTGGGCACCGCACCAGCAAGAGCACAGCTGGGAATAGAATCTAAGCTAACCAGATAGGGACAAAGACTGGCCTGGACTAAGCTTGATATGAACTGAACCGGGAGTTCGAAGCGTCTATACACTATCCTCATTTCTGGGCCTGATGAATACAAGGCTGAGCTTCTTTCAGAGTGGGAAAGGAGAGGGAAATGAGACTCCGGAGCTGACCCCCGAACAGTCCTTCGTGTTTGCCCAGCTTCAGTAAACCTATCACTGTGCCACAGCCTCCCACGTGCGGGTCCCTAGAAAGCTTTCCTTGCAACTCTGTGAAAGGGTCTCATCTCCACTGGCAGTAACCCCGAGTCTCTAAACATGCCCATCAGTGGAGAAGGCAAGGAGTCGAATCTGTGCAACAGCCTTTCCCGGCTTCCTGGGCTTTCCCAGCCCCCCCCTGTCTACCCCGCCCTCCCCCCACCCCACCTTCTTCTGTCTTTAGCTGAAGGGGGTATTTAAAGTGGTGGCTTGGGCTGTTTCACGGAGTCACTCAGTTTTCCTGGGTATTTCTCCTGTACCCGGGAGGTATATGTGTTATTAAATTTCTGTTTGTTTTTCTCCTGTTAATCTGTCTTTTATTAAAGCTTGTCTTTGAGAAAGAAGATTTGAAGCAAGTTCCTCAAAAAGAAAACTTAAAAAAAAAAAAAAAAAGGAAAACCAGAGACTATATCATATACAATTGAAGCTCTCTTTACATTAAACACAAAGAAAGCAGGGGATGTTTGTGACTATTGAATCGGTGCTTAAAGGTGCTAAAGACTACAGTTCTTTTTTATTAGTATATTTAACTCTGGAGCTTAATAGTATCCTGAAAAAAATAAACAGTTTTATTGGGTCATTCAGTATTTAGGAAGGGGAACTTGTCGAAATACTAGATTCCATAATGGAACAGTTTTCCGGGAACTTACACAATGTGGACACGGTGAGTGGAAATCATGGGTGTTCTTAGAATTCATTCTATACTTGGGACTTTGGATTTCTATCGAAAGGCTGTGGGCACTTATAAGTGTGGAAAACTCACCATCATGTCTAGACTGGAGATAAAAGAATAGAATTTGTTGCACAGGTAAATTGGTGATTGATTTTATCATGTCTTTATTGAAACAATTCGATTTGTGATTTCACAGATCTGACTTAAGCATTACTACATGGTAACCACTAGATGGCAGGAGTGAACAACATAAAAAGTATAACGTTGCTTCTAAGAGAAAAAAACTGATTTTATGTTATTTCTTGTCTTCTCCCCCTCACACCCCTTTTTATAAGTACTTGTCTGCTCTCATTCTTCCACTTCCCTCTTGTTGTCCTTCACTGTATCTGTATTTCCAGTTACAATTTTAAATAACTGATTCTCAAGAATCATATAATTAATTCTAAAGAATCAGATCTGAAAATCAGTCAGTCCCAGGTACTTAGAATTTGAATACCAAAGCACAAATTATTTTCTCTAATTCAGGAAGTCTTGTAGAACTGCTTTAGCTCTTGTAGAGCTGCGGCTAAAGCTTCTGTGGCTTTGGAGACTCAGGAGGCCTCGTGGTGCTTCAGGCCCTTCCTCTCACGCAGGCAGGGGGCAGTGGTGGTGGTGGTGGGCAGGGTGCGGATGAGCAGGACTGAACCAAAGAGAAGGGAGAAGCACAAAGACCTTTGGAGCTCAGCATATACCCATAAGCCATGATACTTCTCTATGATGCTATCAGAGGGATGGTTGCTGATGAGCAAGGTGATGTGCTGAAGTCATTCCTTAAGAAAAAGAAAACCTAAATCCCCAAATACAGCCACACAACCAGGCTACGGGCAGCACTTGAGAAATGAGCTACCATTTCCCTAATCCATTCAGCAGAGGGGAATTCATCAATGTGAATAACAGCCGTGCAGTTGAGCCCCAGGTTTGAGAGTTGTGATTTAGGCTCTCCGTTCTCTCTCAGAGTCATTGTTTGCTGCTCGGTGAATCTTCCCTTCACTTAAAACTTTATTTTTCTAGTCTTAAAGACTTCTCTTTTTGAAGACAAGGGTTCTGGTTTCCTAAGCACAGAGTTTGAATTTTATCCCTTAATCACTCAAAAGCAGGCTTTCAGAGAGCTTCTTGGAGGTTAGAATGCCTCCTGAGGGTGCTCCGTGATCACCGTTGGTGAACTAGGGACCGCGCAAGGTCAAGTTGTTAGACATTGCCAGACCCGGGGACTTAAGGAATTGAGGAGGAGGCAGTCCTACTTCTCTCTGTTTCCCTGTCTGTTTCCCTCTCTCTTTCTCTCATACACACACATACCCCCACACACAGCACACACCATAGCCACAAACGTATAAACGAGAGAAGGAAACACATTTACTGTAGTTTAAAATTCAACCTGGATCAAACAACTGAAATTATGAAAATTCCTGGTGTGGTTGTCATCATCCTGTTGATCCAGTTTCCCCCAGTTTGTAGAAGTTAAAGACTTCCTAAGAAGTCTTTGATAAGACTTGATGAGAGGTTGAGAGAGAGGAATAAGCAGCTACAAGGCGAAGTAATTTCTGGGATCGCTGGAACTCACTGATGCGAGAGCTACATTGGCTCTAACCAAACTCAGAGACTTCGGAGTATATTCAGTTATTCCAACTGTTCTACGTCTGAATTGCAAAGCAGTGCATGCACAGTTACTGCAATTTGATCGTTTTAGCTGTAGTGTTCCGGCAGCTTTGGGTGGACGAGTAGGATCTGCTGAGGTAGGGCCTGGAATGGCCAAATATAAAGTATGACAGGGGGTGATGCGTGCTACGGAGAGAATGAAGAAAGGAGCAGAGGGCGTGCTGGAAAGGGACACAATTTTCCATAGGATGGACAGGGGAGGCCTCACTGAGAAGTCTCACAGAAGTCGCTACCTGAGCACAGGAGATGAAGGAACGAGCCCTGTGGATATCGGGGAGAGTATCTGCAGATGAGGGAACCCTAGATGCAGAGTCCAGAAGCAGGTGCAGGAATAGCAAAGAGGGCAGGGTGGCGGGAGAAGAGACAGCAGTGAGGGAAGGCCACGGAGATGAGGTTGGAGCCGCAGCATTGCAGGGCGGGTGGTGGAGACAGGGCAGGCCATGTAGGGCCTCGTGGGCCATTTTAAATACCTTGGTCTGCAGTATTTGTAGTCTGAAAACATTCTTATATCCAGAGTTTTCCTACATCCTACAACGAGCCCTGAAAGCCACAGATTTGAGAATGAAGTTGGTTGGCAGGAAAACAACTAGTATCACCGATATTTCTTTGTAACAAAGACTGTCGCTGCTGCTCGTGATCACAAGGGGCTCACAGGGCTTTTCATCGCTCCTGAGAGGTGCGCTCCCTTATTCCACCTGGAGATAAGTAAGTGACACTTGTTAGAAGTAAAGATACCACATTTTCTTTGGCATTTGATATGTCTGATGCCCTTTGCTAATACATATTTACATTTTAGAATTCTGAATGATTGTATTTTAGACATTCTCTTGCTGGTTGAGTGAATTCTAAAGGTTTTCATTCCTGACATGATCACAATTTTGCATTTGATGTAAAAAGTTCCAAAGATTGCAAACCACAAAACCTGATAGAGCATATCTCGAACCACAATTTTTTAGAAATTTCACCTCCATCTCTGCCTCTGTGTTTCCACCCTTTCTGTGTTTTATATATATCCATCTTTTAAATCGAATCACAGTTTATAGCACTCTTGATAAACAAAAGCCACCTTACAACAATTTTTATAAGGAATATTTGGTAAAATTAAATTTAAAAGAGAGACATACACATAGAAAAATATGAGGAAATACATAAGGAACCTTCTATCCATAACAAGGTTCACAGTAGATACTCTTTAAATCAAATAACATTAGTGAATATAACATGACTTTACTGATGAAAATTAAAGTAATTATGTTTTTAAAAACACTAACATCTAGCACAAATCTTTGTGGATAAATTTTTGTTGCTGAACAAATAAAGGTTCACAGACTAAGATCGCGTCTGGAAGATCTTTGGTTAAATGGGGGAAGGGAGAAGAAACAAGAACTTGGGATGGGTGAGTAATGTCTCAAACACTGGCTATGGATTTTGGACTTAATTTGCCACAGGATGAGGAACCGTGGGAGGCTTCTCTGCAGAGAATTAGCATGCTTAAAGCAATGTTGGAGAAGATGAATGCAGGGCCAGATGCCGAACCGAGGCTGGGAAAACTCTGGGCATTTAACTGGAGGACAGTTCAAACAGCCTAATTGAGAGGTGCCCAGTGATACAGTGGAATGAAAACTGACATTTCTGGCTGTGAGATCACAATCAAACAAATAAAATCACGAAGAGCTCCTCTAAAGTAACAGAAGGAAAAGGCTTGCATGCTTTAATTCATTTCCAGTTACTCCTTGAGCCCTTTTTGAACATTCACCACGTGCCACACCCTGGGTCTTCCAAGGTTTGAGAAATGAGATGATATATTTGCCTCCAAAGGAACTCAAAAGGAAGACAAAATTAAATACAACAAAAAACCTCACAAAAACCTGCAACTCAACAGTTGCATAAATTTAGAGGATTTTTTTTAGTAGTGATGTAAGTTATTTTCTGATAATCCACATTTTCCCCTTGAGTTTGTGCTTAATAGTGGTCAGTTATAAATGGACTGACCAGGATGAGGGTCAAGTCTGTGATGTGCCATCTAGCAAAGGAGTAACTTAACGGGTACTTTCCGATCTTATTTACTGCCTCAGGCTCCTTGGCTGCTGTTGAGCTAAGGATAACAGAACTCAGACAGCTGATGAGAGAAGAAGTGAAACCGTGAGGGGAAAGCGTCCCACCCTGCAGACACACCTCACTGGCTAACTTCCAGAGCTGTCCGCGTGCTACCTCAAGCTTTGATGAAACGCTAAGATCTTGTTTTCAGGGATGGGATGTCTTTCAGATAGGTGATAAATCCTCTCGCCAGCATTAAAAAGAAAGAATAAAATGAACCCTTTCAGCCTACTACTGTCATCATTTCATTTTATTTGAGCAGCAATCAACTGAGGAAGAGAGTTCAGGCTTCTAAAAAGAAGGGGGAAAAAAGGCTTCTTTATTATTCGCCAGTCTTCGGGCTCTGTCAGCAATACTGAGAGCTCTTGCCAAATAAAATGATTTAGCAGGCGCAAAGTTGTTTGCAAGTGCAATTTCCACCCCTTTCTCCCTGGAAACAGAAGATGACTCCAACAGCAGCGGTGTCTCACAGTGTAAATGAGACTCTCTGGGTATTTCTTCCCGGCTTGCTTGTTGGTGCCAGGTGGAGCCCAGTGTTGCCTTGGCTGGGTTTCTGGGATTGCTGACATGTGCCAAGGGAGCATGGATGAGTGCCTGGCTCGTAGGTTCTCAGGTTCCTCTTATGGAAGGTGACAGTGAGTATCCTTCATTTACTCTCTTTCGGCTCTCTTTTCAAGGATGGCAGATATACAAAAAAAAGGAAAAAGGACATTTGGAACCAAAAGGATGGATTGAAAATGAGCAAAGCTATTCACATAAGATCTCAGTTGTTAAGAATGCAACTTTGTAAGATAAGTGGTGAATATACATATATACATATAACTAAAATATACATAAGTGTATGGTATATGTATTTTAATTAATTAAACAAGGGCACAGCTAGACTGAGGTGGCTCTAATGCCGACATAGCCCATGCAAGCAAAACAAAGTCTAAGCCTGTAAATGTCTCAAGGCTATGAAATCAAAATGCTAACTACAACCAATCACAGTCAAGTAGGCTTCAAGCTACAGCCAATCAAACAATTTTCCTTTCTTTGCGTCTGCATCTTCTCTATGTAGCCTTTTCCCTGTCTCTGGTAGAGGAGCATCCCTGACCACTTCTGGTTTGAAGCTGCCTGATTAAAATCAATTTTGCTCAAATAAACTCTTAAAAATTTTAATATATTTCAGTTTAACTTTTAACAGTATAGATATACTGATATATAAAGTTGCCTCCGTTATGAAAACATTTTAGATTGGAAAAAAAATACTTAATCACCTTTCTCCAAAATCAGGGGCATTCTCTGCATATCTACACTATTCAATTGTATAACTTAGATGTATTCATTTTTCTTCTTTCTTTTTGCTATTTGCCAAACAATACATATAAGATTAGTGGACTAAGTTTACACTTTTACATGCTACATCAAGTAACATATCTTACTACTTTTTTCTTTCTAAATAACAGATAGTGTTTTGAAATTATATGCTCTTTCTGAATATTAATATTCACTTATGATTAATTCCTTAGATATGTTTTTCAGCCCCGACAACTTCAGTCTGATCTTTAAAGTTGAAAAAATTGCAAATCAATAAAAGAGAGGAAATGAGATCATAAGACTAAAAATGACCTTCAGAGTTTGTTTACCCCAATTTTGTTTATTCCAAAAGATAGCATCATTAAGCATACAGGTTATACAGCACTTCTTCAGTGTGTGGGGTATTCAGATGCCATAATTATAATTAAACAAAGTTATTATTCTTGTTTCCAAAAAGAAAAACAAAGTCTTGTAATGATATCTATTTTATAAGGGGCTCATTCAATATGACACCAAACATGAGGCTTCAATTAGATTCCAGCATTCACATTTCCCTCAAATTTTAGTAGACAGAAAGATTATTCAGGGAGCACTTTAAAAATGCAAATTTCAGTACTCCATCTGTAGAGATTCTTTTTTTGTAGGTTTATGGTGGAGTTTGGAGTCTGCATTTTTCTTTGCTGTTACTGGGGATTCTCATGCTGCATTTGAAAAATTGTCTGGGCTTTCAAACCTGCTTTTAAGGCAAATTTCACTTAAATGCTCACTGTTCCAATAAACCTACTACCTCTCATAATATTCACTCTCCTCTGTACAAACACAAACATCATCAAATTATATTCCTGTTAAAAAATAAAGTGATGTGTTTTGTGTTTTTCATATTGATGTGTAATTCTTTGTGGATTTATGAATAGTTTTTATGACTTTAATTTCTTGGTTTAAAATTTGCATATGAATGAAGAATTTTCTCATGGATAATTCAACATTTCGATGAAATAGTAAATAATCACCCACTATTCACAGGCTTGATCACAGTATTTTGGAATCAGAGAAAGGATCTACAGGGTTTCTTCAGGAAAGGAGAATTTTTGGAACAATCTAGAATTTATGCTGGGCCATTTTAGGTTGTTTAAAAATGTTACTTATTGATTCAAATCAGTAATATGTTTTTATTCTGTTTTTGGTTTTTCAA
The DNA here is from genome assembly GCA_004027475.1 of Anoura caudifer. Taxonomy (NCBI): domain Eukaryota; kingdom Metazoa; phylum Chordata; class Mammalia; order Chiroptera; family Phyllostomidae; genus Anoura; species Anoura caudifer. The sequence goes on from PVKU01000510.1 coordinate 425,833, forward strand.
AAGTCAAGTTTAGCCTCACTTGAATGAAGGTCAATGGGAAGCTGAAATATGTGAAGGCAAATTTTGAAAGGAGCTTCTTTTTGCCAAAGAATATATGGGTTGTGTGTAGTTGAATAACCACCTGCTGTTTTTTATAACTTGAGAAAATTATAAAGCTGAGCTCCCTCAAACTTTCTATAAAAAATATCTGTGATATCTAGAATATTCTGGACTTGCACTGTTCAATAGAACTTTATGCAATAACAAAACTATTCCATGTCTATACTGTCCAAATGGTGTCCACTCACCGCATGCGTACTTGAAGTGGCTATTGTGATAGAAATTCTGAATTTTAAATTTTATTAAATTTCAAATATTTATATTTAAATAGATGTCTAGCAGCTACCAAATTATACAGCACAGTTCTAAACAATATATTCAAAATTCATCTATAGCCATAGACTTAGAATTCACATAGCCCATAGAAAATTCCAAGTCCTTAAAAACATAACTGGAATAGTGGTTAATAAATTAAGCACTCATGGGGGGTGCTTAACCTTTAGGTCTTTCTTTTCCTTGTGGACTAAAGTGGAGTGTGGCCTGAAAAGATTTTCCCAGCATCAACACTTTACAACTTACATTTATATAGTGTTTAGGTACTTAACGAAGAACACAAAGAAATCAAGAGTACATTTCTCTTGGCTTGCTGCTGTTTTCTCTCTGCAGACTTTTGCTTTTCTGGACTCTCTTGCTTTCATAATACAGTTGTCACCTCTGTGGAGATACATCTCAGCTCTAAATCACTGCATATGACCTCTTACATATTCAATTGGAAAACAAACTCTTCTTTTCCAATTACAATGACTTAAGGTTCTCCTTTCAGATATTCTACTCTTGAACCCCAAGTAAACATGTGCTATGTGCTGAACTTGTCACCCCTCTCATTTGTATGTTGAAGTCCTAACCCCCGTACTTGGGAATGTGAGCATATTTGAGGATAGGATCTTTTAAAAGGTAATTAGTTAAAATGAGGTCCTTAGGGTTGGCTCTGATCCAATATGACTGGTGGCCTCATAAGAAGAGATTAGGACACAGACACAACAGAGTGAAGACCGTGTGAAGACATGGGAGAAGGCCATCTATACACCAGGGAGGCTTCAGAAGAAACCCACCAGATAACATCTCGGTCTTGGCCTTCTAGCTCTCAGAATTGCAAGAAAGTAGATCTTTGCCATTTTAGTTATCCAGTCTGTGCTACTTTGTTACGGCAGTCCAAGCAAACTAATATAATATCTGAAACACTGATGTTTTTCATCATATTTGCACATCATCTAAACATTTTTTACTTATTTTCCTTAAAGGGTACACACATTTCACCCATTTCACATTATGGAAATAAACAAATGAATATTTGAACAATGTGTCACAGTTTTTAAAGCTCTGGCCTTTGGCGTTTCTATGACTTGTTCCTTACCCTCTGTGTTTTGAAAACTCTTGTTTTTCCTTGCTTTTCTCTCACTTGAATGTCTGCTTCGCCTTTCAAGCTTGTCTTAATTCTAATTAACTTGTAAGAGGTGGTTCAAGTGGTGTCTGAATTCAGGGTGAGCTGCCAAAGCCTGTGCTTCTATTCCATTTCCCATTGCGCTCCGTGCTGCCTGCCTATTGACTTGAGTACAGAGTCCCTGCCTTACTGAGTTTTTTTCGGTTTCCCAATACTGTCGAGTTCCCGGAACTTAAGAGGCACCGCAGAAACATTCCTGAAATTAAACATGTGGTAGTCTTGACTTTACATCATAAATTCCTTGATGGTTAGTCTTTCTCACATTTCTTAAAATATTCAGTGATCATTCAGCTGTGTTCATGGTAACTATGTGCAAGGCACTGTAGTTACAAACCTTTCACTTCACTTGGGCTGCATACGAAGCTTTAGTCAAATTGTGCTTTCTTTTTGCTGGATTGTTTGCTTGGGTAACATTCAGGCATAAGAAAGATCTTCTTGATTGTAGCATGTTATTTTATACTGATTTGAACTGAACTATTTGTGTCAAAAGTGGCAACTGTGATAGTGGGTTTTATGTTGAAACAATGTGCTCTTAAATGTATCTACGCTCTGAAAAGTCTCTTTCCTTTGATTATTTATTCTTGAATTAAGATATACAATTGATTAAATTCAAAGAAGTCTCAAATCAGTTTGGAAACCCAGAAATTAATATCACTTTCAGGAAGTCTGAGTTTAATCTATTAAGATGGATTTTAATTCAATCGCAAATGACCATTTTGGTTTTATCATACATGCATTTGACTTCTGAGTTAAGTGTTCTAAGAAATTTAACTGAGGAACATTGAGGGGCATGTACAGTAGTTGTCTGCTTTTATTTTGTGATGCAGTTTTTTTCTTTTTCTTTTTTTGTTTTTTATATTTTTTAAAATTATTTTTAATATACCTTATTGATTATACTATTACAGTTATCCCATTTTCCCCCCTTTATTCCCCTCCACTCTGCATACCCCCTTCCACCTGATCATGTCCATGGGTCTTACATATAAGTTCTTTGGCTTCTCCATTTCCTATAGCATTCTAAACCTCCCCCTGTCTACTTTTTTACCTACCATTTATGCTACTTATTCTCTGTACCTTTTCCCCCTCTTTTCCCCCTCTCTTCCCCTCCCACTGCCCCCTGATAACCCTCCATGTGATCTCCATTTCTGTGATTCTGTTCCTGTCCCGGTTGTTTGCTTTGTTATTTTTTTTTTTTTAAGGTTCGGTTGTTAATAGCTGTGAGTTTGTTGTCATTTTAGTGTTCATAGTTTTGATCTTTTTTTTTTTTTTAGATAAGTGCCTTTAACATTTCATGTAATAAGGGCTTGGTGATGATGATCTCCTTTAACTTGATCTTATCTGTGAAGCACTTTATCTGCCCTTCTATTATAAATGACAGCTTTGCTGGATAAAGTAATCTTGGATGTAGGTCCTTACCTTTCATGACTTCAAATATTTCTTTCCAGCCCTTTCTTGTCTTCAAGGTTTCTTTTGAGAAATCAGCTGATAATCTTGTGGGAACTCCTTTGTAGGAAACTGTCTCCTTTTCTCTTGCTGCTTTTAAGATTCTCTCCTTATCTTTAATCTTGGGAAATGTAATTATGACATGCCTTGGTGTGCTCCTCTTTGGGTCCAACTTCTTTGGGACTCTCTGAGCTTCCTGGACTCCCTGAAAGTCTATTTTCTTTGCCAGATTGGGGAAGTTCTCCTTCATTATTTTTTCAAATAAGTTTTCAATTTCTTGGTCTTCTTCTTTCCCTACTGGCACCCCTATGATTTGGATGTTGGAACATTTAAAGAAGTCCTGGAGGTTCCTAAGCCTTTCCTCATTTTCTTGAATTCTTGTTTCTTCCTTCTGTTCTGGTTGAATGCTTCTTTCTTCCTTCTGGCCCACACTGTTGATTTGAGTCCTGGTTTCCTTCCTGTCACTATTGGCTCTCTGCAGATTTTTCTTTATTTCACATAATGCAACCTTCATTGCTGCCTGGGTCTTTTTTATGCTGCTGAAGTACCCAGTGAGTTCTTGCAGCATCCT